>OX638063.1:2010862-2610862 GCA_951804385.1 Trifolium dubium | reverse complement strand
GAACCCTTACTAAAAATTATTGAAATTTGTTTAAGAACCATGGAATCAAAGGGATGAAGATCATATTCATAAGCAAGGTAGAGAGCATAAGAATACTCATGAGATAGAAGCTCATACGAAATCATTGATTGATAAAAGAATAGTAAAATTTGTAAATTAGTATTCTATTTATAGAACTCAGTTAACTAACTAATTGAGTAACCGACTATAACTAATTTCTAACTAACTATCACCAACAAACTCTAATTATCTTAACATCCCTCCTCAAACTCAAAATTGGGAAACTTACCAATTTGAGTTTGAATTACAATTATTCTCAAAATTATCATGTGAAAATTACAATTTGAAACAAAGGAAGAAAAAAAAAAGTAGTGCAATGGCACAAAATGACACTAAAAATCCTACAGGCTATAACACTAAGACTCAAGAGTCAAGAGCTCAAAGTAAATTTCCACACTTGTTGCCAAGGGCCGAATATTGTTGCTACAGAGTTGGCCTTAATCTCATGAAGCATGCCCAAATATTATGTAAACCAGATCTGCACAACAAGCCACACATCTCCTCCTAGATTCCCACCATGGAAGTTGTACAACCGTTGTCCACACAAGAATTCTCCAAACTTCCAAAATGACATAATTGCTTAACCAAATCAATAGTAAGGAACTTCAACAGTAAGAAATTCCAAGCATTAAGAAGCATGGAAAACAAATTCATGGCATGATACTCCAAATTTCAATTTGGCAACACAAGTTTTCAAAACATAGTGTTTGAACAATCGGCATTATAAGCTTCCAGTAAATCAATATAAAATCCATTGAATTAGGCCTCTATGAGATCAATACTCATTTCGTAAAACTCAGTAAGGGAAGCACTCAATTAGCTTGTTGCTGATGTATGATGCATTAATCCAAAACTTGAAACAACACAGTAGCACTGTAACAATTCCATGAATAAACCCAATGTAACAATTCTTAGCAGAATCAGATCAAGCAAAACCTCAAGATCAGATTTCACACGCAAAACTGCAATTATATCTCATGGTTGAAGAAATATCCATGGCAATCCATATCTCAGTGAAGTAAATATGTAACTGACGTGTTGCTGACATTGGCTAACAATCTATGGCAGAGGCATTACATCTTAACCATCATAGACAATATGCTCTTCAAAGAGCACTAGTTACCAATTAAAAAGCAAGACCAAAACTGAAGCACAATCTTCATCGTCATCCCTCGGGTATCGCTCTGATACCATGTTAAGAATCATGGAATCAAAGGGATGAAGATCATGTTCATAAGCAAGGTAAAGAGCATAGGAATACTCACGAGGTAAAAGCTCATAAGAAATCATATTGATTGATAAAAGAATAGTAAAATATATACATTAGTGTTCTATTTATAGAACTCAATTAACTAACTAATTGAGTAACTGACTATAACTAATTTCTAACTAACTAACACCAACAAACTCTAACTATCTTAACAAAATTCATAAAATAAAATCATAAACATTCCTAACAACCTCAAAGTAAAAGTAAATTAACAACATTAAGAAGACCTTTTGATTTAGAAAACACAAAGAATACAATTTCTACTTAAGATTGAAAGCAAGGTACTACTTCATACTAGGCTATTTAAAAAAAAAATCTAAAGTTCAAATTTGATTCATCAGAAGGACATTTGAATGAAATAGAATCACATCAATAATATTAAGTAAATGTATAAACATAAAGAAATAGATACAAGTCTTCAAGCCAAATCTGCTAAATAAGGGAATGGTCAACCTAGTCAAGAACTTTCCATACTGCAAGTCCCCAATACCAAATCATGCTAGACGCAAGCTGGAAGAGTCGGATCAAGGTTTATGTAATATAGTACAACAAGCAAAACCAAAGATATTAGGCACTTGCTGCCGTTGCTGGAGCATATGAACACTTAAGAAACAAGCCATCGTTGGCTTTTTCAGCTAGCAGATCGAAAAGAGCTTCTTGGTTAAGTGGGTCGAAGTTAAATTCATTAAGGAATTTAAGTATCTCATAGTCATTGAGATTACAGCCCCTCAATACGTTTTGTATTACCCAATGTAGCTTATTGACCATATTTTTCCTTTCTAGAGTTTGAATAAGAGCAAACAAAGTGAACATATGACAAGCAAAACCATAATGCACCATCTCCTTGTACATATTATAGGCCTGATCAACATTATTACGTTTACAATATTCAATAATAAATAAATTATAAATTATTCTTCCATCTGGCTTATAATTCTTCGACTTCAGCACTGTGTCATAAGCATTCTCTAAACCCGTAATGCAGAAACCCTCGACAAGCTCCACCAGACTCTTAAATTCATCATAAGTGCAGTTCTCCTCTACCAGAGTACGACAATATTGTAAAGTTGGCATATGGAACCACATATCAGACGTATAATTAGCTCTGAGAAGAGCCTTCTTAGTTTCTGATGTCCTAACTTTGTTATCAAGTCCATTAATAAACACACTATATATAACAGACTCCGGCAATAAATCACAGTGTGGCCTTCCATAAAGCAATTGATCTAAGTGTGTCATTTCATAAAGCAATTTACTAGCATCATCATAATTACCTTGATCATAATAAGCATGCATCAAACTAGTATAAGTAACCTCATCCGACAGGCCTTGTAAAAGCAATGAATACGTGTCTTCGTCCATCCAGCATTGTAAGTTGAAGTGTTCATCCATCTTGTTGCGCATTTGATTAGCCTTCCCTATCTCTCCAATTCGGAGAAACCCACGAAGAACATCGTTTGCAGTATCAAACGAAGGGGAAAACCCATTAACAATCATTTCATTCAAAACCTTGTTAGCCTCGTGAATCCTATCATCGTGTTTGCATAAGTAATGAATGAGAGAAGTGTAAGTTATTTTGTTGGGAGTCAAACCCTTCTTGACACGCCGCATATGATCCAAAAGCTGAACAGCATTACTCAGCTCTTCAGCCTTAGACATGTCGCTGATCAAGGTGTTGCAATTAACACAATCATATCCACGATTCATCTCCACGATTCGGAGAAACCCACAAAGAACATCGTTCAAAGTAACAACCGAGGAGGAGGAAAACATATCATTGAAACTCGATCGCATGTGATCCAAAAGTTGAGCAGCACGATTCAACGCTTCAGCCTCCTCCTTATACATTTCACTGTTGAAACTCACACAATCACTCTTCCTCCTCCGACTCCGACTCATCTCTGATTCCAAGTTCCCGGTGGCTGCGGTGGCAAAGCCGCCGATTATAATGTGGCGAAAGGTTTTGTAGCTGGCGGCGGCGAAAGAAACACGGAGGAGGAGGAGGTTATTCATTTTCCAAAACTAACTAACTAACTAACTAACTAACTAACAACCGACTACTTTCTAGCGCCGGCAGAGACTATTGTTAAATAAAGATGAAAGAGTTCACAATATATAGGGGTGGACAAAAAAACCCGAGAACCAACCCAACCCGCTTAAACCGGACAAAACAACCCGAATTGGGCTGGGTGGGTCCAAACAATTTAACAGGTGAACACGCAGGTCTAGGTGATAAGAAGAAATCTAATTTTATATTTGCTACTGTCATCGAATTTTTGATTGAACAATTGAGCAATTTTTTGGTTTAATTACACATTTGATCTTAAATATTTATTTTAGATTTTAATTTGGTCTCAAATATTTTAAAAGTTTTATATTAATCACAAATATTCATTTAAAGTTTCAATTCGTTTCTATCAATTTTGTCTCATGTGACTGACGGTTTGCACACGTGGACACTTCGAAACTTACACACATGGGCAAAATTGACGAAAATAACCAAATTAAAACATAAAATAAACATTTGGGATCCATGCGTATTGTTCATCTTTTGTTTTTGAATAGACAATTGTTTGTATATTATTGTTAGAATTTACGATGTTATCTTAGTATTTTTCTTATTCAACAAAATTTGAACTCCGATCCTTTAACTCTTTCAACTTCTTTAAATCCAGACATATAGCGGTTATTTAAATATCATATGTGCAAGTAAAACATATAATAAAACATCTTTAACAAAATCCACAAGGGTAAGATTATTTCCTTATAAATATAGTACTCCCTCCGTATCAAAATATATGTCGTTTTGAAAAAAAAAAATTGTACCACAATATATGTCGTTTTACATTATCAATGAAGTATTTAATGTTCTTTTTCCTCTTATACCCTTAATTAATTATTTCTCTTTCTTCTTTCAATTCTATAATTTATCTCTCACATACCATTAATGAAGGATAATCTTGTAAACTAACCCATAATTTACCTTTTCCATACAACAATGATTACATTTCTTAATTTGTGTAATATGGTCAAAACGACATATATTTTGGTACGGAGGTAGTATATCATAAAAGTAACACGAAGTGGCTTGGAGCAGTGGCGGAGTCAGGAAACTTATAAAGTCCGGGCAAAATTTAAAATTTAAACAAAAATTTCAGTTTTGTAATGAAAATTTTCAAATTTGAAAAAAATAACTCAATTTTGCTCTAAATTAATTCTTACGAATCTCAATTTTACCCTAAATTAACTCTTAAAACATCAAAAATATTATTTTGCGGTGAAAAATCTGAGTTTTGAACAAAAAAAACTTTAATTTTGCCCTAAATTAATCCCTAAAAATATCAGTTTTACACTAAATTAACCTCTAAAATATTAAAAAATTCCGACTGAGCCCGGGCTACAGCCCTAGCAGCCCGGGTGGTAAATCCGCCTATGGCTTGGAGACAAAAAATTGAACACTTCCAAGATGTATCACTGATTTCAAAACTCTGAACTGAAATTATTATTGATGAATGCTTATACAACTGCTTTGAAATGCATCTTTATCTATTACGCGGGAATAAATAACCTGCTAAGCTTAATGGTATATCAGAAATGATTATAGCATACATAACATGCAATACTCACATTGAAAATAGTAGTATAATGTTGTATGTGGCTATATTAAGTTAAAATGAACTATATGTTGATGATCTTCTGTGTACTACATATTTTGAAGTTTCACTAGAACTAGAATTTTTTAAAGAACTAGAAGTTTTTAAAGCTTCAGCATATTTGATCAAATTAGATTTCTCTGTGCTATGGCATTCAGAGAATGAATGAGAACTAGTTTTCAAATCGCTTGCACCACTTTTCTTTGGACTGAAAAACTTTGAACTTCCAACATCTGAACTTCTCCTACTCTCTACCTTCACGCTCAAGTTACGGTTGAGATCGAGAGAGTCTCGAGACGTTTCGGAGGGAGTTGCATACTCACTCCTATAAGCTCCAGTATCATGTGGAGAATTGTTATTGCTATCTGCTATAGATCTAGATTTTTCTAAAGATGTAACTCTACCATTGAGATTATTGCTACTATATTTGCCTCTCCTCAGCTTCATAAGCTTACCAAAGATCTTCGACTTGCTCGAGGAGTTTTTGACTCGTGTATCGGACGGGTTTTCAAGAGGAGAAAACTCGTCACACTCACCGGTATCTGTTACATAAGAAGCTTGTGAAGAGGACGATTGATCAGAATCAATATCAGAAATGCTAGTTCTTCCTTCAGCATTTGCATATTCAAGTATAAGCTGTTTAGCTTTCTTCTCAGAAGCTGGACTTAAACTAGTACTTAAGTCCCTTGCAACTTGTTTACCTGGTGGAGGTAGATTATTTCTTGATTCATGTCTCAAACAAGCATTTATCCACCTCAAATAGACTAGTTCTTCAACATCTGTGCATTTATCAGCTTGAAGTTGCTCAACTTCTTTCATCAATCCCTCATTCTCTTGCCTAAGACGGTCATTTTCTTCCCTTAAAGCATCTGCCTGCATCCGAAACAAAAAGGATGAAATTGAGTTTGACAAACAGTGATTTAAGAAAGTAGATTGATCATTATAATCTAATTACTGCAAGTTTGTATTCGCTTTTGGGAGACTCAAAAGTGATTCTGAAGACTTAAACTTGATTTTTGGATATTTGAAAATTATTGATTAGAATTGATTTTGCCTCTAGACTTGATTCTAACTTTAAGCTACGATATGTAGCTTTTGACTTCAAACTTGATTTTTGCACTAAAATTTATTGTTCAACTCGCTTTCCTGTGAATGTAGGCAAACATAAATAATTTTTACCTTTAAATTCACTTTTTTACTAAAACAAGTTTTACAAAATCAATTTTTATCACGTTAAAACCAAACACACACTTACTTCTGGATCTTCTAGAATAGAATTTGCAAGGATCTGAGTAGAATCCAATCTTCTAGCTAAATCAGAATTTTCCTTCTCCAATATCAAATTAGATTTCCTCCACTGTTCCACCTCAGCTTCAAGGTCACTTAGCCTTTTCAACTTCATTTGAATTTCTTTCTCATTAGCAGCAGCTTTACATTCAAGGTCCTGCAACTTGGAAACTTTCTGATTAAGATTTACGAGATGCTCCTTATTCTGTTCAGCTTCATACTTAATTTTCTTCTTCAAAAATTTCACTTTTGTTTTTGAAGCCTCGAGTTCAGCAACGACTTTTGCATGATCAGCAACCTGTGCCTCTAATCTCCTATTCTCAGACTGTAATGTCTCAACTTTTAGATTGAACATCTTCGTCTCCATATTACTTATCTTTAATCTGTTTTGAAGCTCCATTACAACGGCTTCTTGCTCTCTTAGACCACAGTATTCAAGAAGTTGAACCTCGAGACTTCTTTCCCTCTCTTGAAGCATTATGACCATGTTCTTCAATTTTCTGATCTCTTGCTCATAATCATCTTTCTCAAGACTTGTATATGCTTCAGGAGAATCATCGAATTCGTCGTCTTTTTCTTCCGTTTTTTTAGCTCTTGGTGAGACAGCAATCGGAGAACTACTACATACCACTTTGTTGATGCATGTTTCTTCCTGGTATAATAGAATTCAATAAATCCTATTTTAGTTGAACAAAAAATCTTTAACAGTTCAGTTGAGATTTTCATATAGTACATAAACATGAATGAAGAAACTGTTTGAAAGAACTTATGAAAACGGCTTATGATATGTCCATAAGTTGTTTTCAGCTTAATGAAAGAGGAGACCAGCTAACGATTAGTTCGTAATTAAAGTAAAATAAAAAATATAAACTTATGATTATATTTCTTCAACAATACTACAAGATAATAATGAAATCAATAGTATCTACAAATTGAAATTCTAGACAGGAAAATGAGCAAAAAATTACACTTCAACCTATGTAACTTACAATATCAAAATCATTTCCTTCTAAAAGGATGTTGGAAGAACTTGATGACGCTTTAATACCTCCGAAATTAACTTCACTCCCATGATCTGAAAAAGACGTGCATACAAAATATCACACAAGATTTATCATTATTCAAAAACGGTTTATTTGAGTTTATCTACCGACATAAATGAGCATTTATAAGAGTGTTTAGAAGAGCTTATAGAAACATCTTATGATATGTCCATAAGCTATTTTTAACTTATTTCCATAATCTATTGAGGATAGCTTATGAAAACAGCGTATAACTTATACGAAAACATTTTAACATTTTTCACCTTTTGTTATAGAAATAGCTTATACATAAACACTTATGTGACAATCGCTTATTATATAAGTGCTTAATTCCAAAAACTAAAACCTAGTTAAATCTTAATATGATGAAGAAATGGAACAAACCTGAAAGGTGTCCTTTGGGAGAAGGTTTGATCCTTCTTGTTCTAAAGTGAGAGTATATAAAACCAGCAAAAGTAAGAGCTAAAGCCAAACCACATTTGAGTATAATAGGCCTCATACCTTTATCTTCTCTAACTATCACATTAAAAAACCTTCTAAATAATGTTTTCTCCATTAATATTTAGAGTTATATCCCTGATCAAATTCTTTTCATCATCTTCTATTTCATTCTCATGAAGAAAACTCAAAACCAATTTCTGGTCCATACCTGAAATAAATCCCTCAAATTCATCAGAAAAATTCCATCACCACCAAAAATTAGAAACCATAAAAATTACATGCATGCACCATGTTGGATCAAATCATGCGAGACATAACATATTAGAATTTTTCGTGTGTAAATCAGATATCATCTGCACGCAGTTGCAGAAGATTTATTCTACACATAAGACAAATAGTAAAGAACAAACAAACAAATAAAAAACTCATGATCTACCAACAAAGGAAATCAACATGAAAATAAGCAAAAAAAATATCAAATTATGAAGAATTCAAATATAATAAGTAAAATACCTTAAAAGTTAAAATCCAACAGAAAATAACATGCAAAATTAAGAAACCTCTTTATTTCATGATATTGAAGATAGGAAAAAAATAATAATATGAAACTATATATTTATAAGGCTATGATCAAATTTTTCTTGTACCTTAATTTAAAAGGAGTGAAAAGAACCATTTTGTTATGATGTTGTCTTTTGGCAACGGTTTCAATTGTGTGGATGATTGTCGTTTTCATTGAACAAAATTGGGTATGAACGTAACCTTAATGAGATTAATAAACGTAAGTATGTGTTTAACAAAAAATTAACACCCCTAATGGTGAGGTTATAGGGTATTGAAAGATGATTCTTGTTCACTTAGTTAATGATGACAAAAAAAAATGATTTACTATTGAACGAATTCTAAATAATTTGTAAAATCGGATATTAAATAATGTAAATTAGTACTATCAATATGTTAGGTGTTTAATTATGAAGCTAAGTTTTATTTAGAGATAAAATATAGCAAATGGCTAATTATGTGTCTTTTTAATCTTTTCTCCGGTTGGGATTCATCAATTGTAGTATAACGACATGTTAACTGAATTAAAATTTTCAGATTAATTTTAAACTAAAATGCTTTTTATTTTTTTTTGGTACTTCGGAAAGAAAAAATGTTTTTTATCTAATGACTAAAGTAATTATTTTTATTCAAAAAGCATGAGACAAAATCTAACTTAGCTAAGTAAGGCCGGCACTGATGTCATAGTGAATATACTATGAATGAACATGTTAAAGACACGATTGCAGATGTAATGCCAAGGAATCAAATGCCACAACGAATTGAGTTAGATGAACGTATTCAATGTAGCATTTAAGTGCCTTTCCTTTGTAGTTTGTACTTTAAGAAAGAAAGAAAAAAAAATGTTAACATGGATTCAAGGTATGTCAACTTCCACTTGTGGCAATTGTTATTGAGAGATCATTTTAGGTAGTATTATAAATTTAGAAATTATAGACAAAAAAAAAACTTTATATCTTTCCATAGTGTTTTTTTAGTAACCCAAGGTCTAAGGGGTGAGGTTAAGCGGTTGGTGCTCATCATTTCTTAATCAAGGGTCGACGGTTCGATCCTCACCTTGGGTATGGAGCAGCTTTAAATCTTTGGGCCAGCTATCTCACCCATCGAGGTGCCTCCAATCTAACAAGGGAATAGTCACTGCGTTCGACAATAGATACCCCGGTCTCGACCAAAAAATAGTGTTTTTTTAGTGTGAGCAGAGAGTATGAGTAAAAAGTATTCGTTACTATTTTAAGCGGTTATTCTTCACCTTCCGCATTGTTTACATTGAAAAAAGGAAAATGATGATCGGCACGACAAATTTGCCGTCCACTCATGCACGATTGATTTGTATTTTTACTTTTTTTTTTAGAACAACTATTTTGTATATGTAACCAACTAATAATGCTATATTCATAAACACATGATCGTGAAATTGCAACGACTCATCGTGTCGTGCCATATAGCATGGCTCTTGAAAAAAAAACATTATTTAAAATTATCTGGGAATAAGATTTGCTCAATAAAATTTACACTACATAAAGTTATCTCCCAATAGGTGGGGCATATGTGGTGATTTTGATCAAATTTTAGAAGAACGGAGAGCAACCGTCAAAAAATAGGACATGATGAGAATATATCATGAAAGTTTTTTCCCATGATTCGTAAAAACTACTTCGTCCAAATTTATTCAACTGAATAGAGAAAAACTATAATATTGTCTAGATTTACTCATTTGGACATGAGAAAAAACAATATTTTTCTCTTTTATATGGATGAGTAAATTTATGAGATGTCTAATTTAAAGAATTTATTAGAGAGCAAAAGAAGCTCTCGTAAGAGATAAGAATTTCTACATTTTTGTATATCAATTGCAACTCACATATACCAAATGCCTATTAAAATTAGCCACATTTCCACAAATTCTTATTTAAATGTTAGAAAATACCAAAATTATTAGATTAAATGTATACGATCGAAGTTCAAACTCAATCCTTCGACTTTATGTATGAATTTTTATTAGCTTACGTAAAAAAATTAGCCATATAAGCAAATTTAGAAGTGATATCCATAAACTCTTTTACTACAAATGCAAAGTTACTTATTTGATTAATTGTTGAACAAATTATCCACTATGTTTTAGAGTTATCTAGAAAAAACGAATAAATTGACACAATATTTAAATATGATTAGATGCATTTGTAAATAGAGAAGAGGACTTGTAAAGGATAATCACATGATTTGATGTTACAACTTGTTTCGAACCGTATTAATCGATCTAATACTCATACTCTAAATACGACATTGAAAACAAAACAAATCAAAAAGAGGACTTGTAACACAATTTTGTCTTTCCTAATATGTAGTCTAATAATAGAATTCAATTAAAATAAATAATTGGACGTAATAAGTTCAACCCCAATTTTTAGATATATAAAAATGAGCTAAAAAATATCAATTTTGTTAGATTGAACGTTAATAACTAAAGTTGGATCACTGATTCTTCTACTTTGTGTCTGTGAGTAACTGTGAATTTATAACGATTTCGTCATTTCGTAAAAATATAAAATAAAAAAAATAGTAAAAAAAACAAGGTTATTCACCACAAACATTTTTGAAAATTTAGTTCCATGGTTCACTGCTAATTACTAAATCCTCTGTGCTCTGTGTTAATACTAAATTCCCACAAAACACTAACCATTAACATAACCTCAAATGCTTTCGTTTTCAGTTTCTCGTTTCCCTTCAACACAATCATTACAACTCCATAAAACATCATCAACAACAACAACAACCTCAAATTTTCCCATTAACCCATCACAAAACCCCAACACTCATCACAAACTCAATTTCCAACAAACCGCTTCATCTTCTACCGACAACAACAAAGCTGAAGACTTTCTAAGAGAAAAAGCTATCAACAGAGTAAACCCAATTGAGGGTAATGATGATGGAGTTCTATTTGGAAGAAAGAAGAAAAAGGGTAAGGAAAAAGTTTACTGGGTTTGTAGTGATTGTGGTTATACTGCTGGACAATGGTGGGGTGTGTGTAGATCATGTAATGTTTCTGGTACTATGAAAGAGTTTCATGAAGTTAAAGGTAGTGAGAGTAATGGTAAGGTTAGTGGGTTGAGGTCTTGGCTTCCTGAGAAGAGTGGTGAGTTGCGTCCTTTAAAATTGTCTGAGGTTAATAGAGGTGTTGATCATCTGCATTGGAGAATTCCTTTGTGAGTTTTATTTTTTATAGTATTTGTTTCTATCTCTTTTTTGTGCTCTAGTTTGGTAGTTTAATTGAATGATTGCTTATAGAATATTGAAAGTTTTGTTGATTATGTAAGTGGACGGTCTCGCTCGAGGGTGGTTCGCCCTTTGAGCTTGGCTCATTTATATGTTAGGTTAAGATTCCTATGACAGAGGATTTAGGGGTAATATTGTAAATTTGATATTTGCTGATAAGCGGATGGTCGCTCGAGGGTGGTTTGCCGTTGCCCTTTGTGCTTGACTCATTCATATGATAGGTTAAGATTCCTATGACAGAGGATTTAGGGGTAGCATTGTAAATTTTATATTTGCTGATAAGCGGACGGTCGCTCGAGGGTGATTTGCCCTTGGAGCTTAGCTCATTCATTGTTAGGTTAAGAGTCCTATGACAAAGAGGATTTAGGGGTAATATTGTAAATTTGTAATATGGACCGAAGTATTTAATCATAGTTTGGCACTATGTAACCATAAGTATTCCATAATAGAAAAAACTACGACAGTCATTCTATTGTAAGAGAAGTAAGCACAATTGGTAGAACTATGTGATCAATTGTTGTAATTTTGTGTGCGTTTTCTAGAGTTGGATTTGATGTTTTAACAATTTTGTTATTGGGACTTGTTTTATTACTAAGTTGGAATTTTGAATATTTACTATTACTATGGATGTAGGTAGTATTAAATTGTGTTTAGATATTAAGTAAACTCTTGCGACTTTACGCGTTGGGTCTATTTACATTCCACTCACTAGTCTACGTAGACTCTCGAGTTTGACAACTTCATTTACATCTTTAACACAAATATCCACTTTTATCTATTTCAGAACTTGTATTAGTCATTCTAATGTTGCATTCCTTTGAGTCGCCTTAGTAAATTTTTCATTCCAATGTTGTAAAAATTTTCATGCTAAACCTACATACAAAACGATAAAATTAGACTGTTTCCGTGAAAAAATATCTTCTTCATAAGCATGTTTAATAGAATATTACCATCTGAATTTCGGATTAAGATCTGAAGGATACACTCTAATTCTATGCATTAGTTTCTAAAAGCTTTGTCCAAATATCTATTCTAGAGATAAATATGGTGCCTTTCATTTTATGATGTGTACTTTGCTTTGATTTCAGGTCTGGTCCTTTTGGAAATGAAGTTTCAAGAGTGCTTGGTGGTGGCCTTGTACCAGGTTTAATATAGTCTCATGATTTAGGTTTTTCGTCCCCCCATTATTTTTTACCACATACCGCTCTTATCGATTTCCATGAAATGCGGTTCTTCACACAATTTTTTTGGCTCAACCATATCTGATCTGTATATTATATTTCTGGTGCTTTTTTCTCCCCATGAAAATGATCCTAATATTTTAATGCTCATAATTCATAAATGCTTCCATTTACAAATTATCATGTTTTTCTTAATCCCAATTCACTAAAAGATTCACTACAAGTGTATTGAGTATTAATGGCAACCTTATTTATAATTTGGGTTTGAAGGTTCGTTGACTTTAGTTGGCGGGGATCCTGGTGTTGGGAAGAGTACTTTGTTATTGCAGGTATTAATTATTTTGGATGGTAAAACTCAATCTAGAAGTTAGATAGTTAACTTTCTCTTGTAGACTTGTTCTACCCCCATTAGGCATTAATACATGTTTTAATTATTTGTAAACATTTGAATTGGAAGATTGCTGCATTAATTGCCGAAGGGCACAAAGACGGTGAAGCATCTGCAGTTGTGTATGTCTCTGGTGAAGAGGTTTGTTGGTTTTAATATATATTTATTTGATTTACACATTATTTAGGCCTGTTATTAAAAAAATTATCTCTTTCATATGACAGAGTGTTGAGCAAATAGGTAACCGAGCAGATCGTTTAACAATTGGATCAGATATTTATTTATATTCAAGTACTGATATTGAGGTTCTGGCATTTTCCTACATTATTACTTCTTTTACAATATTTTTATTTATTTATATGTTATTACTGTCAAGAAGTTTAGGCTTAAATTCGTACTTGGCTGGGGTAGAAAATCTTACCGAAGTCTAAATAATTGTATATTTGTTTATTGTGTCAGGACATATTGAAGAAAGTTCAGTATCTCTCCCCTCGGGCTCTAGTTGTTGATTCTGTACAAACTGTTTATTTGAAAGGAATAATGGGGAGTCCTGGAGGGATTATGCAGGTGAGAGGGAATCTATCATGCTCAATTTCAATATTGACGTGCTCCGTCATTGGCTCTTTGCAATAATCATAGCCAGATAAAGTCTTTAATCTTTATTAAAAGCATTCATAATGTAGTAGTATTCTGTTGCTTTAAATTATTTAATCTGTTAATTTAGTCTACTATCTTACGTAACAACTTATTGTTCATAAGAATAAGACAGGTTTAGTACTTTAGTTGTGTTCCCTACTGTAAAAATGCATAAGCTATACCTTTTTTATGGTGAAAAGAAATGTTCGTTCCATGGTTTATGACATGTAATAGTTGTGAAACAGGTGAAGGAATGTACTTCAGCTTTACTGCGATTTGCAAAGACAACAAACATCCCGGTTCTATTGGTGAGCATACATACATGTCTGTCAATTTTGTAAATATAACTTTTTTTAGTCTTCCTCGTCAATCAAAACCTGTTTGCATTAACTGTTATTGTAAATGTACTTAAGTGGATGATCTTTGACCTAAATACGAACTATCATATTTTCATGGTATGTACTTTTTGAAGGAAGACAGTCGTGCAACTATTTTCATTTTTTCTCTTATGGTAATATTTAGTCTTCCTCATCAATCAAAACCTATTTGCATTAACTGTTATTGTAAATGTTGGAACACTTTTCATTCTCTTATATAAGCTTAATACAGAAAATCTCAAATGTTTTATATAATAAAAAATCACGATTGTTACTTGTAGGCATTTAATTAATGGATTATCTATGTATTTATGTTAAAAATGGCCTTCACATTCTTGACCATAATTTACTTTTTCTTTAATTCAGATTGGACATGTGACAAAATCTGGAGATATAGCAGGACCTCGTGTCTTGGAGCATATCGTTGATGTTGTTTTGTATATGGAAGTTCGTACCTTCTTACATCTTTCTTTTTAGTTGGTAAAGCTGATTTGTGCTTATCGTTTCATTTTTTACTGTCCACTACTTAGCATGTTTTTTGGGGTTCCTTTACTCCTTTGCAGGACATTGTCCTTCCCGTTCCATTTTAAAATTAGTTTTGCAATGTCTTCTAAATTAAAATCTGGAAGTTTAGTTTGTAACACCTTGCATTTATTTAACTTATAGTTTCCTTTTTGAAATCACTGCATTTTCTCCGTGCTAATTGTTCACATTAATGCTCAGGGAGAGAAATACACTTCCCATCGTATGCTTCGAGCTGTGAAAAATCGATTTGGATCCACTGATGAGGTATGCCACCAAAACTATTGATGGATCTACTATTGCGATATAAGGAAATTTAATGTTTGATTGTGCTGTCTTTGATTTATATGGTCAGCTTGGAGTTTTTGAGATGTCACATTCAGGACTTGAGGCTGTTTCAAATGCCAGTGAAATGTTTCTTAGTGAGCAAGACCTAGATTCGGATATTTTAGCTGGACTAGCTGTAGCTGTGATAATGGACGGGTCCCGAACATTTCTTATTGAAATTCAGGTAATTTTTCTTTCGTATTTTTATTGTACATGAATATCTTAAAATGTCAAGCCTAGTAGATTTCCTACTATATTTGACAGTTTTGTTTTGAGAAAAACTAGTAAGCATCCCGATTCACGGGCACTGCCATACTACAGTGTTTTTTTAAATGTAAAAATATAAATTCAAAGAAAACATTTCAGAGATGATTTTGAACACACTATCGCTATATTATCAGCACTCTTCTAACTTTTTTCTACACTGAAATCCTTCAAAAGAATTATTTAGGCTAATTTAGAACTGTACGTCACAGGCGCTTTGTCTTTCTGGCTCGACAGGATCAAGGCAATTTAATGGTATCCAAGCAAATAGAGCTGATATGATCATATCTGTGAGTTATTGTCAAAGATTTCATTAACATTTTTATCCCTGCTTCCATACCATATTCTCGTATTTTAACAGTCTATTCTTAATGGTAAATAAATGAAAAAGGATCTTAAGATGGAGTTGTCTTTTTCTTTTTTTTATAAATAAAGAAATGCTTCAACTTGTTCCTTCTTTATTCATCTTTCTATCTCTTGAACCGTAGGTTCTTATCAAGCAAGCAGGACTTCGTCTCCAAGAACATGTGAGATGTTTAATAAATTTGATCCATCCTTTTTAGTTTGTTGTTTTTGTCTTTCTACTCAAAGTTTATGACTTGATATCTTGTGTTGTATTATATCATTATACATATAATATATAGTTAAGAAGTCCATCACCTGTTTGGTGCTTAAATCTTAACCAGCGAATATTTTTTCATAATGATATTTGTATTGATAATATTCTACTTTCTTGTGCCTTTATTCAACAGGCTGTGTTTTTAAATGTTGTAAGTGGATTGACAGTGACTGAGACTGCAGGAGATCTTGCAATAGCAGCTGCAATTTGCAGCAGGTATGTATTAAAAGTGTTTTCCAGATGATGCAAAATATTGCTGAATTAATTTGGTCGATGTTTTGTGCGGATTGTGAAGGGGGTGGAAAGACGGCCTGTTACCTATCCAAAACTTTTTCTGAGTCTTGATCTGTCCAAATACAATATCCTAGATTTTAATCTTTACTACTTCATTTTTTTTCTTTTTTCCAGTTGCTTGGAGCTCCCGATTCCAAATGACATTGCATTCATTGGGGAAATTGGTCTTGGTGGTGAGCTTCGCATGGTGAGGATATTCTTCATAATGTTGCTGTTATGATATTTTTTGTTAAACTCTATTGTGGATTTAATTATTGTACATTGCAAGTATCCATTATAAGTCGTCATAATTTACCTTGTTTTATTTATTACTACTACTCATGCCGCGTTATTATTTATGTGATGAAACAGGTTACTAGAA
Source organism: Trifolium dubium (assembly GCA_951804385.1). Taxonomy (NCBI): domain Eukaryota; kingdom Viridiplantae; phylum Streptophyta; class Magnoliopsida; order Fabales; family Fabaceae; genus Trifolium; species Trifolium dubium. The sequence continues at coordinate 2,594,302 of OX638063.1, read as the reverse complement.
TGGAAAAACGGGTAAACACAGTGGCAAAATTGGGTTACAGGATGTGTATAGTACCAAAGGCAGCTGAAAAGATTTTGGGAACAGAAGGTTTAGAAAATATCAAAGTTGTTGGTTGCAGGAATCTGAAAGATGTTATCAACACTATATTTCCCAATGTGATGAGAAGAAACAAGTGAATTGTTGTCACACTACATAATTTTTTTGAATGTGTGATGTAAAATGTGATTAATTTTGAACAGTATCCATCCAGTGTTTCTTGTTTTTTTTGGGGTTAAGTAGCTTATGTATAGATTACATACAGTATGATACATACTAGAATGCTTTTCTTATGTGGCTGGCTATGTTGTAAAAGAAATTCTATATAACTATTATTTTTCCTTGGACCATTAAAGTTGAAGATGTATTATCCAACTTCTCTATTTCCCTTAATCTCTCTGTATTATCTGCATCTTTTCTCTAAGATACATTAGAGTGTATCTAAGTGCATGGAAGAATCATACAAGAAATAAAATAAAAATTTATATTCTATCAAATAGTTGAGTGACTAGAAATTCACACTTTGAAGTTAATAAGTGAGGAATCTCTGGTTCAAACTATGATCTCTGCATATATAATGTGATGTTTTTATCAACTAAGTTATGCTCATGAGAACACAAATGAAACAAAATAAATTTAGTTGGTTCATTTATAAAATTTCTTAACCCACCCCAATAACATGAGGGGTTGATTGAAAGAAAATAAAAATTATCATTCCTAGAAAAATTGCCCTCCCACCCCAACAATTAACTCTTTACCCCTACAAATCACTTGATAATTCTATTTTACCCTTTCTATTATTAATTTTTTTATAATATTATTTTTTACCATTCATTTAACCCTTACAATACATTGTTTCGTAATTTTTGTTTTTTTCCTAATTTGATGTGTTTATCGGAACATTTTTTCCACTAAATTTTCTGCATTTCTTGTTCAAAATGTATGTGGGCCGTCTTCGGCCCAACTTAAATATACTCACTGGACTCAACCAGCCCAAGTTTGTGGGTTTTTATTTATTTAAAATAAAAATAAAAAATAAAAATAATTGACCAGTTCCAAAGGAAAAAGTGCTTCTCTCTCTCTCTCTCGGTTGTGTTGTGTTACCCTGCTTCATAGAATCATAGCTTTCTCGGCAGACACAAAATCCATCTTATTCATTCTGATTTAGGGTTTCATTTTCTTCCTCACTCGTCATGTATAGAGCTACAGCTTCATCACTCAAAACCTATCTCAAGGTCCCTTTTTCATCCATACCCTATTATTCTTCTCATTACTTTTATTCATGTTTAGGATCAGTAAATGTTTTTTTGGAACATACCCAGATAACAAAATTTAATTTTTATATGGAAAAATTGTTTCTTTATTGGTTTTGTTGTGATTCAGTTTGGTGGGTTGGTTAGGATTCAGGACTTAGGATGTTGGACATGTTATTTCTGCATTAATTTATTGTTAATTATTTGAAATTGTTATAGTCATGTTGTGGTGAATGTGGATGTTGTTTGATATGTAGCACCTTTGTTTTGTAACTCCTCTTTTATAAGTCTCTGTTCGTCTTGTGCAGAGACATAGTCTTGTTAATAATATATTTACCTTTCAAAAAAAAAAAAAAATCAGATTGATTACATGCTTGTTTTGATAGTGGTACATGTGGTTACATTCAAATGTTTCACTTTAGCAGATTATTATTAGTGTCGATGTGTTTGTGTATGTGTCAATGTTGTTTGTATTATGTTGTGTAATGAATGAATGTGTGTTATTTAGGGCCGTGGCGGACACTTGGGAGCAACTAGGTTTGCTACTTCAAGTGCTGTAGCTGCAAAGGTTTCTTCTGGTGGTTTGTTTAGCTGGCTTACCGGGGAGCGTTCTAGTTCACTTCCACCTCTTGATATACCACTTAGTTCGGTTGTTCTTCCTGATACGCTACCAGATTATGTTGAACAAAGCAAGACTAAGATTACAACTCTATCCAATGGACTTAAAATTGCTTCGGAGACCTCGTCGGTATGTGTATGTTTATAGTATTATTTGTGTTGATATGTGTTCAATGACAATGCTACTGTTAAGATTGAATGATGTTTTTGACTTGCTTGGTTAGCATATTATTGATTTTTCTTTCATTTTGATTGTTTATTAGAACCCTGTAGCCTCAATTGGGTTATATGTCGATTGTGGTTCTATCTATGAGACACCATTGTCAAGTGGGGCTTCACATTTGCTAGAGAGGATGGCTTTCAAGAGCACGGTTAACCGTAGTCACTTTCGTATTGTAAGGGAAACAGAAGCAATTGGTGGTAATATAGGAGCCTCGGCTTCTCGAGAACAAATGGGTTACACATTTGATGCTTTAAAGACCTATGTTCCACAAATGGTTGAATTACTTGTTGACTGTGTAAGGAACCCAGCCTTCTTGGATTGGGAGGTCAATGAAGAGGTATTTATATTTTATTATTCTCTGTTTTCATGATCAGGACATTTAATTCTTAGGTTCTAAAGTGCATTCATAATTTTCTGCAGCAGATTCTTTGTAATAGGAGGCTTTTTTTTCTTAAAAAAAATATAGGCTTCATCTACTTGGATTTTGCTTGGTTGCTATGAAAATTTATGGGAAATGAAACACCGAAAATGTTTCTTGATATAGAATATTTCTTTCGTATATGTATAGCAATATTTGAATAATCTTAGAGTAAATGAAAGTGTGACAAAGCTATTCCTTATTTATCTTTAGTTACATATTGTGACCTTCTATGTTCCAGGCTTCCAGCCATACCAAACTCATGCTGAGTGCAAGATTATATATTTCTCATCCTTGGCTTTAAGCTTTAAGGGCCCGTTTGGTGCGCTGGATAGATAAGGACAAGATAGAATAAAAAGTTGAATAATAACCCAAATGATAGTAACATGATTAGCGTATATCATGTCATGTGTTTGGTGCACATATGATAAGAAAAATAATAATATTAGTTTATCATATCCTGTGTTTGATACACATTTGATATTGACATGATAAAATATATTCATAAAATTAAAATTGATACACGCTTAAATAGCATTAAAATAATATAAAAAAACATAAAAAAAAATATATGATCAATAAAAACATAAAAAAAAACACGTCAAATAATAGTGAGCCAGCAAAAAAATAGGCGAGATGGTTAATATACTCCTTTCATGTTGATAACCAAGCCGAAAACAATGATTAAAATAACAAAGAGTAATTGGATAAGCTTAAATAGTAAGTTAAATTTATCCTTTTCTATTGGTTCACCAAACAACGGATTAAAACAAAATTGGAAAACGTTAACATATCTTGTTCCCTAACCTGCGCTCCAAACGGGCCCTAATAGTGATTGTCAAATAGCGGATATATCACAGCGGAGTTTGAACCAAGCTTTATTATTTTGCAATGCACTATTAGAGTGTTGTCAAATTCTGTTATCAATCTCGGCTGCACCGGCCGATATCTCCGCGATCCGCGCCAAATTTGACCTCGCCGTGTCAGGGTGGTGTGGTGCACCGAGTTAGGGTGAATTGGCCGTGACGACCGATATCTCGGCCGAGTTGCTCATGCGGTTCTGTATCAGTTCAGTGTCGACGCGGCAAGTTACACATGTTAGGAAAAAAAACCTATTTTACCCTTATTATAAACGTTAGGAGGGGTAGTTTTGGGTTTTTGATACCCAAGTCCCAAACTCTCTACAAGACTACATACAAACCATCAAACCCTAAGATTGGTTCGTTCAATCTCAGCCTCCATCGCACTCTGTTTCTGTCTTCTCTCTGTTTCTTCTCTTCTCTCACTTTTTTTTTTTTACTGTTCTATTTCTATTCTATCTTTTAAAACCTCTTCTTCTACGTTTGCTCTGTTTCTTGTTTCTATTTTTCAAAATTATTGTTTCTATTTCTATCTTTTGACTTTTGCTATGTTGTTACTTTAAGATTCAGATGGTTAAGTGTTTGTTTCCTTGAATTGTTTAGTATTTGGAAGTATTCTGCAATATTTTGCTCAAGACTTATGCCTTTTATTGGTATTTGGAAGTGTGCTATTATGTATTTGGATTTGGAAGTATTTTTATTTATTGCTCTAAGAATTGATGAAATTTGAGTTTTTATTTTGGTATTTGGTAGTATTAAACATTTATTTTTTAGTGTCCGCACCACTAGAATATCACCTGCGCTCGCGCCGATCCAATTTTGGGGTTGACCGCGCTGCGCCGAATTCCGAGATTGATAACAGAGGTTAAATAACAGCTGTAGCCGCACTATACCACTGTATGTAGTGTAGCAGAATTAAACGAACTCCTATTCTGTGTCATCCATCATTGGCAACACTGAGCTTTATACATTATGTCTTGGAAATTTTCCTTTTGTGTGCATAGAATCTGATGAAAACATAGGGAAAACATTAATGGAGAATCTAGCCGTTCAGCTGCGAAAGCTCAAGGCTATACAAACCGCACATCAAATCCAATACTTTTGATCTTCCGTTGTGGTGGTATAACCCAAGTTCTTGTAAAGTGTAAACCTCGTGATAGCATCCTAACTTTTCCAGTGTGAGATTTAAGTCCAATATGTTGCTGTTGAACTTGTGATACAAGCATAGCATCCCGTCCATCCCATTTTACAGTACATTAATAGTACTCTTTGTTGATAGCTGTTCTGTCAATCCTTATGAACCTGTTGAACCATCTGTTGTTAACAGCTAAGAAAAGTGAAAGCAGAGCTTGGAGAACTCTCAAACAATCCCCAAGGCTTGCTTTTGGAAGCAATTCACTCTGCTGGTTATTCTGGTGCATTGGCCTATCCTCTTTTGGCTCCTGAAGAAGCACTGAACAGATTGGATGGCCCCATTTTAGAGGAATTTGTTGCTGTAAGATCTGTTATCCTTTCTGATACTGCATGAATACTACTGGTATCATTTTATGCCAAACTTGCACTTTCTTCTTTGTGCTCTCTTTCTTCCAATCTATATGAGAATCTAATTTTCTAGGTGTGAAAAATCAGGAAAATTACACAGCTCCTAGAATGGTACTTGCTGCATCTGGAGTAGACCATGAAGAGTTTCTAGCTGTTGCCGAGCCACTACTCGCTGACCTGCCAAGTGTTCCCCGTCCCGAAGAACCAAAATCTACCTATGTTGGAGGTGATTTCCGTCGTCACGGTGAAGCAGGGGTGTGTATCAATTTTTACATAATGCTATTTATATATATTGTTTTTACATCTCATTCTTTTAATTTATTCCTTTACAAAAAGATGCTGTTATTTACCTTCTAACATATGTTGCAAGGTAGGCTACACATGTTGCTATTGCTTTTGAAGTTCCCGGTGGCTGGCAAAAGGAGAGAGATGCTATAGTTTTGACTGTTCTACAGGTATTCATCTTGTGTCTGATTTTTTGATTTCAAGTATTACTTCTTAAGGAAGAAAGAAATTATTGAGTGGAAGTAATAATTTCAAGTCATGTAGATGCTTATGGGAGGAGGTGGTTCATTCTCAGCTGGGGGACCCGGTAAAGGGATGCACTCAAGGCTATGTAAGTTTTGCCTATGACTTCTTTTGTAATGTTAGTTTGGTTCATGATCCTTGCCATTATGTTTTATATTTTTATTACCCTTTTGTATTAATATATTTTCTCTAACATTTTGACTTGTTTGAATCCAGATCTTCGTGTGTTGAATGAATATCAGCAGATTCAATCTTTTTCTGCATTCAACAGTATCTTCAACAACACAGGATTATTTGGCATTTACGCGAGCACTGTATGGAAAACTTTTTGCTGTTTCTAGGCATTCAGTTACATAGATAATATAATATGGTTGACACGTTTTCTAATTTGTTGATGTAGAGCCCTGATTTTGCACCAAAAGCCGTAGATTTAGCTGTCAATGAACTAATAGCAATTGCATCGCCAGGACAAGGTTTTATTTTGTATCCCTCTTTTGTTTCCGTAGTATATTAATTTTGATATATCCAGATTAAATCAACTCTTCCTTCAATAACAGTTTCACCGGAACAGCTTGAACGTGCCAAGCAATCCACAAAATCTGCAGTTCTTATGAATCTGGAATCTAGAGTAAGCTCCCGCCTTTTTTATAACATATAAACTGTGGAAGTTTTCTATCATTTAAGCTCCGCTTATTTACTCATCTTCTATGATGATCCGTTTTTCAAACTATTATATTAGTGTTGCATACAAGTTTACTGTCTTGACACAGTATAAACAAGTTTTTTTAACTGATGTGGACAAATGGTAAATATGGTTGTGAAACTCGTTTATGTAAATCCTTGTTTAAAATATTTGTGTATATCATTGTTAAACTCGTTTCCTTATGGTTCTTATACACTAATAACAAAATTGAATCTTTTCAGATGATTGCCTCAGAAGACATAGGAAGGCAGATTTTGACTTACGGAGAAAGGTAAAACTATATAATCACAGCTCAAAAGTGATTAATTGTTTCAAAGCTTATTACTTTGTAGTCTTGATTGAGTATAAGCCTTTGTTAATATATGAATTTGTGACCCGTTTTCAGGAAACCTGTGGAGGAGTTCCTGAAGGCTGTAGATGAAATCACTTTGAATGATATCACTAAAATCTCTGAACAGATTATTTCCTCACCTTTGACTATGGCATCATATGGAGATGGTAATTAATTTTCATACGTGTTTCTTTACTTATATAATAATGCTTAATCTTGACTGTTGATTGACGTGACATCATTTTTTTTGTGACAGTTATTACTGTGCCGAGTTATGAAACTGTGAACAGAAGGTTCCATGCGAAATGAACAATATGACAATATTTTCTGGATCACATACATGCATACTTCAAATATTCAAGAGAAATGCTGAAAATAAATCCAGAAAACTTTTTGTGCGGATAATAGGATCCATTGTTAGGGTTCTGTGTTTGTCTTAGGTGAATGGTCTCATCGCATGTGTACACCGATTTTTTTTTGTTTACGAGTGAATTTTCTCTCATTTCTTTGCTTAAGAGAGCACAAAAGTCGCTAACTATTATTTTTACGAATGATTTTGACAATCACTCTTTTACTAATCAAGTAATCAGTATCTTGTGTAATTCACGGGATTTAATTTTTGGAAATTGTTCAAATGATTATTTAACTGTGTGTAGAAATAATTAACAATGTGAATTGACCGTTACATTCAGTTTAAACTTGAAAGTAACAATGTAGAAATGATTATTTTTTTATAAGCAAAAAAAACCTTTTAAATTTTCGTCACTATTTTATTTTTTTTGACTTAAAAAATGCACTCATTCATTCAACTCATAGATTACATCACATAACACAAATTCAAAGTTGTTAAAAATTAAAAATAACGAATCTGCAAATAAATTTATAGTGATCAATTTAATAGTGTACAAATGTAAAATGTCTACAGATATAATGAAACTAAAATGTCTGAAATACATATGTTTCCTGATCTGCAAAAATCATTGATTGAATTTGTACTTGAATGAATATAATCTGAAAAATTTGGTGGAACATACACCGCGTAAGGCGGATAAGCAAAATAGCGTCGCACAAAGACGACGGACAATCCAACGCCGTACAAAAATGACGAACAACAAAATGTCGCACTATAAGACTACGAAATCACAAAAGAACAAAACTAAAAGATATGAAGATCACTTATTTTAATGTACAAAAAAGGAAAAACAATTTAGAGGGTGATTTTGTCTTAGACGAAGAAGGAGATGAAAAAACTTAGGTTAAAAGAAGAAGGGTAAATTTTAGTCATAAGTAAAAATTAATAACTTTTAAACTAATTAATATTAATATTCTTATTATACTTTTATTTAATTTTATCTTTTTTAATGTATTTATTTCATGATACATAGTGCCACATCGTAAAAAATCGGAGGAGACTAAAAAAGATGTTGACTTTTGAAATAGGGCACAAAAATGTTGATTTTTAAAATAACCGGACCAAAACTTCAAAAATATCAAAATAAGTGGATCAAAAGTTTATTTAAATCTTAAGAAAATTAGTGATGGTTGGACTCACTCTCTATGTTTTGTATCTATCTCCAAATATATTTATAAATGTCTCTTTTATTAATGTCTTTTTTATTTTTATTTTTTTTTTTGAAAATATGTCATTTTTATTCTTGAATCATTCTTTTTGGTAGTAACTCTTTAGTTTCTAGGGAAATGTGATCTAGTAGTTCAGGGGAACAAGATGCCAAATATATGCTAGCTGTATACTTGTTGCAATTGCAATTATATGGGCTGCAAATTAAAAAATTTAACCGAAAGTGGTCCATTATTATCGTGATAATAATAATAGCATTTATAATAGGATTAAGAAGTGAAAATGTCGAAATTGCTAAGCCGGACGTCTATGATCAGTGTTCGAATTTTGGTCACTCCACTTGTGTGTGTAAATTTATTGGTGATTTTGTCATCTCGTCTATGTACCCCCTAAAAAAAAAGGAAGACTTTGAGAATGACATGTGTACAAATTCTTTGAAAAAAGTCCAAAATAATACCACCTCCATCTTTAAATATAAGACTCTGTTTGACCAGTGGTGCGTACGCCAAAGGACAAATTTGATCACTCATATCTTTAATTATCTAGCAGTAAAAGTTATTAAAATTTGATATTTTAAAAATACTCAAAACAAATCAAACAAGATCTTACATGCTAATATTTGCATCTATATATTATTAAAAAAATATGGTTAAAATATGATAGATGAATAATATAATTTAGTCAAAGGGAATTTTATAATTAGGGACGTACGATCCAAACCTATGTCAAGCACGAGTAAAAATTCAATTAAAAAATATATATTATTTTCATTTTAAAATAAACTTCACAGTTGTACAAAAAAAAATCGTCAAAATTTTATTATGTATATTTAATTTGATCGTATTTAATTTGATCCACATATATAAACGAGTTACGTACGGTGCAACTGTTTTAACAAATTTTGCATATAAAATAAACAATATTTTATAAAAATATTATACTGATATTAATATTTTTAAAACATTCATAAATTTTACAAAAATTTATCATATATATCAACTTTTATTTTTCAATTCTAATAATTAACGAACCCGTGTATCGCACGGGTATTTTTCTAGTTTTTTGTTAAGGAGGAAACAATAACGTTAGAGGGTTGAAAAGCTACTCTAAAGCCACTTATGGATTTAATTGGTAGTATACATCTTACCTTATACATGCATCTAATTAAATTACATAATATAAAAATTTGTAAAGATATTTTAAACATTAATTTAGAAATGTGATGTCAAGATTCAATTTGATTGAATACATGTGTAAAAATGACAAATTTAAAATAATTTTAAGAATTAATATATAAACGCGACACTATGATGTAACTAATACTAATTCCGATTCTTAATTTAAGAAAATATATATATTTAAATTCATTGAATTTCTAATGTATCTAAACTATAATATAGACTAAATACATTAAAATTTTAATGAACTTAAAAAAAATAACTTTTCTCTTATATTAAGAATGAATCGGAGGGAGTAATTTGCTACATACAAGTAGAAGGATTTTAGTGACTTATCAACAAGCTGAATTCCAAAATCATGGTAAAGTTTTTCTTTCAATTGAATTATTTCCATAAGCAGGAATCAAAAATCCAACTCTTAACTATTTATTTATAAGAGGCTACCATTTAGAACATTTTATTGTTGACTAATTATATTTACTTTAAAAGTAATATAAATTATTGTTCGTTATTAATTGTTAAAAAATGTGTAAATGGTTTTACACAAGGTTTGGACATAGTGCATCAAAAAGTTAATTTAAAAATTATTTGATGACATGTTGATACTATATAGTGGAGAGATGCACTTTCTGGGCCGGGTTGGTTTTAATAGTCCGGTTCATGGGTTTGTTAATTTGGTCAAGGTGGGTTATAGGTGATGATTGGAAAGAAAAGTTTTGATGGTTTACTACCTTCGGCCTTAATTATAAGATTTTGTTTGACTAAATTGCACTATTTAATTTATCATATTTTGACCCTATTTTTTTTAATAATGTATAGGTGTAAATATTAGCAAGTAAAATCTTGTTTGATTTGTTTTGATGAGTACTTTCAAAATATCAAATTTTTATAATTTTTACTACTAGATAATTAAAGATATTACTACCTCCGTACCAAAATATAAGTCGTTTTAACCATATTACACAAATTAAGAAATGTAATCATTGTTGTATTGAAAAGATAAATTATGAATTAGTTTACAAATGTGTCCTTCATTAATGGTATAAAAAAAATAAATTAAAGAAGTAAAAGAAGATAGAGTAATAAATAGTTAAGGGTATAATAAGAAAAATAGCATTGAATGCTTTATTGGTAATGTAAAGCAATTTATATTTTAGTAAAAAAAAAAATCTCAAAACCACTAATATTTTGGTAGGGAGGGAGTAGTGAATAAAATTGTACATTGATATACGTACAATCGTCAAACAGGGTCTTATATTTAAGGATGAAGATAGTAACTTTTAACATTTTAACAGCTTCGGTTAGTAGGTGACAAGGTGAAGGATGTGTTGACATGATGGTCATTATCTGGTAATAATTGTGTAGTAATTATCTTGGCTGGTGGAGAACTATGGGTTGGCTGCTGGGAGATGAATGGTGGCAAGACATGTAGTCGTTATTTGGTAATGAATGTGTGTCAGGCTGATTTAATGGGTGTTGATTACTGCTACTATCTACTGCGTCATAATATATAAAACTCATTTTAACTAAATATTACTATATGTATCTTGTTTGGCATGCTTTAATATGGGCCATTTTAAAGGCTCGCAATGGGAAGATCTTTGCGAATGAGGTGAATGCAAATGTTTTGGTAGATGATATAAAAGTGTTGAGTTGGAAGTGAAGTCTTGCGCGAATGAAATTAATGTCTTGTCTTCTTTATGAGTGGTGTTCGAATCCTAGAGATTGTCTTTTACGTTAGTGGTTTGCTTGTTGGTTTTTTTCTTTGGGTAGCTTTTGGCGTTTGTTGTGTTGACGGTGTTGTATTTTTGTAGGTGTGTTGTTTTTTTTTGGCGTTACCGTTGTCGGTGTGTACTGTTTTATGTTCTTTTTTGCTTCTCCATTACGGCTTGTGCTGGAGTATGCGTAATAAAATTTTACCATTATCAAAAAAAAAAACTATATGTATCTTGTTTTGACCGTATTTTTTTTTATAATTTATAGATGTAAATATTAACATATAAAATCTTGTTTGATTCGTTTTGATTAGTATTTTTAAGATATCAAATTTTATAATTTTTACTAATGCACAATTAAAGATATTAATGATCAAAATTATGCATTGACAAACGTGCAGTGATCAAAATGGATCTTATATTTTGGTACGAATATCGGATATGCCGTTTTGACTATATCACACAAATTAAGAAATGTAATCATTGTTGTATGGAAAATATAAATTATGGGTTACTCCCTCCGGTCTCAAATATAAGAAATGTAATTCAAGGTTCATTGAATCATTTATGTATTTGGTCCACGACCAAATACATAAATGATTCAATGAACCTAAAAAAAGAATCTTTGCTTATATTTGAGACTAGAAGGAGTAGTTTACGAAACTATCTTTCATTGTTGGTTCGCCGGTATTGAATTATGTGTCTGAATTTCTTCCTCCACCGGAAGCGCCATTTCCGCTACCTTCCTCTATTAGCCACCGTGATGTTAGTCGGCCATTGCGTCTTCACAGTACTGCTCTCAGATCAATTGATCATTCTTTAATTCCTTCATCTCTTTCCACAGAGTAGCGCACCTCACACTTGTTCTCAGTATGTCCCATAATTCCACAGACAAAACAGCAGATTCTCAATTTTTCATACTTAAATTTAACACGGCAACACTCTCCTTCTATGCTCTTTGACTCTCGTAATTAATTGTTAAAATGTGTAAAAAGTTTTACACAAGGTTTGGACACAGTGCATCAAAAAGTTAATTTAAAAATTATTTGATGACATGTTTTTTTTTGGTAACAGAAAAAAACAGTAGGGAAAAAATAAAGCAAACAATTACATAAGGAAAATAAAACAGAAAAACTAACCCTTGCAAACATGACCCGCGCGGTGTCAGCTTGAAGGAGAGGACTAACTGCAGATTGAGGTTCTCTGATCTCAATCCATGCGTTTGTGCTTGCTACACCTGTCTCAGCTAGAAGGTCTGCAACATAGTTAGCTTCACTCTTAGTATGCTTAAAACAAATACTCCATTCCCTCTTCACTAGGTCCTTTATGTTGGTCAAAATTGATGCATAGTGATGTCAAGGGTTCACTTGTCTACCAATAAGCTGAATAGAAAGAGTTGAATCAGAGTAGCAGATAATATTTATGTACCCTTGTTCCCAAGTCACTTTCAACCCATGATAAATAGCAAGTAATTCTACATGTAGAATAGAGGAAATTCCAACTGTCCCTACAAAACCAAAGATCCAGTCACCGTTGGAGTGGCTCAAAACTCCACCAAATCCTGATGGTCCTGGGTTCCCTAAGCTGCTTCCGTCAACATTAAGGATAACAGCTGTACTTTCATTTGGATGCCACGATACCCATTGCTCAAAATTCTCTTCTCCCAATTGATGCAAAAACACTTTCGAGTTAGTACTTGCAAAATTATAAATCTGAAGTTTTACCTCATAGAGTGGGGTAAGTTCATTAGCCATGCACAAACGGTTTCTCGCACTCCAAAGCCACCAACAAGCCGCCATAAACACATGCCTATTACCACTATTCGTGCCTCTTCGAAGCCACGAATCAATTATTATTACGTATTGTATTTAGATTATTAGTCTTCGTAAGATAGCTCAAGTGTATGAGTTGAGGGATATATTGGTCGGGTAAGGAGAAGTCTGAAGATCAATTTCTAATGAGAACAATTTATCTTTCTGATGTACCAAAAACAAATTTATATGACATTAAACAATAAGAACATTTTTATTGCACTTTTGAGAAATCAACTCTTATCTTACGGTTGTTTAAAGTTTTCTTTCAGTTTTGAGGCAAACTTGTTAAAGTTGATTTGAACAATACTAAAATGAGTAATGTGATATATGTATATTTTTACAAAAGAAAATATTATAGAAATTTTGTCAAAAAAAAAATATTATAGAAATTTAAGGTTGTCAAAAGATTAAAAATACGATAAAGAAATTCATCAAAGATATGGCTCCTCTCCAACCACTACGTGTATATAAAAAATTTCTTAAGATATCACAAATATTAGTTCAACAGATAAATTGCGATTTTTTTAGGTCAAAAAATTTGAGTTCGATTTTTAAAAGGGATAGATTTTTGTCAGACTTTAATTTACTTGTCTTTAATCGAATTTTAAATTATCTTCACTCATTTTTTTAAAGGATCTTGCTAACGAGTGCATCCAGTGCACTTATTTAAAGAAATTATTTATTCAAAAGAACTAGTTTCAATTTGATTTGTAAATATTTTTAAGAAAATGTTTAAATGTAATTTTGGTTTCTCTATTTTGATATTTTTGAAGTTTTGGACCCCTATTAACTTTTTGGTCCTCCTATTTCAAAAATCAGCATCTTTTTTAGTTTCTCTCCCATTTTTTATGATGTGACATCTCAATTATTGACATGACACTTGGTGGTGTGCCACATCATAAAAAATGAGAGGGGACTAAAAAAGATGTTGAAATATGGGGACCAAAAAGTTAGTTTTTAAAATAGGGGATCAAAACTTTAAAAATATCAAAATAGGAGAATCAAAAGTGTATTTAAGCTTTAAAAAAATTAGTGATGGTTGGACTCACTCTCTATGTTTTATATTTGTCTCCAAATATATTTATAAATGTCTCTTTTATTAATGTCATTTTTATTCTTGAATCATTCTTTTTTGTATTAATTCTTTAGTTTTTAAGGAAATGTAGTTTGGTAGTTCAGCGTTCGGTCAAGAGGTAAGTAAAGCATGGCTAAAAAATTGTTCTACTTATATTATACATCAAATTCAGATTCTTTCGAAATTCATCGTTTTGTTTATTAACCACTTGAGTTGGTCTTGGTTATTCTTGAATCATTTTCTAGTTTTGAAAAACTTGAATTTGTTTTCAAATAGTCATCCCAATAGTCTACAGTTCGGTCACAAAATAAGTAAAATATAACTAAAAAATGTAAGATTATTCATTTGATCCTATATATGTTTCTGATAACAAAATGATCAATCAACCAAATGCGGAAAAAAGGAAATTATGTAATTACCTCCGACCATTGTTACAGTGACTACACTTCATTTGAGTCTTCTAAACTTTTACTCTTTATAATATAGATGATGAATATTTTTTGAATTTTGATAAATGAGAGCAAGTTTAAAGACCAAAAACTCTATATAGACTTATTCTACCATCAAGAATTAAAAGCCACTACCACTCCACTATACCTCCACTATGAGTGTCATAAATCTTGTGACTCTTTAACAACCAACAATTCTAAAATCTATGGACCACTAAAATGTGGTTTTTTACTATTGATGAATTTTATGTAAAAACCATAATAATTGTTTTACAGAAGAATCAAATTCAGATTGATGAAGTTCGTTAACCACTTGAGTCAAATAGTTTAGTTAGATATATAATCTAAAGATGTATTCATAATTTTGTTAAAAATTAAACTATAATTACATTAATGCTTTATTTAGGTGGGAGGAACACTTGATTGTTTTGTTGACAGGTGTTTTTGTTTTGTGCACTTGTATTCCTCTCTGCCTCTTTTTGTAATTAATTTTTACCGTCTAGTTTTGCACATCTTGTGCTTTTCTAGTTTCGGTTTTTAATACAATTTACTTAGTCTTTTCGAAAAGAAAAAAAATTAATTCACATATTTAAATACCAAATTGATTGTTTGTTACCTCCTAACGAACTCTTGATTATAAGAGATCCTTCCAAAGAACCAAAAGGGTTAACACTTAAAAATGTTGTAAGATTTTTGATCTATAATGATTTGTTTTATTGTACAATGGTACAACGATGATGTTACTCGTACTTTTTTAAAGATATTACTCGTACTAGATATTACTCGTACTAGCATGTAGGAAAAGTTATTCAATAATTGAATAAAATAATGACCACATGTCTCTCGTGCCGTGCATGAAAAAGACATTGCAAAGAAAGAAAAACTACTCTAAAGCCAATTATGGATTTAATTGGTAGTATACATCTTACCTTATTCATGCATCTAATTAAATTATATAATATAAAAATTTATAGAAATATTTTAAACATTGATTTAAAAATGTGATATCATTATTCAATTTGATTGAATACATGTGTAAAAATGACAAATTTAAAATAATTTTAAGAACTAATATATAAATGTGATACCATATATGATATAACTAATATTACTTCCGGTCTTTAATATAAGAAAAAAAATATTTTAATTCATTGAGTTTCTAATGTATCTAGATTATAATATGGACTAAATACATTAAAAATTTAATAAATTTAAAAAAAATAAATTTTTCTCTTATATTAAGAATCAGCAGTATCGGCCCAATATTTAGTGAGGTCTAAAGCAAACTTTAAAATTGAACTCCATTATTTTTCTTCGAGGAATTTTTCTACAAAGTAAAGCGAATTTCATTTAAAATTTCTTAAGAAGTTGCAAAGTGTTATTGTCTCATTTTTATAATTTTACTTCTAAGAGGCCTTTATTTTTTTTCTTTGAAGTTTTTTCTAATAAGTTTATGAATTATTTAGGCTTTTTTTTAAGTAAATTTTTTATATTTTTCGGAAGCCTAAAGTTCTTACTTGGATTACCTTACCTTTGGACCGATCCTGAGAATCAGGGAGTAATTTGCTACATACAAGTAGAAGGATTTTACTGACTTATCAACAAGCTGAATTCCAAAATCATGGTAAAGTTTTTCTTTCCAGACTTATTGTCTATATAAAGAACAAAACCCTCAACAACAACATTAAGCAAATAAGTTGCAAAAAAAACAACATTCATAATTAAGAATGAAGATCCTCCTTTTCATTTTTGTTGCACTCTTAGCAACATGTGATGGTAATGTTCTAAACCATGAACATGGATCAACCTACAAAATTTTCCCTCTAAGAATGAAAACTGGTCCAGGTGGACAATTCATTCCAGAAGTATCATGTGCTAGTTGGAGAGTTGGTGTTGAAGCACATAACATCATAAACTGGAAAACTGTTCCTCTTGATTGTGAAAACTATGTTGGAAACTATATGTTAGGTGACCAATATAGAGCTGACTCTAAATTTGTTAACCGTGAAGGTTATTTCTATGCTAAGACTCTCAATATAAATGGAGATGGTAAAGATATTTGGGTCTTTGATATTGATGAAACTACTCTCTCTAATCTTCCTTATTATGCTAAACATGGATTTGGGTATGCTAATTATATTAATCTTAATCTTCTTTTTGTTGGTATATATGCTAATATTTTGTTTTCATCTACACTTAACTTTCCTTTTTTTTTTGTGTGTCACACCATATATATATTCAACTATACTTAACTTTGATATTAAATTTCAGTTTAGCTTATGAAAAGCAAAGATAATAAAATTAGATATTTGATATGAAACAATTTTTATTAGGATTGATTATATTTCTAATCTTCAAATTTATGCTAATTAATGTTTGATTTTAGTCATAATAATTGAAAAAACGACAAATATTAGAGATGAGAAAAAGTAAAATTGGTCATGAAATTTGGCATATCTAAGATTTTGAATCAAAGGCAAATCAATAACATTAACAATATAAAAAGGTGGAGTATATAAGATATTGAGATTAGACTGAAATATTAACGCTCTTGCGAGATTATAAATGACTTTATTAATTTGTCTCATAATTTTAAACAAATAAAATCCGGAAGTATAAGTATTCCGACTACTTTAATTATATTACAATATTTGTAGGCACAAATATGTTGTTTTATACTATTAACTTAGATCCTGTGAATTTGTTCACATATTCTTCATTTTTGTTTGTAGCGGTATTGAATTTGCACACACGTAATTGTTGATCTTGTTATAAAAAATATAATGTATATATTCTTGACAATATTTTTTGTAATGTACTGATTAGGGTGAACCCATACAACGACACATTGTTTAATGAATGGGTTGATCTTGGAACAGCACCAGCACTACCGGAGTCTCAAAAATTGTACAACAAACTGTTGTCTCTTGGTATTAAGATTGTTTTCTTAACAGGAAGACCACTCAAACAGAAGAACATCACTGCTAAGAACTTGAAACAAGCTGGCTATTACACATGGGAAAAGCTAATTTTAAAGTAAGTTTTCTATACATAATTTTTTATATCATATAGTTAGTTTATTGATATGTCTTCAATATGATTATTATTTCCATGGAACATGTTCTATGAATAAAATAATCAAAATTATTTTGAACAAATTAAACTAGTACTACTACTAGTAATATTTTGACGTGTGAATAATACTATTTAAATAAGAATTTTGAGATTCATGAAATCAATTGGAAAGTGATGCTGCAAATTAACTATTTGTACATGTTGAAATTGTTTTTTATGTCATCGAATCGCTTTAATTTATCATATATTAAACTACTTCCTCCGTCTCAAATTATAAGTGAAAAAAAAATATCATGTTTATTAAGAAAAAATAAAACATAATTATTTGCACATCAAGCTCATTCAACTTCAATTATTTTTGTTAGACATTCTCAGTTCTAATGGTTTTTTTGATATTACTTCCAGCAGTTTGGACTATGGATAGTTAATGCGTCACAAATTTTAGCAAAATAAGAGAATAAAAATAAATTATATAAAAAAAATAGTACTAATTACTAGTTTTTGGTTGCAGGGATACTGCCAAATATCATGGTAAAACAGCAGTGACATACAAATCATCAGAGAGAAAGAAGCTGGAGGAAGAAGGATACAGAATCATTGGTAACATTGGAGATCAATGGAGTGATATTCTTGGAACAAACACTGGCAATAGGACTTTCAAGCTCCCTGATCCTCTCTACTACATTGCCTAAATAACCTTCTCTATGTGCTTAATTAGTAATTAGCTAGTACTTCCTATTAAGGGATCAATGATATTTTATTCTATATGAAATATTAATCCAATCATGTAATCCATTCCAAGCTAGCTAATTTGTACTATTTCTTAAAATAAAATTAGGCATGTGACTTTGTTATTACAATTGTATGTGAGTTTTTTTTTTCTTTTTAAACAGAAAAATTAATCTCTCAAATTTGTAGAATTTTAATATAACTCTT
Organism: Trifolium dubium; assembly: GCA_951804385.1. Classification (NCBI taxonomy): domain Eukaryota; kingdom Viridiplantae; phylum Streptophyta; class Magnoliopsida; order Fabales; family Fabaceae; genus Trifolium; species Trifolium dubium. The sequence continues at coordinate 2,575,969 of OX638063.1, read as the reverse complement.
TTCAAAAAATTTAACGATGTTGCATCTTCAAGTGAGAGATCTAATAAAAACTTTAATTAAGCTAAAAAATACTCCTATCATATCATCTAAGTATTCTTGGATGTATGTGTATTCTTATTCCCTTGAGAAAACCGATCACTTTTATGGTTTCTTTTGTAGGTTGCAAATCACATTAATAGTCTATTTATTTTGAGAGAAACACATAAGAGAGAGATGCAATAAAATGGAGATTTTTTTAATTAACAAGATGAGAATATGATAATCTAAAATTATATCATGATAACTTGTGTGTGTGAGTTTATTGGTGGTTTTGTCATCTCATTTATGTATCCAAAAAAAATTATATCGAGAGATAACAAATCTAATATAGAAAAAACTATTTAGAAATTGAGCTTAAATTCTCACCAATAATTTGTCTTTTAGTACATTAACTATTTTGAACATATAATCGAAAATGTTTCAATAATTAGAATTGGAGTTGATATGGTTTTTTAAAATTCCAAGAGTACCCCTGCTGACAAAGAAACAAAAAGTCACAGTACTCCTAATTTAAATTCCACCTGTCATGACATAGACAAATGGACAAAAACGTACATTCGGATTGGCTATGTAAACTAAAACTGCATGGACCATTATATTGGACCACATGGCACATGCTATCTTTAATTTATTGTTAATTAGCATCTTTATAGATACATATTTTGTGGATTGTTCGTCAGCTGTAACCTGATCTTTATAGGTAGGTTGCAAATCACTATTGTGGTACTCCATACTGGCGCTACTTATTGCCTCGTGAAGCAACAACACTTTATTTTAAGTTTCATTCATCAAAATAATATTTTTTTTATCTTTAATATAAGAAAAATTTTAATATTTTAATTCATTGAGAATATAATATATTTCGTCTATATTATTGATTAAATACATTAGATTTTTAATGAATCTAAAAAGTCAATTTCTTCTTATATTAAAGATTAAAGGGAGTATCATAAGTTAAATTACTAAATTTGATATTTTAAGTTGCAATAAAATTAAATACAAATAAAATATTAATATGTGATATAAAGTTGTGTGACCTAATATGAGTCATTGAAAGTTGCGCCAATAAACTAAAAAGTGAGTAAATTGTTTTAATATGATGTGGCTCCAATGAGACTCACAAAATACCATTAATATAAGTTCACCAATGAAAATGCTCTAAGTATATGTTTGGTTTCGCGTTAGTACACCGCAAACGCACGTTTCAACGTTTAAACGTGATTTTCCTCTTTTACATCATGTTTGGCTATCTCACTGAGAATTGATTTTACTCTCCCAAACTCGATTCTGAGTGAAGCTACTATTTAGAACTTTTACGGTGATTGAAATTGATTTTGAAGACATTAAAAGTGTTTTATTTGGAGTTTCCCGTGTTACCCCTCCCTTCACCAGTTCTCTGTGTGTGCGGCTGCAATTTGTTTTGATGTTAGGTTGAAGATGACAAATAAATTTGGGCTATGTTACTTTTGTCACCTACAGTAGCAAGTTCTTAAAAGAAATCAATTCTGAAACTTATTATCTGTAGTGTCATGTTCACAATTACACGAAACAATGAGGCAGTCGAGAAATTTTGTGAAAAAAAGGTGTTTTGGTGTTTTTTTTTAGGGTTATTTAGAAAGAAAAAAAATCTCCAAATAGTACATGACTAAACATCATTGTGAATACTATCAAGTTTTTTTTTTCTTTGGTAAGCTGAATACTATCATGGTTTATTGATTGTCCTCCATGTGCTTTATGATATTTAAATTCATTTTACATATATAAAATATATAAAGATAAAGGATAAAGGATAAATTATTTTACATATATAATAATAAACATCCATGCATAACATATGGGCTCCAGATTTTGGACCCTTATACGATAGGTCGATCCATATGAAAAAGAGTCTTCAAATATTTAATCCCACGTTTCGAACGAGTTGATTTATTTTTTTCTATAAATATATAGCATTATCTTAGCTAGGAAGATTGTAGGAACACGTATAAATTTATTTAAATTTTAAATGACAAGAAATATAATAAATAATTTGTGCACACATCAACTTGTAATTATCTTTTTGATTGTCCTATTAATATTATATTCACAATCATGTTTCCCTTAACAAGAGATAATGCCTATATAAAGATCAATCTCCCTCTACAACAAAATAAGCAAGCAATTAGTTAGTTGCAATTTAATTAATCATTCATAAGAAATGAAGATCTTGATTTTCTTTTTTGTTACATTCTTGACAACATGTTATGGTAATGTTCTATTTAACCATCATGAACATGGTTCAACCAACAAAATTTTCCCACTCCGATTGAAAACTGGTTCAGGTGGACACTACATTCCAGAAGTGTCATGTTCTAGTTGGAGACTTGGTGTTGAAGCACACAACGTTATAAATTGGAAAACTATTCCACAAGAATGTGAAAAATATGTTGGAAACTATATGTTAGGTGAACAATATAGAGCTGACTCTAAAACAGTTAACCGTGAAGCTTATTTGTATGCTAAGACTCTCAATATAAGTAGAGATGGCAAAGATATATGGGTGTTTGATATTGATGAAACTACGTTGTCTAATCTTCCATATTATTCTAAACATGGATTTGGGTATGCCACCTCGTCATCTTTTGTTTTCATATACTCAATATCTAACTAATTTTGCATTTTTAATTTATATACATATACATTTTTTTAAAGTACGAATTTAGAGTCAGATCTATGCATGTTACGTACTTTCATTATTACTTTTTAACTGTTACAATTGATCACTGCACATATAACAATGAATATATTTGATGATTAATATTTTTAATCATATATATTATATAAAGAATTCTAAACAAATATATTTCAAATTATTTTATAATATCTTATATATTAATATTTATTATTATAGGGTGGAACCATTCAATCAGACATCGTCTAGTGAATGGGAAGATCTTGGAATAGCACCAGCACTACCTGAGTCACAAAAATTGTACAAGAAAGTGTTGTCTCTTGGTATTAAGGTTGTTTTCTTAACAGGAAGACCACTCAAACAAAAGGACATCACAGCTAAGAACTTGAAACTAGCTGGCTATCATACATGGGAAAGGCTAATTTTAAAGTAAGTTTTCTTAATCTTGCATTGTCCATATAGTTGTAATTAAGTCCATGTATAGTACTCTTTTTTAACATTAAAAAATTCTGCAAAATCACCGTGATTCTGGCGTACCCCCAAACATACGCTATATTGATATCCATATGACTATTATTCTATTAGTTTTTTTTTATAGGCAAATGTTAGTTGTTAGTATATTATACATTTTTTTTTTCTTTGTCAGGAGACGAACCATGAACCTCCACCAGCTCATTAACCCTTTGTTCAACTAGTTAGCTTAACCAATTGAACTAACCGTCCCTCCAAACTTTAATTATTAGTATATTAGTAGTTGTTAGTATATTACTCTATTAGTATTATTAGTTTTTGTGCTGAAGGTGGAAATCAAACTTTAATTGACCTCTTTAATTAATTATAAGTATCAAATCTCTTATCCAACTACCAAATCATCTTAACTTGTAGATCTATTTATTGTTTACTTGGTGTACTTGTTAACTAGAGATCCAATAATAGTACTGATGGTATAATTATAATATTAAATTAATTAATTATTATGATCATAAACGTGATAAATAAAAAAATATTTAACGTAGGACATATCTCAAATACGATCTTGTGTCAAAAAAAAATCTCAAATAAGATCACCTCTAATAAAAGAAACATATAATTAAAAAACTCATACTACCTACAGAGTTGACCGGTGGGATATTCATGAAATCAATTAAAATCAATTTGGTATAAATAATAATATGACTAAAAATATATACTTAAATTTTGCAGGGACACAGCAATATATCATGGTAAAACAGCAGTGACATACAAATCATCAGAGAGAAAGAAGTTGGAGGAAGAAGGATACAGAATCATTGGTAACATTGGAGATCAATGGAGTGATATTCTTGGAACAAACACTGGCAATAGGACTTTCAAGCTCCCTGATCCTCTCTACTACATTGCCTAAATAACGGATGACTCATCCTTTTTCTATTGCCTAATGTATTTTTATTTCAATCCAAGCTATTCCTTTCAGAATTTTGTTTTCAGTACTCCAATCTAAGTTTGTTTAATTTTTATATTTTCAAATAAAATTAACCACTAATATAAGAGATATTTTTTTCTCTTAATTTTGTGGTTTTAATTATTAATTGCATGTGTGACACATAAATATGTGGATTAGTTGTTGTTTATCTAATCTTAGTTTCATGTAACACATAAAACATAAAAATGTACTATCAGTTTTTTTTTAAGTAAAAAAATGTATGTTGGCTCTATATATACTATATATTGATGGGTTTTTCGATGTTTGTACAACAAAAATTATATGAATTATAATTTTATTTAGAAAAGACTCTTCTTAGGATATAGTTTTTTTTTTAACATAGATGAAATAATAAATTATATGGAACTCACACGCATAAAATAGAACGGCGTTCGAATTGCAGTTATGAACATCCAATTTAATAATCTCGATATTTATCTACCAGTTGAGTAGGAATTCTAGACTACAATATAGTTTTATAATAAGAATACTAGCATACTCTCTGTGTCAAAAAAAAATACTTACATACTCTCTATATTTTTTTATTCATGGCCCTATAATTCTATATATAGAGAGCTAAATTGTAATACAAAGTATATTTCTAAGTGTATGTTTGATTTAGTTTTTGAAAGAGTAAAAAACAATTCTAGAATTATAGAATTAATTTTGAAGTAATTTTAAGGCGTTTGATTCTTTTAAATTAGAATTGGGGTGTGTTTGTTTAAGCTTTAAAAAAAAGTGATTTTGTTTTGAAAAAAAATAGAGATTCTTTTTTAGATATAAATTAAAATCCTATTGATATCTTATTTTAAATATAAATTTATGATATATATTTAAATCTAAATTTTTTAAAAGATATATAGCTAGACATATTATTTTTAGTAAAAAGTGTGTCACTTTACTGCACATAAATATTAGATTTTATCCTACTTTCTTTATTTCTTTTGTTTTATTTTTTGATCCGTTTGGGCCAAGTTATAATCATCAAAATTTGAAGAAGGGCCATTGAAACAACTTTTTTAGCCCATTTGTTGTCAAAAGGTGTTTATGTTTCAGCCAAAAATATAAATGGGCTATTGCCTATTGGAGGAGTTTAAATAGTTTTACTCTTGGAGGGGTAAAATAAATACTACTTTTGAAGTTAACACAATATTTTCACATTTAATTATAAGTATCATTTTCAAACTGATGATGTAGGATGTTAATATATTCCCTACTTATAATCGACTGTCAAAATACAAATCTAGTTTCGTAGACATTTTTTCATTTTTAAGGGTTTTGTTAGCATTTTCCCTAACAAACAAACAATGGTGGTGAATCCTTAATATTAAACACGAAACCAATAAAAAAAAGTGTTTTCAATTCATTTAATAAACATATTTAATAAATTTTAAAATATAGAAAAAAAACCAATTTAAAATTTAAATTTGATGATAAATGAATCATTTTTGTAAAATAATTTAATCAATTCGACAAGTTTTAATTCTCTTAAAACCCAAAGAGATTAGTGTACTATAGTAGTACTACTCTACTTTTTTTTTTATCGTATATTTGGTTTTATGTGCGTATAAAGAAATAGATTAATGCAGTAGCAATATCAAGTGACGAAAGCAATAGCACAAATAAGGCACTAGACCAAACAAATTGGACTCCATTTTCTTGAACAAAGTGCTTATGCAGATTATCGTATAAAATACTAAATCCTCTTTTTCTTAATGTTTGATTCACAACTTCACGACTAATATAATGATTCTTTAAGGAAGCGTTTAATAGATTAATCCATTTTGGCCTCTTCTCAACGTCTCTTTCTGTGTGATTCAAACAGTGGGAATATTAAGTGATTAAATAATGAAAACGAAATACAATCAAATTAGTTCATGGAAACAAATGGTACATGGTGTTTTCACCTAGGGATAATTTCACATAGGCGTGGATAATAATCATAATAATTTACTCAAGTATATATAAGAATTACTATTTCCATAAACCATCTCATCTTAGTTATAGTTTTATATGTCCAAGTACAATGAATTTCGTGATTAAGTCTCACATAGTACAACTAAACACACTAAACATATAGTACAAAATAACAATTATTCTACCCGTGTAAATTTAATTCAGTTGATAAAAATATCACATTTTATATATAAAAATATATTATTATTTTTTTGTATAAATTAAATATTTTCTATGCACAAGTATAAAGATTAATCTTTAAATCTTATCAGTGTTTTAAGGTTGGCACACTGCTGCATGCCCATCGAACCAATATCTTGGTTAGTTTAGAAGAGAAGAATAGTACTCCTTACGTCCTAAAATTATTGTTTTTTTAGAGTTATGCACGTGGATTAAGAAACAATAAAGATTGATAAGTTAAGTCTATTTTACCCTTACTTTATTAAGAAAGAGAAAATATATTTAATTAATGCTTTAACTTTTGTAAGGGTACAATTGATAAACTAACATTAAATTTACATTGGTTTGCGAAAAGGACAATAGTTTTAGGACAAAACTAAAATGCTAAAAGGACAATAGTTTTGGGACGGAGGGAGTACTAATTTTGAGGCCAATATTTTCATGCACCGGTGTATATGATGCATGATACATAAGTCGGCAGTTTTAATATAGTTAATATAAATTTTGTAAAATTTAATCGTTAAATTGAAAGTTTATAGCATACAAATCATCAATACAAAATTAAAATAAATTATTTAATGTGTTATTGAAATTCGTCGAGATTAACAGTTTATTAAATATTATTAATTTTAATAGGTTTTAGTGACATATTAAATAATTTTTTAATTTAAAATTTAAATTTTTTTTTACTAAATTTATATTCGTTAATTTGTTTTATCATACACTATTTGTAAACATTAGAACTTGTCCTAATGGAGAAAGTAGAATATTGTGTGACAGAATATGAAATTGGTAAAAGACAGGGGGGCTTATTATCTCGACACGGTACACGAAAATAGTGACGATGATGATGAATGCAATGGATGTTCTGTCAAATAAATATGCATTGCCCATACTACCCTTTAATCCTGTCCTACTAATGATGTTTTTTCAGTTGAGGTTGAGCCATCTGATTCATGAAAAAACAACTGTTGACTCGAAATTCAACAACAAAAATGTTCTCAAAACTCAACTCAACTCAACAGTACTACTAGTCAAATTAATGAAATTCTAATCATTGTTGGATTCAAAATTCAGCACCCATCACACACACGCGCACTTCCTCAACGCGTGGGATCACGCTGCCAAAAATAAGATTTTGTTCATTATTTCTCTTTTACTTTTTTTTAACAAAATTTATTTATTTATTTATTTATTTATTAAACTTCTCCTTTATTCATTTTTGTAAATGTTTTAATTGATACTATGTAGAGTGAAAAATAGTTGTTATTAATAGAATAATAATAGTATTATTTAAAAGTTGTTGTGAATATGATATCACTTCCTCCTTCTCAAATAATTATCACAGTTGACAGTTTACAGTTGTCAATATAAAATTTTGATCGTTAATATTTTTAATTATTGATCTTTAAAAATTATATATTCTAAAAATATTCGTCGAGACAAATCAAACATCTTATATGCTACTCTATTTACATATTAATAAAAAAATACTGTTAAATTATATTATGTGCACAATAGTCAACTGTGACAATTATTTTAGTACGGAGGGAGTAATAAAATCTAACTACTACTCAAATGCTCTATTAAATACCAAAAATAAATTTGTCCAACCGTCCAAGTGAAGTGGTAAGGATCTTGGTCCTCTTAAACATGTGGATAGAGGTTCGATTACTGGCTCAAACACATGCAAAAAATTCGATTGGGGATGAGAACTCATCTTATATGACCCACAAATTCTCCGACGGAGATTAATTATCGCGTACAGCGGTGGAAATTTCGCACCAATATCATCATAACCCAAAAAAATGGCCTATTAAAAGCTTCTTCATCAAATTGTGACTTGTTTTTCCATCACTCAAGTTGAAGAATTTATACTCAATATCACTTATATATAGTAAGGTTAACGTGTGATATGTAATATGTAATTGAATAATGTCTAGAAACTTTTATGTTCAAATTTGAATCTTGATCTAAATTTGAGTTAGCTAATCATTTTTACTTACTCTTGCTATAAAAACATTTGTGCTAATGACAAAGAAACCTTCATTTGAATTTCATTGCTTGTAACTTTTTTAACAAGAGGTTTTGTATCATGTAGTAAGTAATTATTAAGTTAGCTTGCGTAAATAGTAATTTTAGTAGTGTACATATATGTTTTCAAAATGTAGATATGATTGTGTTTGAGTTAAAAAAAAATGCATGTCAAAGTGTAGATATGATTGTCTTTGAGTTAAAAAAAATGTATGTCTACTAGGAACGAAATATAATCATATGTGCTATATGATTATGCATCATGGAAGGGGTTAAAAGGTGGAAAAAAAAACAGAATGAATGAAATAAACATGATATGTCAAAGATGGTTGGGACATATAAATAAAATATAATTAGTGCATACAATATGGAGTAGTATTTATCAACAAATGATCCGTACAAAAACTAAATCTAGAATTCATGTTAAGCCTACTACTAGTATTATATTTATAAATCTTGCATTCTAAGATATTTTGATAAAAAAAAAATTAATTAATTGCAAAATGAAAAATATTCTTCAATAATCTTTTTGGGAACAAGAAGTTTATCTTATATACAAAAGAATCGTTGGTACTGATTTTAGGGTCACCCCTTTTGAAACACAACTAATATCAATTATAAAAAATGGTTACTAACATGAGAAAAGACAAAGGAAAGGAACAAATATATAGCTAGTAGTTTTTTTTTTCTACTTGCAATAGTATAGCTAATAGTTATTGTCAAATGCCAAACCTTCACATAATTAGCTGGCAATATCAGATGAATAGTAAATTAATTAGTGAGAAGGATTGATTGAGTTTCAAATTATATATGGCCATAAACAAATATAACTTCTCTGAACAACCAAGTAATGCTTTCCCATTGTTGATGGCCAAACACATGAAGTGGAGTTATTAACTTTTCAACTTTTATTTATGAACTTAAATTTGATCTAAAAATATATAATTTATACATGTTTGATTTCACAACATATGGTCTCCTCCCAACATGGTAGATTAAGTACTTTTTTTTATTTATAAAAGGCTCAAAAAGTATAAAGATGACAACTAAGACATTTCAACTATGTTAACACTCTTAAGAAGTCACCTAAGAAATACCTTAATGATATTACTTTTGGATTATTCGTGAAAGTCTCACTGGATTGAATCATCACGTTGGACCAAGAATAAACACACAATTGAGATTAAACATTGTATCTTCACTCAAACCTTTAAGAATTAACACATTGGATTTATAGATTCTATATTGCTTAACCTGTATCATCCAATTTAGAACTTTAACTCTGGTTGACACTTGACATTGACATATTAAGAATAACCACACAATTTTGTGCATGGAAGCATTGGCCATCACACCAATGTATTATGAACACTATGAGTGAAACAAACAAACTGTTGTTTCGGTGACACTTCAACTATTTGAAACTATTTCAAGTTGGCAAGAGACAGAGAGACACCATCATTCTGTTTACAAGTTTTACCATGAAATTTCATTAAACAAACTGTCTTTTTTGTAGAACACATAACATTTAATGTTTTTGTTCATTACTTTTGGTTTTTACTACATTCCAAATGAGAATCATAAAACAATAAGCACTATAAGTACAAACTACAAAGTTATCTTCTTTCTTAAAAAGAAAAAAACCAAACCAAATTCTTTACTAGATAGATGTAAACAACTTGGTAATAACAAAAGAAAGAGAATGATTGAAAAGAAAAATTACTCTTTAAAAGAATGTACACAAACACAAATGAAAGAAAGTAAAAAAACAAATTCCAAAGCACTAACTAACTAATAAGTAATAACTATAACATCATCATATTGTAGTTTTCTCTCAAATTTCTTCAACTTTGACAAAACATGGTTGTATAAGTGATATTGTCAAGACTCAAGAGTTCCAAGATTCTTCTTCATGTTGTGTCTGAAAATTTGAAGATGGTGGTGGTTTTTGCATTCTAACACCACTTATACTGTTTCTTGCAGCCATCATTTCATTGAGTGAAAGCCTTTTTTTAACTTCTGGTCTTTGTTTTGGAGCACTATGTGATCTTAGTTTAGCCTTAAATGACTGAGTATTAGCCATGTAATTAGGGAAATTTGAGTAATAATAAGGTCTAAAGTAAGCGTCGCCACAAACACTCTTTGATGGTGTGGTTGGAGTGTTATTTGGACGCATAGACGAATGATTGAAACGCGGTGTGTTATGTGTTGTAGGGTACCTAGTATCTTCGAGATTGTTGAAATACCAATCAAAGTCTTGTTGTTGTTGATGATGATGATGGTTTCTACAATCAGCTGGAGTTGAGATTCTACCAGGAAGAGGTGATGATGAAATTGTGTGACAAGGTGGTAATTCTTCTCCATATTCAGACATTGTTGAGGTAAATCTTCTAGATTTTGATCTTGTCTTGTATGTGTCAATTTCAACAATCTTTGGACTTTGATCATCAAATCCATTCATTGATGTTTCATATGATGTTGGTAACCTTTTGCTGTGGTACTCACTCCTTGTTTCATCAAATCGTTCCTACACAAGTTAGAACAGCCATAAGCAAACAAATTAGACACGATATATGTATATGTTTGAATTGGTGATGAGTTTTACTAAATCATTATATGCCACTATGGTTTTGACAAAACTACATTTTAAGTGTATGTTTGGATTGACGGTGAATCTGACAAAATTGACATTTTGATTTGGCTGAAACTACAAAGTGTAACTTTTGTCAATCTCACTGCAAATTCAAACATGTACTAAAGCTTCAACAAAATTGATGATTTGGTATGCAATGCAGTATGCAGGATAAGAAAGATAAGTGTTTTTACCGTAGATTTTCTTGCAAGAATTTCGGGTAGGAATCGATTTTCTTTGCTCATGGAACGGCGAGCTCTTTGTGTTCTGACAGAAGTTTGAGCTCTGATTAGAGCTTGCATACTGTGAAGAGTTGCAGCAGCTCTTTTTCTAACTAGATAGCCTCTAACAAGAGCTTGAATCTTAACCAATCCTTTCAATGCTCTAAGAGCCTTCCTTGCCTAAGAAAAATTCATCGAACAAACATATAAAGTTTGAATCAAAATTCAAGGCCAAAACACTAAACAGATCAAGATTACATAGCCTAAACCATAACAAATCACATTATTAGAAAGCAAGAAATTGATGAGGTGGTTAATAATCAAACTAGTAAGTTTTAAGCTTTACTAAAATGACTGTAAAATTCAAATAATTCAAATTATGTCAAATATTCTATATGGTTTAACAGAAAATGAGGTTTTGAAAAGCAAGGTAATTAAGTCAATAAGATTGTGGAAAAAAGGGAAAGTATATGCCACTAGTTTCAAGGATCCAAACAGAAATAGAGGAACACTGTTTCATTAAGTATCTAAATATAAAGAATCTAAAATAACACTTTCTCACCTTTTGAGAGCAGACAAAGAAGTAGAAATCAAGCAAAACACTTATACCAACCAAAACATCTTTGTCACAAATCATAAAACAATGCAATTTTACCAAATCACAAACATTTACAAATACTCAGAAAAAACAGACATACCCAAATCAGAAAAAACAAATTTCAACCATTTTATTCAAATCACAAACATTTCAAAAAACTGAGAAAAAAACACAAACATACCAAATAGCCTCTGAAGAAAGTTTGGATCTTTACAGCACCCCATTTCTCTCTACTTCCACTGAACAATGTACCTCTTCCATGACTAGTTAGCCTCACTACCGCCACGGCAGCCTGAGCTGCGGCGACTGCAGCATCTGCAGCGGCCGCCGTAGCAGCTGCAACAGCAATTGCATGTTTGTTCTGTTGATTTTCTGTATCAGCAATATAGGATCTGAGCCAAGAACTATCAGAAGATGAATTTGGAGTAGTATTTGGTTCAACTTCCAAATTCTTCCCTTGTTTTGCAAAACTCCATCTTTTCTTCTCTTTTTTGTTGCTGTCAGGTGTCATTGAACCTGAATTAATGTCACTGTGGTCCTTCTCTTTTTCCTTTTCCTTTTTCTTGTTTCCTACTAACAAATTCTTCAACCACCTACTAGCTTTTCCCATAACTACTTCACAAACTTTTTTGAGTCAAGAATCTGAAGTGAATTAATGAGAAAAACAATGTGAAAGTAGCTTAAAAAAGTGAGAGCAAATGTTGAATAAACGCAATACGAGGGAATTGAGGTAAATTTAAAAAAAATGTGTTGAAGGACACAATACAAGTGGAGTTTAGTGCTAAAATAAGAGAATATATAAAGAATCTTAGCATAATCAGTGATGAGAGCAAGACATGAAGGAAAATATTATTCAATACTAAGTACTCAAATAATTAAAATTTGGATAAAGATGGAACTTTTTTTGAAAAAAGAATATAAAAATTTCTGACACTACCTCGTGAAAAACTGTATTAGATGACAAAAAGATGTCACAGAGACTTATCAGAGAGAGATTCAAATTAACAAAAAAAATTAATGACAATAGTAATAATTAGTAGTAATACTAAGCATATTTTTAGTATCATCGTGGGATGCCAGAATCACGGCGATCTACCGTGATTTTGCAGAAGCTACAATTTCTTGCATCTCAATGTAATTCTGACATTCTACCGTAACACCAAACAAGCATTAAGTAACCTCAAAATCAAAGACCAAACATTTGGTCCATTAATATTTGACGTTGAGTTTGGTGGACAGACCTACGGTTTGATTCACTACAACTGACTTTTGAGAGTGGACTGAAATCAATTGATGGCCAAAACTAACTCCGAAACAGATAAAACTGATGATAAAAAAAAAATCAAAATCAAAGATTCAAAACACATTAAAATACTTGCAAACAAACTTCAAAATCTAAAACAATAGTACATAGTACATGGTAAAGAGACAAGAATTAGAGACAAAACATAAAGGTAAAATCTCATGAAAAAAGTGATAACAATAACTATAATAATAATCATAGGAAAAATGAAAAAGGAAAAAGTAACCTAAAGACCCTAAAAACAGGTTCATATATGATATGAAATGTAATCTTAAATTCAAAAAGCACTTTTCACTCACCCAATAACAATCTCTCCAAACTTACAAAAACCACTGTCAAATGCTTCCAACAATTGCAAAACTTTCTGGAACAATGTGTACTGTTTCTACGTATGAAAGATACCCACTAAAAAACAAACATACCCGTGAGTTTTCTAGTTCAAAAATCTCATTGAGTATAGTTTCATTTCAAAAACCCATTTGAGTATTTTCTCTACACACTTCAATCTATCATAAAGTTTCTTCCTTTATTTATTTGAAAACAAAATAAGAGAGTATAACTATGAGTTATGTTCTGCAACCAAATAATAATAACACCATTGAAACAATAATAGTACACTGCATATTTTGCTGTTAAATTGTACTATACATTAAAAGCCTTATACCAACTCAAAAATGGTTACTTTATATAATCTTATTTGTCCCCACTAATAATCCAAAATTGGGTCATTGAAAATGAAATAAAAAAAAATCTGTAACAAACAATAGAACAGTCATAATTTTTTATCAGAATAAAGTAATAAAAAATACAAAAAACTTTAATTTTTCTTTCTGATTCTGAGTTTCTGAATTCTGACCATATGATGAATTTGATTCCATTGCTTTTGCTTAATGCTTACCTTTTATTTATCTTTATCTGCAAAATGATATGGTACAGTATTAAATTTTTTTCTACTGATAGAAAAATGAAACAGTAGCTTTGTGAAAAAGTTGGTTTTCAAATAGTCTCAGATGAGAAATAAACGGAGGAGCAGTCAATGGGATTTGGCATAACTGATGATAGCATTAAATTCTATTCTGAGGTGAACTTCTAGTATAGTGCCTCTCTTTGGGATACTCCAAATTTGGTTGGTTTTGTTACCTTAGGATAATAATTAATACTACCATGTGATTTTGCTATTAATTACTATAAACTTTATCTTAATTTGATTTTTTTTAATTTAATTTAATTTAATTATTGGGGTGTGATTCAAATTTGAATTTGACTGTTTTTATTTTTTGGTTTTTAAATGATTCTGTTTTGAATCACAACTAATTGTGGTCTTTTGCCTCCTCTAGCAATTCAATGATTTGGACATAGTATATTTTTTTATTTCAAGCTAAGTTATATACTCTCACAGTCCTAATTAAAATATAAGTAAAAGTTTATCAACAAAGTTAAATTTTTTTTTGAGGAAAATTTAGATTAGATATATTGATTTTTGTTTATATTTTGAAATGGATGGAATAGTATCTTTGAATTGATGGCGAGGTTGGTGACTTTTAAGCCTATGGAATGACTTTTGTTTAGAGGTAAGAACTCACATTGTGACGGAGATAAGTCATTTCTAACAGCATTGAAAATTTTATAATTATATCATAATAACCTAAAAAAAAACCATGAATAAAACATCTATCGTCGTTTAGTAGTGATTAATCTTCGTCCGAGAATATGTAGTACATACAATAGTGAGAGATCAACTCATAACCACTCTTTGTCAAAAAAAAAAACTCATAACCACTCTGTCAATTAATGTTTATAAATTGTGTTAACATTTTAGTTGTTCATATATTTAATTAAAGAGTTTCACGTTGAATAAGATATATGACATAAAAATATATTTATAAGTTTGTTTTACTTCTTTTTCTTTTTTTGACAAGAAAGTTTGTTTTACTTTTATTGTCAAAAAATTGTGTTTTACTTTATCTTATAAATTTCGAATTTGGTTTGTAAGATGAAGATCAACTCTTATCAAATGTCATACTTTTAACACACTGTGATAGATTTGATTTTTGTCTTTTATTCACATAATTTATTTATATGTGGAAATACAAGTTAGTAGCATAAATGAAATGATAATAGAGAGTCCGAGTTCGAATAAATTGATACTAGTGTGTTTTTACTTAGAACAGATATGGTAGTACAAGTTAGGTAAGCTTAATATTAGGTGAAATGAAATTCAAAGATGAAATAAAACGCTTCCGTAAGTCCGTATCGACTCATTAAATATCATCATAAAATGACAAGAAAAAATTACTCTAATAAGGAACATTTTCTCCGAATATTTTGGATCTTAATAAATTGATTTGAATTTGCACACCGATGTAACTAATGAGAGAAAAAAATGGGAGAGTGTGTGGGGCTGATGTGAATGTAGAAGACAAAGGATATATGGATGGATGGGAGGGATAATAGTCTAGGCTGATTTCTTGCAAACTATAGTACTTATATTTTTTAATTTTTTTATTTCTTTTTTTTATTACCGATGTAACTATTGAATTAGATTACTCAAGAAACAAAAATATTTATTTAGTGTCCGCAAGTAATAAATAACTAACTTATGTACCAAAAAAAAAAAATAACTAACTTGAATCAGGCATGACTCATATTGATTCATTGGTGGTAGTGTCAAATCTAGTAACTCCAAATGAAGGATCAATTGTTGGCTAGAGTTTAATGCAAAGTATTTGCAATATGCCTGGTCTAGAGATTGGGAAGTTAGAATTTGTCATTGTATAAAGAGGGGCAAATAGGTATGCAAATGTGTTGGCTATCTTGACTTGTAAAGGAGGTTTCAATGTGATTCAATGTGACTTTATACGAGCAATGTCTTGCTTTAGTTCCTTTTTGTCAGCGGATCGTCTTGATATCTCGACTATGCGGTTTGTTATGCGGTAGTTTTTTTTTTAGGCATCGGCATGTTGAGAAATATATTAAGTGTGAGTTAAGTCCTACATTGGTTAAAAGAGTTGAAGTGTAACACTTTATAAGTGAGAGGACACATTGACCCATTTCCTTAAGGTTTTGGGTAGAAGAATAGTGTCAAAAAGAAGAGTGAAGTCAAAGTCACTTGTGAAGTTGCTCAAAGGCCAATTTGTTAATCCAACCCAATGAGGTTCTCCGTCGATGGCCCAACATGGCCCTCTTGTTTTAAAAAAGAATCAATTATGAGCTTGAAACTAACATATTAATTGCCATAAAATAAAAATTATCTGATAATTTCAGATAAATTCTCATCCCACCCCACTCTTCTCTTTCCCCCTCGGAAGTTACGTTTTTACCTTCGTAAAAAGTTTGGAACGTAAATTTTAAACTTTTTTTAGTACAAATATTAGTTTTTTACCGTAAAAATAGTTCAAAATTTATGTTATGAACTTTTTACAAGAATAAAAACGTAACTTCCGAGATGTGAAAGAGAAGGTGGAGAATGGGATGATAATTTCAACTCGGGCTACAGATTTGGATGTTATGGATATAAGTTGAAATGGTGCGGGCTTCAGAATTTTGACATAAATGTTTTTGTTGCTACCTATACCGTTACAAATCACTACCCACACCCCCTTTTTTATTTCCAAAATAACACTTCCTCAACTTAAGAAAGGAAGGCATACTAACTTACTAATTTTTTATGTTATAACAATATCAAACAACCCCAAAAAGTGATTTGTAATTAACATATCACTAATGTTCATGTTTAGTAAAGGGAATTTGTGATGGAAATTGTCACCCTTCTAATGTTAAATTGTTTCCAATGTTTGATATATTGATTTTATCTAACATGAACAAGTGAGAGATAAGTCTTTTACGATACTTTGTTACACTATTGGAATTTAGATCAATAAATTTCACTATTATATCAACATGTCATTTGATTTCATGGTGAGACTTGTGGATCAAATGGTTTAATTAAATTTGTATGTAATGAAATACTAATCTAACTTATGCATCATAGATGTAACCTTATATATATATAACAAATATAAGAATTGTGATGTTTCACATTCTAGTATTTCCAAAATATGCTTTTGTAAATTTTGATATTGCTATAAATAACATCTCTTTTCACCTCTTTGGAAAACTTTTTATATTTTAAGACTAACAGTGACTTTAAAAGTGACTCTTTTGTCACTGGGCAAATATTGGTTTTTTGGTCATCGATACTCTCTTATTGATTCTCGTATGAATTTTAGTTACAAGTTGCAATACATGATCATGTTTAGCTAAATATACTAAGAGGATTTGCTTCAAGCAAAAATATATATACTAAGATGATCTTGAGTTGAGATTTCATCAAAATTGTCTTTAAATATAATATGATGTATCAACAACTTTAATTTAAAGGCAATTATTAAGTATTATCTTCAAATTTTAATAAAAATATTTAAACTTATAATATCAACATTGTCATTTTTTTTCCTTTCTTAGAGACCAACACTTAGGTTATGTTTGAATTGATAGTATGTGATGGAATAAAATGGAATGTAATGGGATGCAATATATTAGTGTTTCATTGTTTAAATATTAAAAATGACAACAAAATGATGGAATAGAATGAAATTAATTCCACCACATATCACCCATTTTTTAATTTTGTTATTCTCCAATTTGAAAGATAAGGGATGTAATGAAAAAAATGTGCAAAATAATTGAGTGATATATTTATTCTATTCCGCTTAATTTCATTCTACTCTGTGCTAAAAAAAAACCAATCAAATAAATACTATCATTAAATAAATTGATTTATTTTTTTAGTAAAATTAAATAAGTTGATTTTGTAACAAAAAAAATGATTTCCACCCTAAGTTAAATAAGTTGGTTCGGGGTTTTTGGAGGGGAGGGGATGAAATATTTTAAAATTTTGTGTTTGGTTCAACTTTTTAACGAGGGGAGGGGAACGAATAATTAATTTACTTTTTTTATCCTTATATAAACTTAAAATAAGGATTAAATTATAATGAATATATTACGTAAATTTTTTTTTTAAGAATATATAACAAAAAAAAAATCTAATGAGTAGAAAACCTAAATTTATTTTGTTGTCAAAAAAATAAAACCTAAAATTTTAATATTCCAACAAAGATAATTTAGGATTTTAATAAAAAAAGTGTGGGTAATTTTGTCAACATAATAAATTATATTTTCTCTCACTTCACTTCCTTAAAAATATCTCCCCTCACCTCCCCTCCCCCTCGGTTGAACCAAATGTGGCCTAATATCTATGTGCAGTGCAACATATCAAAATTTAAAATTAAAAGGTATTTTTTATTTTATTTTATTTTTTATTACAAAAGTAATTTTTTTTACATTGAAAGATAAACAACTCCCGCAGGGATTAATTCCTGCATCTCCTCTACCTAACTCATATATCTCTTATTTCTCTACAAGACAAAAATATATATATTTTTTTTGATATTAAATATAATTATCTTTTAATGAATACTTTTTTTATTCTTGAATTCTCTAGAAATAACTCTAATAATTTGAAATTCGATCAAAAAATTTAAATAAAATTTAACAAAAAGAATATCTCTCCCACACATGCAACTCAAGTTTTTTTTTTTTTTTTGACAAAATGAAATTCAAGTTCTTTTTTTTTTTTTGACCAAATGAAATTCAAGTTGTAAAGGATACATTGTTATTGTTTTTTTTTTGACAATACATTGTTATTGTTTTTTAAATACTTTTGTTATTGTTTTTTTAAAAAATACGTTTGTTATATAACAAGTTAACAACTCTAAGGGCCCGTTTGGTGCGCATGTTAGGAAACAAGATATGTTAAAGTTTTCCAATCTTGTTTTAATCCGTTGTTTGGTGCACCAATAGAAAAAGATAAATTTAACTTACCATTAAGCTTATCCAATTACTCTTTGTTATTTTAATCCTTATTTTCGGCTAAGTTATCCAATTATTCTTTTTTTTTTCTCTTATCATGTGTGCACCAAACACATGACATGATATGTGCTAATCTTGTCACTATCATATCGTATTATTATTCAATTTTTATCATATCTTGTCTCTATCTATCCGGCGCACCAAACGGGCCCTAAAAAGATTTAATTTTACCAAAAATTATGATAAGATATGATCTGATCTGATTAGTGTAACCGTCTATCCACAATTAACTTCTTAATCTCTAATCTCTAAGCCTATAAATATCTCAAAAAGTAAATAAATAAAAAATCAAAGATTAACCAACCAACCAACCAACCCTACTTTACTATACACACGTTCTTTCTCTCTCTATCTAAATATCTCTGATCTCACACAGTATATATCTTTCTCTCTCCTCTTTTGTTGTTTGCGCGTACCGATTTCACACCCCACCGCCAACCCTTCTTTCCCTCCCTCAGATCCCTTTTCTTTCTTTCTTCCTATTTTCGGGATCTAGGGTTTTCCCTTTCTATTTCAATTCTATTCCCTTTTTCATTCTATCTTTTTTTTCATTCGTTTTTTAGGGTTTCGTTTTTTCCTTCAATGTGATATCACTTTTCGATTGAATAAATCTTTGTTGTTGTTGAGATTGATCGATCATGGGAAGTTCTGAAGGGTTAGGAGTATCGTCTTCAAAGCCTGTGAATTCTTCTTCACAGGCTTCGAAACAATTCGGTGTTACTAAAGCTATTTCAATGGCTGGTCCTACCGTTGCTGATTTGAAACGGACTCAAAAGTTGGAGAAGGTTTTCATAAATCAATTTTATAATCATTGATTATTGATTTTTGTATAATTGACCCTTTTGTTTTTTTGTTGATTAATTTGATGAATTGTTTGTTTTTTGTTGCAGTTTTTAGCTGATTCAGGGCTATATGAGAGCAAGGAGGAAGCTTCTAAAAGAGAAGAGGTTCTTCACCGACTCGGCGAGGTTGATATATTCATAGATTTTAGTTTTGTTTTTGTTTTTTTGACCATAGAAATTTTGTTAAGATTTTGAAATTGATCATCATGATAGATTAGGTGTAGGGGTAAATATGGAGCTGTATGCCTGAATTGATCATGATAGCATGAGAGCTTAATTTATGCATGTTGTGTTGTGGTGATGATTATATTGATGAGTACTTGGTCATTATCAGTTATTATTAACTGAAGTATTTTTTGTTACTTTCTACTGTTGGTCGTAATTTATCGATGTAATGATTATAAACTTGCACAATTAATTATTGGAGTGAAACCATTGTGTTCTTTCTCATCCTGTTTTCGGGTTTCCTACAACTTTTTGATATGGCACAATTATTTATTAAAGTGAAGCCATTTTATACTACAAGATTGAACGGCTTCATGCTAATATTATTTTCTTACATAATTTGTTTTCTGTGTTTCAGATAGTAAAAAGTTGGGTAAAGCAGCTTACTCGGCTGAAAGGATACACTGATCAAATGGTGGAAGATGCAAATGCTGTCATTCTCACTTTTGGTTCTTATCGTCTCGGCGTAAGTGTGCTTGCCCCCAATTTTGACATGCACATCTTCATGCTTTGGTTTTTTTTGGCGAATTAAAACCTCATGGAACTTTTAACCTATTGTATGGATTATAATAATCTTACTTGTTTGCAAGGAGTTGTTCAGTATGGAAATTTTGATATGAATAAATATTTTTAGTCTTCATTCAAGCTCCACTCGTAACTTACTGCATCTGTTGTTTTGTGTATGGCTAGCTTATGCCCTTTTTCTTTGATTTTTCCATGATGTAGGTTCATGGTCCTGGTGCCGACCTAGATACACTGTGTATTGGGCCATCCTATGTTAACCGGGAGGTAGTTTGCAAGCACACATAATTTTTGGATTTGCGCTTCATCAAAATCTTTCTCAATTTTCACATCTGATCGTCCATATTTTTTAACAGGAGGATTTTTTCTACACATTGCATGCTATCCTAGATAGTATAGATGAAGTTACTGAACTGCAACCAATTCCAGATGCACATGTCCCAGTTATGAAGTTCAAGTTTGACGGAATATCAATCGACCTTCTTTATGCAAGTATTTCTTGCTTGATTGTACCTGAAGTAAGTGAAATATTTATCATTTTCTACCTATACCTTTATCAAATGAATCACCTGGATGAAAGGTGCAAATATGCCCTAATTAATGTCTTCGCATCTTAGATTTTGAATATGGGACATGTACTTTCAATAAAATTACTGCGTTGTTTCTATCTCTTGAGCAGGAATTGGATATATCTGATGTCTCTGTTCTACACAATGTTGATGAGCCCACAGTTCGAAGTTTGAATGGTTGTAGGGTTGCAGACCAAATTCTAAAGCTTGTTCCAAATGTTGAGGTGATGTTTTCCCGTGGTTATCTGTTTCTTATTGTGTTAAGCCACCCATTTTTATTTATTTGTTGCACCCGAATACATGTTCTTTCTCATTTAACATTTTCTTGTTTGGATTATAGTACTTTCGAACAACACTCCGGTGTTTGAAGTTTTGGGCCAAAAGACGTGGTGTTTATTCCAATGTGAGTATTATTTTTTCCTCTCTTACTAACCATCTCAAACTCATTTGTTTGTTTTGTATATTTGATTTGATGGCTAGTTCAAAATGTTCCTCTCTTTTATGTACATTTACAGGTGACTGGTTTTCTCGGTGGTGTTAACTGGGCACTTCTTGTAGCTCGTGTATGCCAGTTGTATCCAAATGCAGTTCCAAGCATGCTTGTCTCTCGATTCTTTAGGGTATATACTCAGTGGCGGTGGCCAAATCCTGTCATGTTATGCTCAATAGAGGAGAACGAGCTTGGATTTTCTGTGTGGCATCCTCGTATAAATCCCCGTGATCGATCCCATCTTATGCCGATCATAACTCCAGCCTATCCGTGCATGAATTCAAGTTATAATGTTTCTACAAGTACACTTCGAGTTATGATGGAGCAATTCCAGTATGGAAACAAAATCTGTGGGGATATAGAACTGAACAAAGTCTGCTGGAGTGCACTGTTTGAACCATACATTTTCTTTGAAGGCTACAAGAACTTTTTGCAAATTGACATAGTGGCTGCTGATGTTGATGACTTACGTGCTTGGAAAGGTTGGGTGGAATCACGCCTTCGGCAATTGACTTTGATGATCGAGCGTGATACTTTTGGGAAGTTGCAGTGCCATCCTGATCCTCAGGAGCATATTGATAATTCAAGGAACTGCGCACATAGTGCTTTCTTTATGGGCTTGCAGAGGAAACAGGGGGAAGTTGTTCAAGAAGGCCAGCAGTTTGACATACGTGGTACCGTTGAAGCATTTCGGCATTCTGTTAACATGTACATGTTCTGGAAACCCGGGATGGACATTCATGTTTCACACATTCGTAGAAGACAAATCCCAAGCTATGCCTTTCCTGATGGTTTTAAACGATCTCGACCATCAAGGTCAACAGCACAACCGGAGATTCCTTCAAAGTCAGTTCATAAAAATGAGGTTTCTGGGACTGAACTTCGTGAGAGGAGCTTAAAGAGGAAGCACGATGACAGTGTGGATCTGGATGTTTTACCAAAAAGGCAGTCTACCAGCCCTCCTATGGAGAGATTGACAGGAGGGGCTGTTGACATGTCTGTTGATGCTGTATCTGTTTGTCAAGAGTTAAAGAATGTCGAGAGGATGAGTTTATCCAATAGCGAGCAAGATGAGTTGGATAGAAGAATGTCTCCAGAAACTGGGACTGATTGTGCATCAAATTCAAGCGTGGTTACATCTGTTTCAAGTGAAGGTGGCTCTCCTGAAGGCGTTGGATCTGTAGCAGTGGCAGGTTATGTTGAGGATAGCACCATGACTGTTGTTGAGACGATGACCAACGGTAGATTTAAGGATATCACCTACATGGCTGGTGGAAATGCTGAAGTATTACAAGACGCGCTAAATACACAGTTGGAGGTTTTGGCTTTCAATTCCTTTCCTAACTTCAATTTAATTTATTTTCTTGTTTTACCGACTTGACATCATAAAGGGGCACTCGAGCATTTGGCATCTAAATCTTTGCTCTTCTCTTTTATATTGTTTTTTCTTTATACTTTTTTTGTTGGCTTATTATGGGCAATGTTGTATACTTACCAATTTACCTTTGTTTCTTTTCTCCTTGTTTTGGTGGGATTTGCCGTAAAGCCAATTGCAATGTCGGGGATGTTTCTTGATTCTAAGGGAAGCTTTGACTCAGATGCTGTGCAAAAGACAGTGATAAGGCAAGTTCAAGTTCAACAATTACAATTCTTTAGAGCATCGTTTTTTATATTTTGTTTTTATGCTATCTTTTCTGCTTCTGTATGTTACAGGAGACTGAGTCTAGCATCGACAGCGTGAGAAATCCAGCACTTCAATTTTTTCTAATCCATTCGGTAATCGGAGAAAGCCAGCAATTTGGTAAGTACTAATTTAAACGCTGGCGTTCATTTTGCTAATTTTTTCAGGCTTGCTTGTTCAACCAAGCTTGCAAGAACTTGAGACTGATTGGCAAGAACTTGAAGAGCTGGGGGGGCATGACCTTTCTTTGGTCTTTTGTACAGTTGGTGATTGTTTTTCGTGGTGTCAATTCTAAGCTGACTTCATTAGGGATATGTTAGGATTCTTGCTAAGCTTAGTGATCATTAAAAGGCTCTTGATGTACTTAGCTATTCTTTTTTATTTCTTTTGCATTTTAGAGATTGAGACAGATGGGGAAGAGGGAGGGGATATGATCTGTTTTCTTTTTCTAGCAAAACATCTTACATTGATTGTTGTATTTTCCTAGATTACATTTGAACTTAATCTATGATCTCAACCTAGTCTTGTGTATTTTTCTCGTGTAACATCACCACATTTCTACTATTGTTCTATAACTTCAATTCAAAAAGAAAAGAAAATTGGTCGCTAACTCAATAATTTGCGCTAAATTATTTATAGTAAGGGCATATGATATATCCTAACAATACCATTGAATATAAATTTGTACAATTGTATCATTTGTGAGTAAATAAAAACAATGATGTTATTGGAGTGCAATTGTGGACATAACTCATTAAGAAAATTTATCGAAGTTACTCCTCAACATTGATAATTAATGTGTTGTTCTCTTGTACTACATTTTTAAAGTGTGTAACCTTGTATATTTTTGTTTTTTGTTTTAACATACAAATTATCTTAAGGTCTTTGTACCTTTTCAGGGTTAACTATTCACAAGGGCTGCACAGTTATAACACATTGGGAAGAAGAAGAAAAACGTTTGGTGCATTGTACAATCAACAAACATAGGCATATGAAAGAGAAAAATTATTTTGTAACAAAATAGAGTCACCGATGATCTAGATAGAGTTAGAGTGTCTATGTTTTAGTTTAGTTCAATTATATTTTATTATCAACTTCATTGTATTGATATTATTATTTTTGATGAAATGAAATAATTTGCTTTTGTTTAAAAAAAACATCATAACAATGTAGGAAATATGAGTTACATTAATATAATGAAAGGATTGTGCACCATAGACTTTGCCTTCAATTTCAATATTGAACAAAGGAAAAATATTTATTGCAATTGATGTATACATGACTATATATATGTAACGATCTTAATTAAACTAACAAAGAAAAAATAAACCAAAAAATAATGAACTTTTGAACTGAACAAATGAATTTTCTTTTTATTACGATTGATGCAGATTCTCACATTATGTAACCATCCTAACTAAACTAACAAACTTTAACTAATTTATAAATAAGTTATAACCAATATTTAACTATTCATCTAACATACTTCAATAAACTTTAACTATAGTATTTACTTAGTAAAAAAACTCGTATAAATATCTAACGTCCCTTTACAACTAACTTTAGAAATCATATGTCAAATCCAAATATCACAATGAGCTGTAGCTTGTCCCCGCATGATTTCAAGAACACCCCACTCGAATTATATTGAAGTGTATTTTTAAGCGAGTTTATTTTAAAATTCAAACATTTAATATATACTGTTTTACAATGTACCAAAAAATACTCGCGCCAATGTATATCTCATATATTGGCGCCAGGGGTCCAAAAAAACTTGCGCCAAATAAACAAAGATTTGAACAAATTTACATTAACTCTTATAAATGATATCCTCCGATCTAAAATTTGAACATGTATTTTAAAATTTCAAAAAAGCGCGAGAATGATAGAGGAAGAACTTCACCAATCATATATTATTTAAATAAATTGGCCGATCTCTTTGAAAAAGAATAAAAATATCCCAATTTCCTTTTTGTTTTTAATTTAAATTAATTAAAAGAAAATAGTCCACAACAAATGGAAGAAACACCAATAAATCTCAACGTTGTTAACCAACCTTTACCATAGGATTAGGTGTTATGTTACCTTTGAGTGAGGACAAAGTTTACTATTAATTTATTTGTCATTGTCTTTTTCCACACCCAAACCAAAATTTTCCCCTTATCCTATTTACACATGTCACCATCACCCTAATTTAATCCAATCACAAATTTTTCTCAATCTACAAACATCATAATCAAATTCAATTTATATTTTCAATTAAAATAAAAATTTACCTAATCCACAATTAACTAATCAATTCTTACATCAAATTCACTATCCATCTCCTAATTATCCGCAACATACTACTAATATACCTCACCCCCCACATATTTTGGTATTAATTTTCATTAGGACATTAATTTCCCATTTTTTTCTCCAAGTATATAAATATAACAAATATTACAAATCATTTCCGTCCTAAAATATAAGAAAAATTATTTATTTAATTAGATCAATTTTCTTGTATATTTTGATATATCGAATAAATATATAATTAAAAATAAAAATAATGATTGAGACACGTGATAAATAGAGAGAGAGCGAGTATATTTTCTCGGTGTCAGTGAATTTGTTTCTTACAATAACCCGCAAAAATGGGAAAAGTGGTGGTGTGTGCGACGGTGATCGGAGCTACGGCGGCATGTGCGGTGGCGACAGTATTGATACATCGTTACGTGAAGAAATCGAAGCGATGGGGAAAAGCAAAAGCGATTCTGAAAGAATTCGAAGAGAAGTGTGCGACACCGACGTCGAAGCTGCAACAGGTTGCTGATGCAATGACGGTGGAGATGCACGCCGGATTAGCTTCTGAAGGTGGTAGCAAACTCAAAATGCTCATCAGTTTCGTTGATAATCTTCCAACAGGGTATTCTATTTTTTTTGATCCAATCCAAATTCAAATCACTTTGATTTTCTTATTCGTTTGATCTAATCTATAGTTTTTATTTTAATCATTGTTTCAATTTCATTAGATCAATCTAAATTGCATCGTATAAATGTATGTGTATTGTATTGTATTTTTTTTTTGACTAAGTGTATTGTATTGTATTGTGTTGTGTTTATGTTTATATATTGTTGAGGTGTTAGATTCATATGAAAGAGGTTATTTAGAGTATATTGATGTTTATCTAATGATATGAGAAATTGTAAATTTTTGGATTATGAAAAATGTTAATTTTTAGAAGAGATTAGTTTAAAAAACAGATTTTGATACGTTAATATTGAATAAAAATATGATTTTTCGTGTCGAAATAAATGTTTTCTTTTTGGAATAGATGATGGCCGAATCCGTAGAAGAGAATAATTGTTGATAAAGTAAACGGATTTTGTAAAGTGTGTATCTGAAAGCGAATAGGGTATTGAATTTGAATGTTGAGATAAATGCTGGTTGAATCCAAATTCTAGTTTGATGTAGAAAATAAAGTTGATGAAGTAGATGGATGTGTAATGTGCGCAAGCGAATAGCTTGTTGAAATTAAATGTTATGGTAAGTGTTGGTTGAATCTGAGTTCGATTTATATGTCGAAAAGAAACAATGATGACGTAGATGGAATTGTTATGCGCGTAATTGAACGCAAGTAGGTTATTGAATTTAAACGTTACGATAACTGTCGGTTGAATGAGTGTTTTGTTTTTTTAAGTTGTTTTATCAAAAAGGACATTTTATCGTTTTAATTGAAGCTTGGATGATCATGTAGCTACTGTTGCTCATTTATTGTTCAATTGCAATGTCAATAAACTGATTTTGTGCCGGAGGGAAGTTATTACTTGCATTGGTCATTAGCTATGCATGTTAGTAGTGGCGCGTGGTTGTGAAAATAAGTAGGTGGCTATGAAGCTAAGAAGCACATTAAATCATCTTTATATATATAATATTTGGTTGTGTTTCACTTTTCACTGCAACACAATTCATGAATGCTATGAAATTGCAAGTTGACAACGGTGATGACGAAGTGAAATTGTTTTTTCAATGCCATATTTCCGATACAATTTCCCATCACTTTTTATTACACTGCTTATTGCTATGATCTCTATAAATATGATGTTGTTTTGTTGCTCTTTGCATCTGTGCCTATTTAGGAATGAAGAAGGACTATATTATTCATTGGACCTTGGAGGGACTAACTTTCGTGTATTACGCATGCAACTTGGTGGCAAGGATGGTGTTATTAGTCAAGAATTTACCGAGGTGTCGATTCCTGCTGATTTGATGGTCGGGACATCAAATGTAAGCATTTTTTCGTCTATCAGTTTAAGTTTATTTTCTATGCCTAACAATTTCTGTTTAATTTTTTTCCTAAAAAATGTTGTTTTTTTTAATCCAATCATGAGAAGCATGACCAATCTAAAAACATGTGATGCAGGCACTCTTCGACTATATTGCTGCAGAACTTGCAAAGTTTGTTAACGAAGAAAGTGAAGATTTCAAGATTCCTCCAGGTAGAAAGAGGGAGCTAGGTTTTACCTTTTCCTTTCCTGTTCTGCAAACATCAATTTCTTCCGGGAACCTTATCAGATGGACAAAAGGCTTCAAAATCGATGACGCTGTAAATCCTAAATCCTTATTACTTCAATACTTTTACATTCTTTTTAGTTTTTTTATTATCCCCTACTATGTGGATTGTAGAACTTCAAAGATATATTTATTGATGATTAGCTCCTACATCTCCAATTATCTACAACTATATCACAAAATATTATTATAATACCAGTTGCTTTACCATCTTATTGAGAATTTGTTCATGAGATGATGAGAACCTTGCATTTATTTTCTTGTTATTTTAAATTTCACAAATATAAATCATTAGTTCTTCATGTTTCAAAATTCCCCTTTACATTATTAAATATCTAAATATCTTCCATTTTTGCAAACGTCGTAGATGAACTTTGGAAACATGTTTATGTCAAAGTAATTTATATACTTGTTACAGACAATCATTTTTAGCAGTAGTTAGGCACTAACTTGTTCCTATTCTTTCATCTTTAGATTTATACTTGGCTATATTGTTGTTTAAATAGGTTGATCAGGATATTGTGGCTGCATTGAGACATGCCATTGAGAGACAAGGTCTTGATATGCACATAACAGCTTTGGTAATTGAAATTTTGGACTCTTCTACATTACATTAAATGATACTAGCATTTTAAACTAAATTTTCTGGAGTATTATTGTTTTTGTTTGTAGACTATATATACTTATATTTAGCATCTATACTAGGTCAACGATACAGTTGGGACATTGGCCGGAGGCCGGTATACAAACAAGGATGTCATTGCTGCTGTTATTTTAGGTACCGGAACAAATGCAGCGTATGTGGAGAGTGCTCAAGCAATACCAAAATGGCACGGTGATTTGCCAAAATCCGGAGAAATGGTGAGTGTGTAGTTTCAAAAATGGATACAGATTGTTTGAAATGAAAAGTATAATAAATATTGAAGCTTTAACAAATATATACGATTGATGTAGGTTATCAACATGGAGTGGGGAAACTTCCGGTCATCCCACCTTCCATTAACTGAGTATGATTATGCATTAGATTCTGAGAGTTTAAACCCTGGTGAACAGGTGTGTTTCCATTGCATTACCTCTAATTTTGATGTTATTTACTTTAATAAATGAGGCTGCTCATATTTTTCCTGAAACTTTTAATTTTAACCATCCTCACAGATTTTTGAAAAGATAATATCCGGAATGTACTTGGGAGAAATTGTTCGTAGAGTTCTCTACAAAATGGCTGAAGAAGCACTGATTTTTGGTGAAACTGTTCCTTCAAAACTGAAAGTTCCATTCATATTAAGGTACAAATTTAGGCTTTTGAACAGCTGCTTTATATATTAATTTTTTTTTCCTATTAGCTTTTAAATAGCTACATTACAAACTCTTGCCTCATTGATTCCTTCATAGTTTACTATGAACGATGAAGTTGAGTATTAGTACATGTTTCACGAACTAGCTATTCCAAAAGCTTAAACTGTGAAGTCAATCTACAGTCTACATGAATGGTTTTACATTGCATCTCTAAGTCTAACATACGTCTATATCCTAGAGCCTTTTGTGCTTGAAGCATGGACAATGCACTGGTCTATGGAGCTGAAATACAATTTTTTTTATTAGGAGATTGGAGTAACAATAATTGAACTCTAGAGTCTAACTCTAGACCACTTTGTCATAGGGGCTCTAATACTATGTAATGAGCCAACTATTCTAAAAGCTTAACCTATTAAATGAAGACACGTGAATGATATTGTATTATGTCTGTAACTAGTTCAATTTTGCATACATTACAATCAGGGCATCTTGGAAACCAAAAATAAAAGTCAGGGCATCTTTCTGCACTACATTCTTAAGAGACGTCTAGTGCCATTTCTTACATTCTCTTCTTCTAACATTGATAAATCACATGAAATTAAGGTTTTGATATAATTCGATAAAGAATTTCTTTATATCATGTTACACACAAATGATATGACATAAAAATATTCACTCTACTTTTTCTGCCAAAATTTGGTTTGTCAGCAGTGATTCACTTCAAGTTCATGATTAATAAGAACCTTGAATTCCTAGTTTACCGTGCTTCTTATAATTGCAACTTACCCTTATTGTCGAAAAAAATCTTGTATCTTGACCAGCAGAATTGGATGTGCAGGACACCTGATATGTCTGCCATGCATCACGACTCATCTGCTGATCTCAATGTGGTCGCAAGCAAGCTGAATGACATTTTGGAGGTACATGAAATTCTATATTTTGTTTGGATCAATATTTTCCAAAACTCTTTATTATATAGTGTTTTTATAATGACATTGAACAGAGGTTCTTATGTGCTTATAATTAGAGTCGTAAGACCTAACTTCTAACTTCACAGTTTTTAAACATCTTCAATATTTTAGTTCTTTCTATACTCGTGACTGAATTTGAGACTTCCAAAATTTTAAAGGTTGCTATGCCAAAGTTTCATCAACTTAACTTTGTTCTCCCTTTTTGAATACTAGATATCTGGTACCTCCCTGCAAGTGAGAAAGGTGGTTGTTGAGCTGTGCAATATTGTTGCTACCCGTGGTGCACGTCTTGCTGCTGCTGGCATCTTTGGAATTCTGAAGAAGTTAGGAAAAGATACTATCAGCGACGGTGAAGGTAGGAAGAGTGTGATAGCCATGGATGGTGGATTGTATGAGCATTACACTGAATACAGTAAGTGCTTAGAGAATACCATAACAGAGTTGGTTGGTGAAGAAGTATCAGGAAGTGTTATTGTTGAACACTCCAATGATGGTTCAGGAATTGGTGCTGCACTTCTTGCCGCTTCTCATTCTCATTACCTTGATGGTTAAAAATTATCATGTTATTGGGATTTTTGTGTCAATTATTTTTTTGGATGTCATTTTCCAATTTTGACCCCAGCAGTATTGGAAAGATTGACATGCACACATATACTTTAGGCCAATTTTTTGTGCAATATTTGCTCATTACAATTTCTTTACATTCATACTTATGATTCTTTCAAGAGAATTCTGCAATGTACTAATTTCTACATTGTTGTTAGGATAGGATATCTCTTGTCCTTTAATTATTGGATTATTTGATATGAGACTATTATACTTGTCCAATTTGTGGGCCATGTTGTTTTAGATTAATACAACTATTATAATTGTGCTTTAAAAATGATTTCCATAGCCTTTACAAAAATATCCAATCAAAATAATTTAGCATTATAAAATGAATCACAATATGTTTTAGTGTCTGACAATCTCCCAAATAGGATTATGTCTCCAGGGAACCTATGAAACCTTTGAAAAATACTGTTTCTTTGCAATTGACAATTGTACATTTTTTTTTATCATAGTTTGTATATTTTTTAAATTAAACAATGACATAAATATAGTTTTTTCATCAATACTTTTTTCTTACGTGACCTTTACCAACTTTCAATTTCCAAATTCAATGCCGTGACATATAGTACAACATTAATTTTAATGTTGGCAAAAACAAAAAATATCAAGTGTAACCTACATGGGAATAGTTATAGTGCTACACCAGATTGTAACAACTAACAAGTGCCCTCATACATGTACATTGTTTGGGAAAAAGCAGAAGAAACAATGTTCCATATCAGACAAAGATCATAAGAACTGTATGGTTTTTGTTGCACAGTATGAATCATGGAAATCCTGTCTACCACTTCTAAAAGTTAAAACAAAAGTGAAAGGTAGAAAAAATAAAAAAGTATTAGTAGCTATCCTATCCATCAATTCAGTTTCTTGACGTATGAAAAAAGGTTAAGTAATGTATTTTAATTTGAATTTTGAGTTTAATCAAGTTATCAGCACGTGTGTGTATTTAAAGTCTCATCTAATCAACTTAAATAGTACTAATACTTAACTGAAACAGATTAATTAATTAACAAAAAGGGGGAAACTTTGGTTGTATTTGTGCCAACAAGGTAAGAATTTGAGTGAGCTACTGTTCCTCTTTTTATTCATTCTTTGAATTCTTTTGGTTTCTTTTAGACTTTAACCAAAAGGAAAAAAGATGCAAAAGTTTAGACTTTAGAGGACATGTTTGGAGTTATTATCATTAACCTCAAAATGTTTTAATTAAAAACCGAACCAAACATCAAATCGACGAGACCTCAGAGTCATGACGTAATGATTTAAACCATTTAAATCGGGATAAAATTGGAATTGAACTGTTCAAACAATTAAACTGTAGATAGTGTCGATTCAGTTACAATAGTTAGTTAAGTTAGACTTTCGGTTGTTCTCATTGACTATACATAAACCTTATCGTATCCATTTGTGCGATCAACAATTCTCTCATTACTCGATCTACTTTTCTTTACTTTTCACTATTTTTCTCTTATCAATGACTTCTATAAAGAATAGTAATACATAATTCTACCAATTGAACGGTTCGGTTTAGTTCGGTTTTTAAAACATTGATTAGTGCGTGTTATATTAACTTGGTCATGGTCATCGCTTGATATTTAGCTTTACTTTACTTCATGTGCTAAACTACCTAATATTTGTTTCAAGTTGCGTGCATTATGCTCTAATTCCCTTTCTGTTTTTGGATTGTTAGGCAAAGGAGAATCTCACCAAGTTTGATAAAATCTATTCCTAAAAAGAAGAAAGAAAAAAAAAACCATATAAGCATGTGAAAACCAAAGTTAGGCAACAATCTTTGCCTCCTATAACTGTTCAAATTTTCCACTTCTTGAAGGTTTAAAAGATTTATAGTTATAAGTTCTTGTTGAAGGTGGTTCTTTTTTTAAGATATCAAAGGCTTAATTCAGCTAAACTTGTTTCAATCTAGAAGAATTATTTGAGAGCAAACAAGATGTGGCAAAGAAGCCACAAGTGTTCTTTAGAAGAGAGGAAATTAGAGCTTAGACTTGGTCCACCTGGTGAAGAAGAGTCTTTCAATGAAAAAAGCATAAAAAATGTCAAAAAAGAAAGAGATGAATCACAACCATGTTGCTCAAATTTCCCCAATAGGTCTCAGAAAAGGTACTCCTTTGATTTTTCTCTCTTATATTTATGTTTGTGGTTTTAAACTATGGTCTATAATTGCAACTGCCGCGGCAATATTAAGTTTTTTTGTTTCTAAGTGACTGCAATTGTAGCCGCAACATTTTTTCGAGGATGATAGGAATATAAAGGATCGCGATGTAATCATAATGTTTGATATTGTTGTGGTCCATGCTAACTTTCTTGTTTCTACAATATATTAGATATAGTTTTGTTGATTATAAACTACTTTTATGAAGGAAATGATTTTGAAGGTTTTCATTTCATTACTAAGTGCAAAACTATTTCAGAAAATTTTAATTTCCATAGCAATCTTCATCCACAAACAAGGTGGAATTTCAGCTTGGAAACCCTGTAGTGTTCTCAGGCTATCAAAATTACGGTCACAACGTTAAGGTTTTGGGATATTTTTGTCTTCAATTATGTCGCGGTTCTTAATATTACAATAAAACTGTGATGTGAATTACTGTATTATTGTCATGACCACAATTGCAGTCACGAATAACTCTAAACCTTAACGCTGTGGCCGTAATTGAGGTTGCGAATACAAATTTTGAGGGTGTTTGTATTTTTCTTTTATGTATTAATGATGATTACTTTTTCTGTTTATTTTCATGTCTAACTTTATGTAATATGATCCATCTAAAACAGAAATGCAACTGGTCCAGTAGTGGGTTGGCCTCCGATTCGTTCTTTCAGAAAGAACATTGGAAGCTCTTCTAAGCCGCCAACCGGGTTGCAGCATGTTGTTCAAGACAAGGCTGCTGCTAGTAACAAACCTATTAGCAACTCTTGCAAAGGCTTGTTTGTGAAGATACATATGGATGGAATTCCCATTGGGAGAAAAGTAGACATAAGTGCTTATGATAGCTATGAAAAACTTTCATCTGCTGTTGATGACCTATTTAGAGGTCTCCTTGAAGGTAATATTCGGATGCAGTTAGTTACTACGGTCAGTAAACGTCGATCATTAGATGGAGATCAAAATGTTTGTGTTTTACCTTAAAAAAATATGGTTTACAACTGCATGCAATCCGTTTCCGTAATATTTGTGGATTTGGACTAATTGCAGTCAAAATACTTGTAGTCACCGATGTCAAACATCTCAACCATTCAATATCACCAAATTAGATTTCGAATAAAACTTAATCGAATGGTTGAGATGTCTGACATTGGTGACTACAAGTGTTTTGACTGCAATTAGTCCAAATACACAAATATTACGTAAACGGATTGCATGCGGTCAACACTTGTAAACGATATGTTCGATATTCGAAATCTAATTTGGTGTATTTTGACCGTAGTCAATCAGAATCCTAGCCTTGTTTATTCATTTGTTGTTGACAATATTTTGTGTGGAAATTGTTTTCTTTGAGAAATGAATGAAAGCTTGTAGTCTTAGACATGTTTTCTCCTTTTGTGAGCTACATCTTTTGACTAACTAACAAGCAACATTCAAACCTCCTGCTTTAAAATGTCAACCCTAGCTATATTGCAATTAAAACAACTACATTAGCTCATAGTCAATCTATTTTCACCAAACAAATATTTTAAAAGTTTAATTAATACAATATACACTAATACATCATTCATGTAAAAATGTTAAAACAATTTATTCTGTCAATCAATTAATAACTATTTCTAAAACCACACAGATAATTAGTTCTGATTTAATGACTGGTAAAACATTTTATACTGACAGCGTATCAAACTTAAATTCATATTTTAATTGCACGATTTCTACGCGAACATTTAGCTTTGAAGTAAATTTTGTTTTAATTCATCTTTCTAAATCTTGATGCAGGGATAAATTTATCAGATAACAAGAAGCAAGAAGAAGATAAAGGCATCATGAAAGGTTCATTGATAGGAAGTGGAGAATATACTCTTGTTTATGAGGATAATGAAGGAGACAAGATGCTTGTAGGGGACGTGCCGTGGCAGTAAGTATCTTAATCTTATCTTATCAATGTGAATCTGATGCATTTTTCATCTTATCTTATTCTATTCAATATCATATAGTGTTTGTTTATATTCCATGACTAGATTTTCAATGCCTGCAAAATTAACATTTGTTTTTTGAAAACTATAGTATCATTTCTTTTGGCTATTCCCTATGTTATTATGTGATTTTGTTTTTAATTCAATGATTTATAGTTATTGCTGCTAGTGAAGTGTGACAATTGACATCTATCTATGATTGATTTTTAATGTGTTTGTTTGGCAGCATGTTTGCATCAACAGTGAAGAGGTTGAGAGTGTCCAAGAGTTCTGACCTTCCTACTTTTAACAGTGAGTTTTAGATTTTTAACTTAAAGCTAGTTTGGACTTTGGATAAATTTCTCAATAAGTAGAAGCACTTATATTTTGTACAAATTAAGGTTGATTAGGGAAATTAATCCTTAAAATTATGATTACTAGTATAAAATTGTAACTGGTCAATCAAAATGGTCTCTTTATTAACTTCAGCGGTTAAAACTTATGATGTGACTTCCAAGGACTAAATTGCATATGAAATTTGCGAGGAAAAATATATGAATTCAACCTAACATATAAATTTTTGGTGATGTGGTATCGATGTGAGAAGAATTAGTTTTCTATATTTCACCTTGATTTATTTTTGTTGTGATGAAGTATTGAATAAATGTTATTGTTCTTAATAGGTAGTAAGAAAGACTAGATTGATGCACCACCTTGACTCAGAAATGCAGATGAAGGATGAGGCTATTTGAGGTCTTCTTCATTGAAATTGAAGAGTGATTTTATTTGACATTTTGGCTCCTTATTATGTTGAGGTAGATTAGGGAATACTAATTTCAACATCCAAATAATGTGTATCAATGTAATCATTTTGTTAATGAAGATTTAAATGGGTTAATGTTGTTCTATGATTTCAAGACTTTGGTTGCATGCTGTGGAAATGGTTCTACACTTTAGACTATGCTTCTACTAATGTTAATGGTAACTTTGTCTAGAACAATGAATTTGAAGCATCACTAGTAAAATTGATTTCTACTAATGTTAATAGTAACTTTTGTTTTTACTTTTAATCATAAAATCGACAAATTATTTTCAACCTTTTTTTTTGGGTACTATTTTAAATCTATTTTATATTCTTAAATATTTGTTCATGAAATGTGAAGTTTTTTTTTGGTCGAAATGAAATGTGAAGTTGAAAAATAAGAATTTGGTGCCAATGGACTGGGCCGTGTTCAGCTTGATTATGCACAAGCCCATTTTATACCTTAATTAGGTCTAGATAACTGCTCTTCGTACCCTTGAATTGATCATAATCCCCATATCCCTCCACCTTTCAGAAGATATTTTTTCGTAGTGCAAATTTATCGGAAGATATCTTCCGGTAGTACAAATCTTATCGGGAGATATCTTCTTGATGGAAACAATGATGCCTAATTTAAAGATTCAAATTCACACGTTGGTGTAATTAGATATGGATCATAAATATAATCTAGCTTAAATGTTACTGTTGGTTTTCAGACGTCCCAAGATATCCACATAGCTGTTATTGTTGATGCTCTTGTTTGAATATTTCTCTTATCTCTGCACTCTTTTTCCCTTCATCAAGGTTTTATCCCATTGGGTTTTCCTTGGTAAGGTTTTTAATGAGGCAGAGATTTTTTACACCTTGGGTTTTGGTCTAGTCCCCCCAAGGTTCCTTTGTATCTTTCTTATTTTATTTTATTTTAATATATTTCACTAGGGTATTTTTTAGGTGATTTCTTCGGGGTGCCAACATAGTTGGGATGCCTTAGATGTCATCTTTGTACCCTTGTGGCTTTTATAAAAAAAAAAAAAAGATATCCACATAGCTTAAGTCCTTGAATTTTCTATTAGACTAATCATCGAATCGAGTCGATAGCTAGACATTTTTTTAAAATTATTTTTATTTGGTATAAATCTTATGAAATAGGGATTGTTATTCATGAATGAGCTTGTTAGAAACAAATTAATCAAACCAAACTCCATTCTTGTCATAATGTATTTCCAAACGTATAGTTATGCCATTAATTTCATCATTAAAACCTATACACAAAAACTCTCATTGTTTGTTACAAGGAATATTAGAATGCAAAGTTTTCCTTGATGGTAATGGCTATTAAAAAACAGGCAAGATCCATATGTGGTGGGACTTGTGGACCTTAGAACAAATTAAAATGAGAATCATATATAGATATGAGAGGGATGGCAATACTAAATTATAGAATTGCAAACATAATTATTATGTACGACAAATCCAGTCTGGATATCAGGATGAGTTCATTATTTAGTAACTACTACCAAAACTAAACAATGGCATATTTATTTGCTTTTGTTTATTTTATTATTATAAAACATAAAAAATTTAATTGAAGTTGGAGTATGATGATCATTAGGTGAAATTTAAGTAAATGATCTATTTAGGTTCTCCAAAGATAACGCCAGAACCTATAGAACAATTTAGTCTCTCAAATTTACAATATAACAAATCAAATTCTTAAAATATAGAACGTCGCGGCATCGATTAATTTAGTCATTCTATACTGAAATATTTCTTTAGTAAAATTTCATCAAAATCTCGGAAAAATATATGAATTAATATATCACCACAAGCATAAAAACATTTAAATTAGGGTACAAATTTTAGAAAAATTATTGATTGTATACTGTATAAATTATAGAGATTAATTGAGTCAAAAGTATTTTAGAGACTAAATTGTTATTTTATAAATTTAAAGGATTTAATTGATTGTCTGTTATAATTTTAAAGAATAAAATGATAATTTATTCCATGATGATGATAGCTCATGCACATGCTCTGGCTTATATTATTTATGCTTGGAAAATGTTTCCAGCAAATATTCACATGCAACTGACGTAAATAATGGACCCACAATTTATTTTGTTTCACAGATTAGATTTTTTTGGGTACATGGTTTATTTATTTAATCATGACCATTTTTCTTTTGATGACCACATATTAGGTTGATTAGGTATATTATATCATTAATTAGACAGGGCCTAAAGTTTCTTATCCTCGACAAACATGTTTTAAGATTATTTGAAGATTCGTATGCCCTTTTATGGAATTTTTATTTTATGATGATTTATGAAGCATCTATTGTTCTGTTTTGTTGTTATTGCATTTTTCTAACTTTACAAAATTTTGTTTTAAGGATATATTTTTTTTGTTGGGCTTTAATAATATGGTTCTTTTGCATGTGATGTGCATGAGGGGTAGAGGTGAAAAAAAACTGAAATCACTTGTTTCATTTTCTAGTTAATTAATTCCAAGAGCATTTTAATTAATGAGATGATAAAAATTAAAAACTCTCTTTCAATTTAATTAGAAGTTTGGATTCAAATTCATCCTACAAATGTAATAATATAAAATCTTTAAGAGAATGATTATTTGAAGTAATTTATTCATTTCGATATAATTTATGAATCGTTATTTGATTGTCATTGACATCGAATGGTGCTGATATTATCACCATATTTACTTTTGTGCGCTTCTAGAGCGTGTCACAGCATACTTCAAAATAATTCAACTCATTAAGAGATTGAGCCTAAAACCAATTAGAAACAAATATGTACATGACTTCTCACAAATATAAGTTGATATATATAATCTTATACTCCCTCCGTACCAAAATATATGTCGTTTTGAAAAAAAAAATTGTACCACAATATATGTCGTTTTACATTACCAATGAAGCATTTAATGCTCTTTTTCCTCTTATACCCTTAATTAATTATTTCTTTCTTCTTTCAATTCTCTAATTTATCTCTCACATATCATTAATGAGGGATAATTTTGTAAACTAACCCATAATTTACCTTTTCCATACAACAATGATTACATTTCTTAATTTGTGTGATTTGGTCAAAACGACATATATTTTGGTACGGAGGTAGTATCATCTATTACTAACTTTGTAAAACTTAAATTCATAATATAATCTAAAAGATTTACAACATATTCATAATTCATAATACTAACAAGCCAAATCATAGCATTTTCTCTAAAATCATTATCACGGCATATAAACATTTGATATATTATCCAATCCTAGGCTACTATTTGGGTTTTTCCAAAAATTCACGTCTACGTATATAAGCATGACTAGTATAGAAAATTTTCTTATAGTCTACACTTAATCCAATTAACAATATCAAAATTGTTAGATAGAACATATTTAATTAGATATGAACTCGAATCTCAATCACAATTATGTGTAAATTTTAAGTAATATTTATCTTTTTTTTTATGGACAATAAAAATATCACTTTGTATTGAAGTGATATTAAATCTTTGTTTGATTGTAGAGAAATAAGGAAGAGAGAAATTAAAACATGGATACCAATACATATATTTGAACTTTGAATTAATATTTATGTTTCAAGTTCTCTCTTTTCTATTTTTCTCCGATCAAACAAACCCGTTACAATCCTTAGAATTGTGAGTTTATTATCTCCAATCGCAAGGATTAATGCTTTAGGTGGTGTTAGCCATGTAGGGTTCGGTCCAGACGAGACGAGTAGAGGAGACTTTTCTTTAATTTGGTGGTAATAGTACCACGTACGGTTCCTTTAAGGCATTCACTTTTTGTTCCCTTTATAATAGCACCAATAGTCCAATACCAACACACCTTTTCCCTTTCTTCTATTTTCCTAACTTTATTCGCAATTCATTAAAAATAAATTTATAAAGATTTGTCAATTTTTTTATTTTATTTTCGCCCTTTAATTTTTAAGGGAAGAAGATTCTAATAATCTAAAATTTGAAGCGAGTTATTCAAATAGTTTCTGTCTCCTTTCAAACACATTTGCAAAGATTAAATTGTAGTTCTTTCTATCAAGTCTAATGTCAATACGTCATTAAACTAAAAAATTTATTAAATTTATTAATTGATAATACTGTGGTTGAGCGGTTATAACTCATCTGCCGTTTGATTTTCTCTTTGGATATAGAACAACTTTAAATTTGTAGGTCGGTTGTCACACTCTTCCAAATGTTTCTAATCAAATTAAAAGAATAATCACTGCGTTCAGAAGTAGATACGCTGGTCTCGACAAAAAAAATATTACTATAGTCACCTTCCAAAAAAAAACTACTAATCTACTACTACGTCCGTTCCTTTTTACTTGTCGTTTTAGAAAAAAAAAGACCAAAATAGGAGAGTGTATTTTTGCACCTAAATTTCCTATCATGCCCTTTTTTAAATATATATTATATTTTAAATCCACCAATAAATTCATACTTTTTCACAAACATTATCTATTTCCAAAAAAATTGTAACAAACTTTATTTAAAAACAAACAAAATTTGTATACAATAAAAAGATTATATTGTTTCAACAAAAAAATATTATACAAAACTTAGTCAATAAAATAAAATAGGAAGGGGATATAATAGACAAAATATAATCTAAATTGCCAAAACGACAAGTAAAAAGAAACAAATATTTTTTTCCGTAAAAAAAGAACGGAGGGAGGTAGTAGTTTATTCTCTCAATCTTTCATCAACTTATCTTTGATTTCAAACAAACAAACACAACCTTAGTCTCACAGTTGGAATATCTTCTGTGTAACCAAACATATACTATGATCTATCCTAGTATTTCTCTCGGTGTCGGTTTCGGCGAGTCAAACAAATACCAAAGTCAACGAATTGTTACATACTGTAGTACTCTCTCTTTATTCTGCGATGGATTTGAAAAGCATTTGACGATGCCTTAGGTGTGGTGTGGTGAGGTGAGGGACCAAATTTGTTTGTGTTGCGTGGACCTCACTCACTCATACAGTATCACCAAAGGCAAAGGTGTCATTTTCATTTTATTGCCAGCTATAACAACGTATTCCCTCTGCTCTCTGTTCCTTCCCTTTGCCGTAACCTAACCATCCATGCATGCTCATTGCTCATACCTCAATTCTCAAATTATCCTATCCTCCCTCACACCTTAAAATCAAGATTTTTAAGTACATATGCAATGACAAAATTATCATATATAAACTCTTACACACAAAATAAAGGATTAGGAATCAAATTTCGATCCTAAATGTCCAGTTTAATTATTTCGGCATTTTAAGCTACGACTTCTAGATTAGATCAAATCAATTTACTCCCTCATTCCAAAGTAAATGCTCTATATAATTTGCATTTTTGTATTTATATAAGTTGTAATTACGGTCTAGAGGATTGTTCAAAAAAAATTAGGGTCTAGAGAATATATAGTTTTGTCTTTCGCAAGAATCACACTAGAGATTATAATTTCATTTATGTAAAAACAAATATAAGTTTAGAATCGTTTTATCATTTCGTCCGGCTACAAAATAAAAGAATACATATTAAAATTAAAATTTGGTGATATATTGTGGACGTAAGTATGAAGTGTCGATAGTAAAAAAAATAAATTAAAGTTGAATGTTTCATATAAAATGTAATTTTTTATAGTCCCTATCAATACCATAAACTAAAATTTTCAAGGCATAATGAAATAAATGTTTTTTTAAGGATAAGTTGAGCAATGGCTAAATTGTTGTATGCCATTATTTTTCTTTAGCAAATAAAAAAGTTATTGGCACTTTTTAGCATGATACCAAAAATACAATGTCACACTCTTGACCTAGAAATCAACATCACATTGAAAAAAAAACCAATCTAATTCAACCAAATAAACAATGTTTTATCATGATTATCTTAACCTTTTAGCTTAGTCAATCTCTAGATTAATCTTGATCCTACACATTACACAAGATATTCTTCTTTCCATCTTGTTCTTTGAGTACAAGCAAGGGTGTAATAGTCAAAAGATAAAAAGACACAAAACACCTATACCTCACTTCACTACTTTTCACTTCAGGAGATTAGTGAGTGGTTCTCAAAAAATTTCTATTAACAAGTCGCTTTCAACTTTTACTGTCTTCATTAATCAGAGTTTACCTTAGTCAGTGGCTACAAAACAAAACAAAACAAAGACAAGAACAAAAACATAAACAAAAACACACTAAATTAATGTTCTGTTTTTTTCACTCTCTTCATTCTTTTCTTCTTCAATTCTTAACCCCTTCAACTTTTTCATCTTTCTCTTCTCCTCCAATTATTCTTCTCAACTTGTATTTTCTCACCTTGGA
Source organism: Trifolium dubium (assembly GCA_951804385.1). Taxonomy (NCBI): domain Eukaryota; kingdom Viridiplantae; phylum Streptophyta; class Magnoliopsida; order Fabales; family Fabaceae; genus Trifolium; species Trifolium dubium. The sequence continues at coordinate 2,533,908 of OX638063.1, read as the reverse complement.
TTTTTCCTCATTTTTTTATTTGTTTCTAATTTTATTTTATTATTTGTCATTTTCATCAAAAAGCTAAGAGTCTGGTTTCTTCTCAATCTGAAATTTTTTCTTCTATTTTTTGATTTTTCTTAGCTGAATTTGATTTGGGTTTTGTCATTTTTCTTCAAATCTAGATCAAGTTCTTTCCTTTATTCTTCTCCATTGAAAAAAGCTTAAGCTTATTGGATAAAGCTTTCTCTTTTACATCCCTTGAACTCAAATTTGTTCCATTTCCACCATTTTCTTTGACCCTTTTGCCTCAAAATTCTTGTCATTTGTTTATTTCTAAGCAATGATTCTTGTAGGAAAAAAACCCAATTTGAAGTTACTTCAGTTTCTTCTGTTTCTGTTTTACCTTCATTTCAACATAATCAGTTGTTATCAGATGGCAGCAATGAACTGTACGGACACAAGACGTGTTTGTACTTCTTTCTTGGCCTATAAGCCTCAACAAAACCAGTCTTTGGGAGTGATTCAAAGCATGTTTGATGTGTTGCCAAGTGATATCACAGTTGAAGGAAATGGTTGGGATTATTTATTCATAAGAAAGAATTGTTCTTGTGCATCTGGTATGAAGAAATATGTGTCTAATACTACTTACACTGTGAAATCAAATGAAGGGTTTGTTGATGATTTGGTTATGGATGCTTATGATGGGCTTATTTTGCTTCCAAATACTTCAAGGAGAGCAAGGAATGGTGCTGTTATATCATTGAGGTTGTTTTGTGGCTGTTCTAGTGGATTATGGAACTATCTGTTGAGTTATGTGTTGAAAGATGGGGATAGTGTTGAATCTTTGGCTAGTAGATTTGGGGTTAGTATGGATAGTATTGAGGATGTGAATGGTCTTGATGGTCCTGATAATGTTACTGTCGGTTCACTATATTATATTCCTCTTGATTCTGGTTAGTCCTTCCTAGTTCTTTCATTCATCGCAATCTTATTCAATAATTTTTCTTGGAATTTGATTGTGTGTATGTTTATGTATGTGTGTTCATATGTTTGAGAGGGATATTTGGTTGAGGATGCTTTAGTTCTATATAGCTTTGTTTTATGGAAATTGTGTGGAATTTGAGGATTGGGGCTATTTTTGATAGAATGGTTTTTGAGGCTTATGTGATTGGTATTTGGGGATAAAGTGACTGAATTAATAAAATGGTATTTGAGAATTCTTGTTTAAAGGTTTTGTTTGGACTAAGTTAATTTGAGCTTATTAAGTTGCATAGCTTGTGAGATTGTTTAGGAGAACTTATGACATCTCCATAAGAAAAATAGTTTGACCTTATTTTATCTTTTGTTATAGAAATAACTTATAGCACTTATATGATTATGATCAGCATTTATGCTACAAGTGCTGCTTAATTAAAGTGTTTACCCAAACATGGCCAAGCCAATAGAATAAACCTCCCCATGATAAATGAGAATTTCATGACAGGTTGCAAAAACTGAGATGTATGAAAATTATGTGTACATATAAATCTGTAAGATGCTAAATATAAATTCAAAGTGATTTCATTTAAGTTGTTAGGAATTGGGACAATCATGGTTTGTCTTCAGTGGTAGTAGTATTTAATGTGTTCAGAAAGAAACACATGCAAGTATAGGAAATACCTCATATCAACTGCTACAATTAAAACAGAAAATTGACTATTTTTTCGGCATGTACTATTACGTAGACAATGAGCTAGATTAAAGGGCTATTTCATTAACTTTTCTGTGATTATTTTTTTATTATGAACCAATAGTCCAATTATATTTGTGAAATGTTATAATGTTTCTCACTCTTGAAACCTAACTTCAATTTAAATTATTTTACTTCATTGTAGTTCCCGGTGATCCTTATCCTCTGAACAATGCTTCTCCACCAGCTTCTGTTCCTACCGCTTCTGTTGATAACTTTTCAGGTATTCATCAACATGTGCTTTTAAAAAAGGAAACTGCTTTTCTTTTCCATTTAACTTATAGTTTGTGCTATATGAGATTCAGAATGTTGTCATTATTTAATTTATTTGTATATATTTGTTACAGGTGATGATGTCAATCATAAGTATCATGTACCCTACGGATTGATCATTGGGGGTTTAGGAGTCGGTCTTGTTCTGATAATATTAAGTATAATTCTTTGTGTTTGCATGAGATCGTCAAATTGTTATTCTGATTCCCGAAGTCATGAAAAAGACGCTGAGGGAAAGGTCTCTCATAAATTCCATATTCTTCGGAATCCAAGTTTTTTTTGTGGTTCTGGAAGGTACATATGCGGAAAACATGCTGATCACAAGCAAACAGATGGTGACTCAAGCACTCACACGATTACGGTTCCCAAAGCTTCAAGTAAGTAACCTTCTTATTGTAGCTCAAAGTAGTTATGTTTCGCATACTGCTTTCCTATATGCAATCCTTGAACTTGGATTTTAAACATGTTGGTTTTACATTTGTCTCTGAGTACCAATCTTAATTACTTGATATTTTAAACTGGAGTGTATGCATAATATGGATGCATTAACTATTGCAGCTCTAGGGCCGGAGATATTTGATATGGATAAACCTGTAGTTTTTGCATATGAAGAGATTTTTTCGTCAACCGAAGGCTTCTCTGATTCAAATCTACTTGGACACGGAACATATGGATCTGTCTACTATTGCCTCCTTCGCGACCAGGTTCGTGACCGTATATTTAAAGTCAGTTATAGTATTTATAATAATGACGGCTACTAATAGAATCATCACCAGGATCATGCTGTTTAATTTACCGAGATCTTCACCTGTCTACTAATAGTTTCCTTTTTCTCATACGATATTTACTTGAATCCTTCTAGGAAGTTGCTATTAAAAGAATGACGGCTACAAAAACAAAAGAATTCACATCAGAGGTTAAAGTTTTATGCAAGGTTCATCATGCTAATCTGGTAATTTATTTTTCGATCATATAATATATAATATCACTTTGATTTTGGTGCCAATTTTGAGGAATATATAATATCTGAATTTTTTTTTTTATTTTTATTAATTTGTCAAGGTAGAATTGATTGGCTATGCAGCTAGTCATGATGAGCTTTTCCTAGTTTATGAATATGCTCAAAAGGGATCACTCAGAAGCCATTTGCATGATCCTCAAAATAAGGGTAAGTTTATGCATCTATATTTTGGTCTGCGGACTATCAGTTGCCGTTATTTCGGACCTATAAATTTACATCTATATTGAGTTTTGACTTCATTTTATATTTTATTATTGAAATAACTTATACACAAACATTTATATGATAGTAAACATTTATGCTATAAGCGCTTAAGTTGTTTATACATGGCCATAGTTCATGACCATTATTTATCTTGCTTATAGGTCATTCACCATTATCATGGATCATGAGGGTCCAAATTGCACTTGATGCTGCTAGGGGACTTGAATATATACACGAGCACACGAAAGCTCATTATGTTCATCGAGATATAAAGACAAGCAACATTTTACTTGATGCTTCCTTTAAAGCTAAGGTAGTAACTAATTTGTACAGTATTACATATTTTCTATGTCATTCACATATGTTGATTATCATTTGTTACAGATCACTCTTTGTTTCTCTAGATTTCAGATTTTGGACTGGCAAAACTTGTCGGGATAACAAATGAGGGGGATATTTCAACTACCAAAGTTGTTGGTACATATGGATATCTTGCTCCGGAGTAAGTAATGTTCACTGATAAAAAAAATTCATTGTTTGTTATCCTTTTTAAAAAAGAATAATATCAAAAAATATTTATGATTTTTTGCAGATACTTGAGTGATGGTCTTGCAACAACCAAAAGTGATGTTTATGCATTTGGTGTTGTTCTTTTTGAGACTATAACCGGAAAGGAGGCCATTATTCGAACAGAAGGCATGATGACAAAAAACCCTGAAAGACGGTCACTAGCATCAATAGTAAGTTCTGCTTATAAGACATCATTGTAAATTTAAGTTCTGCATGCATTTAGATCTGTCTTGCTTTCAGAAAAAATTTTAAGGGCATGAGTAACTTGTAAATATCAGATCAAATGTGGCGAAAGTTTATTAAATACTACCTCTGGTCCTAATTATCCTAATTATAAAACATAAATATTGGTATCATATAAGAAAAAGTTGCACTTTTAAGCTGCAACTGCAACATTTTTGGTTCCTTACTTTCTTAATCCTCGGCATTGCTCCTTATTTCATTGATGATGGCATTCCGTAGTGTTTAACCGTTGCAACTTTTTTCCGAGGTCTTAAATGTTTGTAAAAATTGCAGATGTTGGCAGTTCTTAGGAACTCACCTGATTCATTGAGCATGTCAAGCATGAAAGATTACATTGATCCAAATATGATGAATCTATATCCCCATGATTGTGTATTTAAGGCAAGTTTCTATATTTTCACTTTTTTTTTTTTTATGCATTATGGTTTATGGTATCTTGATTTGTTAACCAAGAAAATTGAAGATTGTTCAGTTGAAAGCATAATTGATGTGAAGCTTATTTATCACATACCTCCCACATGAATCCATTCATTTGCATAATTTCCCACATTACTTCTTAAGTGATGTCTCAAGGGACGAAAATTTGTGTTGCGTATGACTCATAGTTTACTGATAAGTTGGAAGGTCGTCCCTGCGGTACGGTTCAGGAGTAACCTTGTAAACTGGACCGTAGTATATAAACATAAGTTGTAATCTGCAAACCTAAGCTTGAAAAATACAAATACACGGCAGCCACCACTCAGCAGTTTGAGATGTAGGCAAAATTAGCCGAACTCCGTGATCAAATCTCGTGTTCTCTGTTTGCGTTTTTTCATATGTGGTTTCTTTTGAACTATAGCTGTGACTCATTCTTGTTTTGGCGTATTGTTTGTGTGCATAGATGGCTTTGCTGGCGAAGCAATGTGTGGACGATGATCCGATCTTACGACCAGATATGAAACAAATAGTGATTTCCATCTCACAGATTCTTTTGTCATCTATTGAGTGGGAAGCAACACTAGCTGGGAATAGCCAAGTATTCAGTGGACTTGTTCAGGGAAGATAGGAATCAAATAAAAAAGTTATTATTCTTTTACTTGATTGTGATGTATCAATAGGAGCATAGACTTGTAATGGACATGAGGGTCAATGAATATCTTCTTTTTGACTTGAAAGCTATATCTTGATTTTTGTATTTATGTAGAAAATTTTAGGAATAGTATAGAATATGTTATGATGGAGCTATGGATGATTTTATTTTTATTTCCTTTGATCTTTTAGTTGATATTGAGTTGTAACTTGGACAGTAGTATATGTATGTTTAAATTCTTTTTTTTAAGACTCGGTATCCGAACTAAGGACCGATTAATCGGAAGACACCATTTCCACCGTTTACTGATGGGTCCATTTGAAGTCAGAACTTTATTTATATTACTTGTTGTTTCTTCATTTTCATTCATCTCTTTGATTCAATAGTAATGTAAAGGCATGGCGTATGGCGTGTGTCTTATTACTTTATTTTATGTTGTAACTTTGTTGCTGCCATAGAATGATAGAAATGTTGCTTGAATTCATTCATAATAAAAGAGGAAAATTAGTTTGGAGAAAAACAATTAATGTAATAGGTGAGTTTTAATGTAGACCATCTTTTAATAAAACATTGAAATAATGGAACTAATTTGTCCCAAGTATGAATATCTTAGAGATTAATTTGGATTGTTAGAAAGTTGTGAGGGAGTAAATTTAATCTTCACTCTAAAATAATTAAGCACTTGCACATTTGTAAATAACAAGACTTAGTTATAGTAATTTAGACAAATTTTAGCCGGTTTTGTCTCAGTTTTATCGTCAAAACTACGTATTTTAGATCTACGATTTACAAAATTTGTTTAGCTAATTTTCTTACAAGTACTATAGTAGAGAACATCATAAACACAATACTAAGATGTACTGTAGGTTAGTATTTTTCTCTGTAAATTTCTGAATATAGAAAAACTTACCCTCGAAAATTCGGCGTGTTACAATGGGTCATCTTTATAAGTGCTCTACTATGAATTAGTGCTTAAAATTATGAAAAACTAGAAATAAATCGCGCGTTGCGCAGTTTTGATTAAATTATATAATTAAAATGTTTTTATAAATGAAAAATAATAATTGTGCTAAGTAATCACATTGTTAAATGAAAAATATATTTATTTATTCTTTTTAAAATGTGATTATTTAAAATGTTTGATATTTTATTTTTGACCAAAATAATGTTGGATATTTGCTATCTTAAAAATTGGAGAAATTTTGTTTTAAAAAAAAAATTGGAGAAATTTTAAAAATATATAGTATTCAGTTTATTTAGATTTTATTTAATTTTGTTCTTGAATTAAAGAATATAATATATTCAGTTTATTTAAATTTGACAGATGTATTGAATATTTGTTACCTTAAAAATAGAGTTTCATTTTAAATATTTAAAGAGTACAATATTTAGCTGATTTAATTTTTTTCATTGTGAAGTTGATACAAATTAAAAAGATTTACTTGTCAAAATTACATTTACTAAGTTATTTATTTATTTTAATACTTTTTTTTAAATTGATTTAATAAAATCTCAAAAATATTTTTTAAAAAATGAATTGGGATCTCTAAGGTGAGTAAAGTGTAAATTAAGAAAATCCAATATTGTGATTTTGACAACTCTTATGATTATCATGATTTTTTTTATATGGTACATATAATATCTACCATTAATTTATGAATCAATTGTTTATATTATCCACTTTACACACTAAAGTGAATCATTCATTTTTAAAAAGCCGGATCCTAAAACACACTAAATTTGCATCTCTTATATTATATAAGCTTCTCTTATATACAAGTTTATCTTTTAAATAATAGTAGATTAAATGAATTAGAAGTAATTATAATTATTTATTTTAAACTATAACTTACAACTTTTTATTTTTTTTCTTAGTACAAACTTGCAACCTATTTTGTCAACCTTTCATATCTTTTCATCTTAAATAGACACTTAAATCATTTAAAATGTTACGTTATTTAGCCTTAGTTAATCTTTTAATAAGTATAATCATTTTTAATATTGTTTTGACAATAATTGTTACTACTCTTTTGGAGAGAACTATCATTCATCATAAAAATAAAATTAACAGATTTCTTAGTAAATAAACAAATATTAACATTATATATTAAGGACGTACCACTTAACTCTTAATTAGGTTCATAAGATTATTCATTGTGAATTTTTGTCTTTCGCTACTTTGATAATAAGGTTTACTTTTAATTCGGAATATATGTGTCGAGCCAATATTTTGGAGTTGTTGATGTATTCTTCAACCATATGCAAATTGCTATATGAAAAGATTTTATTTTTTACAACAAAAAACACAATATAAAGTTTATGAGTCTATTATTCTTTGTACAGTATATATCATCTTTTTGTCTTGTATATATATATTGTTAATCTAGTAGATTAAGTGTAAATGTGTAGCACAACCTAAAAGATAAATAATTGAGGATGATGAAGTCTAAATAAACTGAAATATTAAGTACACATATACTTATAGTTTCAACAATCACTACAAGATGGACTATATGAATCTTCTGATAATCTAATTGAAATTTAAAAGATACAATATAGGTGCGTGCATAAATTGTAAGGAGTGGTGATGTCCATATTCTACTTTGAAGAGGTTGATAAATTTGAGAACACATAATATAAGAGTATGGAGTGGTGATAAAAAAGTAGGACTATAACAAATGAACCAATTGAATCTCTATCCACCTACAAATTATGTGTGAAAATAAAAAATTAAATGTAAAATTGAACGCTGAACATATGTGCTAGTTAGGAGAAATGAAAGTACCAATACTCCACTTTTGTGATGTCTTGTTGATAATTTCCATTGTCACAAAATGAAAGTAGAGACACAATTGGAAAGATGTTTTGCAAACAAGTTTGCTAACTCTATATAGAGTAGCTAGGCTATAGTGAGAGAGATGCATAAATTGATGAACTAGACAATTAGTTATCTTTTTAATAGTATAGTAGATAGTTGGGAATATGAATCAAATTATTGATATAAATTGGAAAAACTAATGAATATACTTGACTGTTATGAATATCAACCACAACATATATAAATAAAAAATTGAATAGGGCAATTCATAATTTGAGGAGTTTATAACTGTGGGTGAGTAAGGAGTGGATAATATTCAACCATCAATCAATTAAATAAATTTGTGTATAATTTAAGAGAGTTGGCAAAAATTTAATATAGAATGTAGAATTTTTTTAGAGGTGCCACGTCATCACAATGGAAGCTTAAGAATTACAAGAGCTTCCCTTTATATATATAAGATAAAATAAGATTTTAACCGCTATTGACAATACTCTTTAAAAGTAAAAAATCACAACTTTATCATCTTTACACCCTCACGTTTAAGCCCACTTAAAGACGAGATTAAATTTCCATACATTGTATTTTATTCACACAAAAAGGGAGTTTTTGAATTATCTTTACATTAAATCTTTCAATTAATAGGTAAATGGATATTTTTTAAAGATATTTATTTTTCTATCAAATAAAAATTATAATAACAAAATACTATTTACCAAAACTATGAAGAAAATATAATTTTATTTTTTATAAGACTTTTATTCCTCATAACACTGAATATTGAATTTTTTTAATGAAAAATGTAACAAATTAGTCAATGTGCGGAGCTACTTTAGGGCTCGGCAAGCACACTGCCCGCCCCAAATTATTATTTTCTTAAATGATAGATGTGCGTGTGTGTGTGATTAAACTTCTATTTGTATACATATTAAACGTTGAACTAAATATCATATAATAGTTTATGACTTAGTGCTTGTCCTTTAATTTTACTTCTATAGGTCGTGTGTTCCATTTCTCATTCATGCACTTTTTCTAATCATAAAATTCAATTTTAGTGGTTACAACAAACTTAAAAAAAATCATGAATTTGAGGAAATCATAGTTTGTTATGCTAAGAAACATACAAAAAAACAACTAAAAAAATACTTCTAAGTTTTATCCCTTTTTTATATAATAAAACATATTGGATTTTTCTAAAAAAATAATATTGGATTTGAACCTTAATTGTCTTTACTATAAAATGAATCAAACATTCCTCTTAACCAACAATAAATTATGCTCATTTAATTAATATTATGTATAATTCATAATTATTTGGTAGTTATTTTTCTATTTGTGTACATAGATAATCATAAGCTCTCCTTCTAGAATAGCATTAATGTTGTCCTACTGTCATATGGCTGTTATAGCTGCTTAAGCTATAACAATCATATGACAGCAGAAAAACATTATTGTTATTCTAGAGGGAGAGCTTATGATTATCTATTACGTACATCAATGTATTCTTCTCTTCTTTGTGTTACATTGTCATCTTGTTTATATATCTTGTCTTACTTTCTTCTTCTTCTCCTTCTTCTTTTTTAATTTACGTTTGTCTCACTGATACTTTATTCTATTTTTCATAGGACAGAAATAAACTATTGTTATGTTTTCAAAGATTAAATAGCTGCACAATTAAGGAAACACCAAATTCGAATGGCATGACTCTTACTCTTGAGCAAGATATTGCAAACCCTAAACTAAAAAAACTAAATTAAACACAAATTACCTGAGATAAACGAGGTTGTTACAATTAAACATTTTAACTAGAGGACTAAAGCTGAAATGATGGCTCATTGATTTAATATTGATGTTGATGAGTTCTAATAATTTGGGTCCCATAAAAGAGTTAACCCATTCATCCACCATGCATGTTGTTGCAATATTCATTCTGACCGTGAGAAGTACATGAAAACTTAGTATTTTGATATTATCGGGGTTCCGATCAAGAAGCTTGGTCATGACGTAGGCAAAAGGATGAAATCTTTTAGAATGTTTTGCGAAAAAGATGTGTGATGCATCGTCGAAAACATCTTTGCTCGGTACATTCATCCATAATCAACGCCAATGGCTCAAAGATTGTTCATCTGATAGCCAAGGCGGCCAAATCTATCACTGTGATTTGTGAAAAAGAGATGCGAAGGATCGTCAGATACATCGATCGTGCGGACATTCTTCCCCAATCTGATCCATTCGTTGGAGAGAACCTCTGGTCATTGGATCAATCGTAATTAGATAGGATAAGACTTTGTCAATGAGAATATCAGGTAACTGTGTGAGTATCGTGTCTCCGATAGAGTTATCGGAGACTTTACCTCCGTTGCGCAGAGAAACATTGTGGATGGCAGCCATAAAATATGTAATGTAAAAAGGGGTTTTGGTAAATGAAAGAAAGCTTTTATATTTTGATGCAAAATAATAAGTTTTTTTTTTGTGTGTTAACTTTTTTTTTTGGTGTCTTCACTAATCTAAATTTTAAATTTATTACTGTATAAATTTAACATATTTAATTAATATTTGAAAAAAACATGCTCCCATTTTTTTCTTGGTTATTTTATTATTTTCTAATGGTTTGCGAATTTAATTGTAAAATAATAAAATTCCATAAACGGAGAGGTACAAAAAAACCTAGGTGAGTGTCCCATGAGCATAGATCAATTGGTTGGACATATTGCACGAAAGTGTTGGGATTCGAGTTCGAACCTGGATACACCCACTTATTTCACTTTTAAAGGGTGAATTTCTAGCCACTAAGCTACCTGACCAAAAAAAAAACAAAAAACCTAGGTGAGTGTGATCGTTGCGGTCGCCATCACTTCACTTCAATGCCTGCTAATAACGGCAGTGACAGGCAAGAGGCACAGACTGATCCACTTTATTTCTCATATCTTCTTGTCATTTTACAGATTATGTTCTAGTTATTTGTTTATGTAACATCCGGAGCGCCACTATTATTTTAGTCGATGACCCGGCTGACACCTCACGATCTTCTCCACCTTTTTACTAGTGGAATTTTTGTCTTCCGTGAGAATCGAACCATGCACCTTAGAATTAAAGTACATGTTCAATTCATTCTCGCTACCAATTGACCATGTGGGTCATTAGGCATGGCAATAAAACCCAAACCCGTGGGTATCCGAATGCCCCGCCCCAATTTTGACGGGTAAAATCCGAGTTGACTTGGTTTGGGTTCGGGTTCGGGTTTTCCCCGATTTTTTAAGACGGGTATGGGGCAGGTAACGGGAATATTGATACCCACCCCGAACCCGCCCCGTTGATATTAAAATTATATTTTATATTTTCTAAATTAGAAATCTTTATACAAATTCTTAAATTTCATTCATATATTTATTTTTATATATAACTTTAGTATTAAACGAGTCATTTTATCTATTTTATGTTTTGATTAAAAACTTAGTTTTACGTTGTTGACTTTTTTTAAATTAAAAAAACGAAAATGCAACACAATTTTATGTAGAAGTGAGATAAAACGGGGATACCCGAAACCCGTTAGGTATGGGTTTGGGGTTTCAATTTTTATCCCCGATAGAAATGGGGATGAGTTTGGGGATACCCGAACTTTATGGATTTGGGTTTGGGGAAAGCAAAATCCGTCCCCGCCCCGCCCCATTGCCATGCCTATGGGTCATCCACTAAAATAATAAAATAATAGTGGGACTATAATTTAGAAAATAAATTCTTGTTTATGTTGCTAATATAATAGTATCCCGTTATACAAAACGACGTGCTTATCTCGCGTTTAACAACCCGCCTTTTACCTAAATTTTCAAATTACATTGAAGCAGAAATTTGGGAATGAATTTTGCATAGATGATGAAGACGACAACAACGAATTGCTTCAATCACGACAATGAAATCGATTCTTCCCTCACTCTTCTTCACTCCGATCTTTCTTCTCTTCTCTATCAGGTTTCTCCTCTTTTCAATTTCAACACTTTTCTATTTTTCGGTGAAAATTTTCATATTTTGATTGATTTTAGGGTTTTTAATGGAAAATTAAAAAAATTACAATTTTAATTTGAATGTTAGATTGATGAGCTTGTTGTGAAAGCGCTTGAAGTGAAGAAGAGTGTTAGCGAAGAAGGAAAAATGGAAGTTGAATCTTTCTCCAATTTATTGTCTGAAATGCTGTCACGTTTGAAGGTGAAACTGAAAACCCTAAATTTGGTTTTTTTACTATTTTTTTTATAGTGTAAATTGTTATTTTAGTCACTAAATGTGTGAATATGTGCTATTATAGTGTTTCTGAATACATCGAGTAAATGCCGAACTTTTGCCACTTGTTTCAAGCTAGTCCCCCAAATTATTGTAATACTGATCCTTCCTCGACATTGCGCAATGTTAATTAAGTTGGCCCCTTTGTCACTTCCAATTCAGCAACTTTAACTTTGTTTGTTAACTGGAAGTGACGGAGGGAGCAACTTGTATAATGTTGCGCAATGTCAAGAACGATTTTGGAAATTTGAATTACGATAAAGATGGAGATGGCTTGAAACAAGTGGCAAAAGTCAGGGACAAAGTTGGGTATTTGCTCTAAAAACATCTATGACTGTGCCTTCTGTTAGTAATTTTATTCAAAGATGCTTTTATAATTTTGATGCATTTAGAGACGATAATGACGACACTTGACACATTGTCACATTCGACGGCCAAGATTTCTGTTTACTCTTCAGTTTGATTCTTCAATATTCTACTTTTAAAGTTTTTGCTCTGTTGAGTGTTTTTGTTGTTGTTGTTATCAAATGCAGCCATGGGCACCAAAATTGGAAGCTGCACTTTCATCAACTTCAGTGGAATCTGAAAGGAAAATTGAAGAAGTTTCTTGTGATGAAAGTAATGTGAGTGATTGTGAAAGTCCTGAAGAGACTACATTAGTGTCTCCTTCTCCCCTTGTTTCATGGCGTGCTGATTGCACAGTTCAAAGAGGTAGACAAATGTTTATGCTCACACCACTCCCGTTATCAAAAGCATTTTTATCATCCAAACCGCAATTACCACAAACCAAATTAGATTTCACTGAATTAACTTCCTCCCATAATACTTCAATGCTTTACGGTGTTGTAACAAAACCAACTCCAGTAAAGCCCGCCCTTTCTCTTGTGAGTGAAGAGGCAACAATTAATGAAGAGCTCGAGTTGATATCTTCGCCGGATTTTTCTAAAAGAGATACCTCCATGCTTTATATGATGACTCCTTGCTTGAAAATGTCACCTCCGAAGTCTTGTGTTTTGCTTGAACCCATATCTGAAATACGTCATTTGGGAAATGACAAGGTTCGAAAAGCCACCCCATTTCCTGTTGGAGTTCATTACAGTGATTCAGAAGATTCTGAATCTTCTTCTGGTAACAATGATGTGTCACGGGGTTTGGCGTTGAAGTATCCAGAACTCATGGGGATACAATATGTTCCTAAGTCAGGAATTGGAAAGAAAAATGTTGAAGCGTCACCTGTTTGGCTTACTTCACCTCCAAAAACTTGTGTTCTGTTAGGGACTCCGGATGAGAAATCATTGGAGTTGGAAAAGGCTGTAAATGATTCATGTAAACATATCTCTGAATCTATTCTTAAGGAAAAAGACAGTAAATTGAATTTGAAAGAGGATATTTCCAAAGGTCATAATCAAACACAAAAATCCTGTAACCAAGGTAATGGTTAACCTGTTTTATATGCCTTATAGCTTGTTTGGTCAACACGGGTTATGTGCTTGATAATGGTTATTGTGTTGTTCATTCTTTGCAGATCATTTTGCCGGCAACTTATCTCATGTAGAGAGCACTCCCGTGTGGCTGAACCCTGAAAACACATTTCAAAGAGGGAAACGTGCTGGTGAAAATACTTTGAAGAAGGAATTATGGGCTAAGTTTGAAGAAGCGTCTACCTGTGAATTTGAGCCCAAGTTTCAGATAATGAGTAAGAATTCTCAGAAAGGGTTTCTTGACCTACTGGAAGAAGCTTCATGTGATGAATAAACTGAAAATATGAAAATGTCTCAAGATCTAAGCATGCAAATAATCTCTCATTGGAAAGTTTTGACATGTACATGCTTGTTTTTGTTGTAAGATTTGTAGCAATGAGGCCTGGTGCATCCTATCTTAGTTCGACATTGTGGCCAAAAGAACTCATGTAATCAACAATGTACGTGCTAAAAATGTACATTTTTTGTATCATGTTCTACTTTTTGTCTGTTATTTATTATACTATTATTGTTATTATTATTATTATTATTATTATTATTATTATTCTCTGCCATTGTTTAAGCCTTAAGGTATTAAACACAATATGCCAAGTTCAAAGATCCCATTCTTTGAGTTAGCTAGCTATCACTGATATTTTTGCGAGTGGAAAACAAAAGCTCTCAGATACTTTGATGAAGGTGGTTATCTTTTTGAACAAGATAAATTTTTTGGAAATACAGTAAAAACTCTATAAATTAATAGAGTCGGGACCGGATAAATTTATTAATTTAGAGAGTTATTAATTTATTGATAAGTTAATAATTATTAATTTAAAGAGATTTTAATGACTTGTTATCAATAATGACTTTAGTAATATGTATTTGAAATCAATAATGACTTTTGATGTAAACAAGAGGAACAAATGAGTTCAATGTATTCTTAAGCAAGTTTGCCATATATAAATTAGATGAAATGAAACACTTATGGCGTCAAACACTCTTCACAATTTTATGATACAATACAAGAATACAACACATGAACTATTGGATGCAATAAAAAAAGTTAGAGATGAGCTCTAAATGGACTTGAACTTTAAAAGAAAACAAACAACTATTGAATCATATTTTAATAGATTGTAATATATTTTTATCAATTTCTATGAATTATTAATTTATAATTTTCTTGGGACCGAAAATTATAAAGGAATCTCCTGAAAAATCATTATCTAATTATTTTATCGAATTTTTCAATTTTTTACACTGGCCCAAGTCAGGACCGGACAACTTTATTATTTTAGAGAGTTTATTAATTTACCGAATATTAATTTAAAGAGATTTTACCGTAAATGAATAGTGCTTAAGAAAAACAAAGACTTTCATCATCTTTATGCACGGATGGCAAAGCGGACAAGTCTGTCCCATTTAAGGCCATTTAAAAATGAGATAAGATGAATCTACGTAGTTGGCTAAGTAATTAGGCTATACTATAAGAATATTATAAAAAGTAATTCAAAGAGTAGATAAAATTCGTCAATTTTTTAATGTTACCGTAGGATTTACAAAAGGGAAACAACCAAAACTGGCATAGAGTTAGTCACTATAGGTACTTTTTGTATGATTATAACAAATTTTAAGAAAATCATGAATTTAAAAAAATTATAGTTTGTTATGTTAAGAAAAATATAAAAAGTATTTAAGAAAATACACCTAAGTTTAATTTTTAATAAAACATGTTGAATTTGAACCTTAATTAATCTTTACTATAAGATGAATCAAACATTTCTCTTGACTTACAATAAATTATTCTCATTCAATTTTTTTTTTGATAGGCAATGTTAGTTGTTAGTAAATAATATATTACAATCTCTTTTGCTAGGGTTTAAACTCTAAACCTCCACTAGCTCCTTAACCCTTAGTTCAACTGGTCAGCTTAACCAATTGATCTACCCATCCCCCCAATTATTCTCATTCAATTAATAGTATTGTATAATTTATAATTATTTTCATATTTGTGCACGTCAATGTATTTTTCTTTTCTCTTTGCTACGTTATCATCTTGTTCTTTCTTTTGTGTTGTCTTCTTCTTCTTCTTTTTAAATTTACATTGTCTTTTTTATGCTTTATTCTATCTTTTAAAAATTATAATTTATAAATTAAACATACAAATTATACTATATCCAAAATCTTTTTAAGTCGCGCTAAAAAAATAATTTTTTCAAAGACACACACACACACATATATATATATATATATATATATATATATATATATATATATATATATATATATGCTTTTCTACTCCGCAAGGTGCATGTTCAAAAGCTCCATTACTTCTACCTTTTGCACAATAAAAACCTCGTTAGCCACTACAACACTTGTTCCAATTGGTTTTTTTCATCCGCTAAAAATATCATCTTGTATTTGTAATATAATACTTTACATTTGTAATTTTTTAAAATACCAAAGAGTAATGTGTGGACCCGGACCCATGAAGCATAAAAGAAAAATATTAGAATAATAATATATTAGAGGAAGTTAATTTTAAGAATTTTATGTATTATTAGTTGGGTTATATAGCCCAAATAATTATAGGAAGTTATTACTATTTGTGTTTTTGTTGAATGATTTTAAATAATAATTATAATATATCGAACAAATTACAATTTTATTACATGTTTATAAGATTTAAATAAATATATAATATTTTATAAATGGGGTATGTAACAAAAGAAAATATAATCGGGACAAATTTATAGTTTTTTTTAACAAGCAGTTGTTTATAAACAAATTGAAAGACTATTATATCAATTTTTAAATTATAAACAAAAATAATTCTTAATTAAATTTATCTGTTTAATATCTATTATTCAGGAACACGGGAAATAAATTTTGGTAGTAATTATTATAATTATTATTATTATTATCAAAAAGGTTGATTAAAATATTATTATTATGCAAGAATAGATTCATGGGGAGATTGTCAATTTATAATAGATTCATGGAGAAATTGTTAATTTTATCATTGTTAAATTTTTTAATAGATTTACAGGGAGAATATCATTTTATCGTTGAAATTTTTAAAAAATATATTGATTAAAATATTATTTAATGCAAAAAGTGATTAAAATATTTTAATTATTTTTAGTTATTTATATATTTTTTAACTATAACTATCACGACAAAAAACATCAAACATGACGAATTGTGTGGAACGGGCGATCCGTACAGTGCACGGGTATCTTACGAGTTAAATAAAATAAATATATTAAGACAGCCGGACAAAAAAAACATTCCATTCAATTTAAGTGGACTTTTCCTTCAACGAAAATAATCTAGTTAAATAAAATAAATATATTAAGAAAGTCTGACAAAAAAAGAAAAGAAGCATTCCATTCAATCTAAGTGGGCTTTACCTTCAACGAAAATCTAAATGGGCAAGTCCAAAAAAAAGTGGCAGTTTACACAATAGATTTCGAGAAAGCGGCGTATAAACGATTCCAACATTATCCACACATATTGTACGCTGCTTTTCTTGCGAGGATGAAGATCAGGATTATCAACTTATTTTCTCAAAAGCTACATGTACATTCTATGAATTAATATATGTAGTTAAAAAAGAAATTATTCCTAAGCATATGAAGCAAAATAAATATTTTTCTTTCGTTTGTAAAAAAATAAAAATAGAAAATGAAACAATAATAATGAAAGAATAGTAAAAGACAAAGAGTAGTTATAACAAAAAAAAAATATAAAATAAACTAAGTCATTGAGTTTAGTGGTTAATGAGTTTCACTAAATGACGGATTTTGGAAGAATTTAGGTTTGATTTTTTAGTGGAACAATTTTTTAGCCAAATTTTATTTACTTCACGGTCAAACTCTAAACTATTAAGACCTATTTCCTTATAAATCAAATGGTGAAATAAAAAATATCAAATAGTCCTGAGTGTGATTTGAGACCATGAACTTAAGACTCTAAACTCCTTGGACAATAATTTACGTATTTTTGTTTTGACAAAAATTTATTTTATAACAAAGAGCTTATTTAGTCAAAAAAAAAAAAAAACAAAGAGCTATGAAATTTACATATTTATAAGAAGTACAAAAATGATAAAATTTAAGATATGACAAAGAGCTTATGAAATCTGTTCATTGTAAAAAAATTTAAAACAAAATATATTCCATAATTGAAGTTTGTATGGAATTGCAAACATAGTACTTCAATGAGTCATAGCCCATTTAATTGAAGTGGATTAAATCTAAAAACCTAATTGCTAAGGTCGATTAATGTGATATTTATGTTTAATTTATTTATGGATATAAAACTGATAATCCACAAATACCAAAAAAAAAATCTTCAAAAAACAAAATCAAAAGCGTGAAACCAAAATATTCATCATCTTGTTGAAAAACTCCATACCCATAGTCTTGAAAGCGAAACAGAAGCAAAGCAGAAGAACCATGTGTTTGAGAATAATATATCTAAATATTTTTGAAAATTTTAGATTGATATATTTTAAATTTTCTTTTTATATTTTAAATAAGATAAGATTAAATCTAAGATATTTTTCTGTTCAAAATATGTATGATTTATTTAGAATTTATAAGATTATAAAATTTTATGATTTATTTTTCTGTGTCTACTCAACCACATTGGAGATGATAAACATATGACTGTTAGAATTATGGACAGGAGAAAATTCTGCATTAATTAGTTTATGTGGTATGCTATCGATTTAATTTGCATCATTTATTTTTTCACATCAATTCCAAATGTAAGATGAGCAAGAAACTGATGAGTCTTTTCGAACATATGAGAAACTATAAAGAGGAACATGCATATAAATATATACAACTTATGCAAGGGACAACTATTTATGCAAATTAATTGTCAAAAAAAAAACTATTTATACATACTAAACCCAATATTATTCATCTTTTAAACGATTCAAATATAAGACGCGGTGATAGAGTAGTTATTAGTGAGAGATCACACCTAAGATACAACTCAGTCAAATGTAAGTTGACACAGTCTAGAGGCCCTTGGCGCATTAGATAATCTTTGTAGAATGTCGTTTTTCTTCAATTTGTCCACTGAATTATCAGCAATAATCATTGTCTTCAAAACAGATCCATTCTGCAAAATATACTCAGAAAATAACAGCTCATCTGGAAATCCTTGATATCCTTTAAATTGGATATGAGTAAGGTGTGATACAATATAATTTGGAACACTTGATAGTGTAGTCCATTCTGGTAAGGGTGACTCTTCCTTATCGTTTTGAATCATAAAAACTTGAAGTATAGGACATGTCTGAAGTAGACTCAACAGAAAATTTGGGTTGAACCATGGAAGAATGAGCTCAAGATGAAGTAAATGGTGGAATTCTGGTAAACATAGCTTAGGGTCACCCAATAGCAACTTTGTTGTTAAAAGACTCAAAGATAGATGTTTCATTCCAGATAGAGCATCGAGGAACGTGATTAAACGGGAGGCCAAAGAACGACTTTGCCAGCGAGGGCAAGGAAAAACATCAAGAGATGCTTTCGCCACATTTTGCAAGTTGCCAAATGTATTATTGTTAAGATCATCAAAACCTAGCGAATGCAAATTTATTTGTAGGCGAGAAGTAACATCTGTGATATTTAACTTCTTCAATGTATATGGCAAACGAAGTTTGCAATGTAGTTTGTTTTGCTCATGACAATGAAGGTAAATATCCAAAGTTTCTAGGCTAGGGCAGCCAAAGAGCAAAGTATTGATCTTATGTATGTCGAAAGAACAACCGGTGTCAAGTATTTTCAAGTTCTTTAGTGATGGTAAACAAATCCCTTCAGTGAACTCTGTGTCAATACGTATTGACTTTTTCGCAAGGAGACTGTTAAAATTTCAAAAAAATATGTAGCGCCACCTGCTAGACAGAATGCTTGTTGCAACCATCGTTTTGGTTGGAAGGTAAGAAAGGATTTGGCCCATCACACAGTCCGGTAGAGAAGTGATCATGTCTTCCGCCATTCTAGGGCTTGGCTCGATTTGCTTGAAGGACGGCAAGAAGATGATTACCAAGTTCTTTTTTGGGGGGAAATTAAAGTATGTGGGTTTTCTCTTTGTGTGTGTATGCATGCATATATAGCTACAAATTTTATGTCTACGTACCAAAAAAAAATTATATTTTTAAATTATATATATCTTACATAAAAAAAAAACACATTAATATATATCTCTTACAGGTAAAAAAATATTTTTTTTTAATAATAATTTCGAGTGCGTTTTTATATGCTCTCTTTAGAATAAATTGTATAAGATGTAAAAATAATTTTTAATGTTTTTGTTTATTGAGAAAAGAGAGAAATTTTTTTAAATATAATTTGCATTTAATTTCAAAAGAATAAGTTAAAAAAATTGAAAAGATAAATGATGACTTATTCTCATATAATTTGAGACAATAAATGAAGTTTTTTCCTTTATAATTTAGGACAGAGGAAGTATATAGTATAGATATTTTCAAGGAACTCTCTCGTGCACCGACAATTATGTTTAGTTCAATTTTTTAACGAGAGAGAGGAGAAGTAATTTTTTTTTTTTATCCTTAACCTTATAAACTCAAAATAACAAATACCTATATTTTTAATATTTTAACAAGGATAAATTAAGATTTTAATAAAAAAAATGAAGGTAGTTTTGTCAAACATAATTAATTATGTTTTACCCCACCTCTCCTCCTCTTCCCTCCCCTTTCCAACCAAACATGACCTTAGTGACATTCAATTAAAACTTCATAGAAATTGCTTACGACTTCAGTTAGATCTTCTCTAACAATTTTTTATTCTCACTTTTACAGAGTCCTAATCCACAACTATCTTCCTAAAAAATACTACCAAATATGGAAAGTAATGGAATAAAATTTGAACCTTCTTATAAAGTTAAAACAGTTATCATCGATGATCATTGTAACACAATGATATTTTTATGGGAAATTCTATGGTACTTTTGCCAAAATCCATTATATTGGTACTTAACCAATAAAAATGTACCATTTATCCAAGTCATCACTTATATTTTATATATTAATAATATATGACACATGTCAAATAGTTATTGGTCAACATGTTTAGTGTACCGGTACATGACAATTTCTCCATTGTACCGTAACATTCCCCTATTTTTATATGCATATTATATATGTTCTTTTTAGTACTTTTATCAATTTATTATTTAGTCAACAATTTATTCTACGTGTAAATAATTTAAGAAAATTATAACGCCCTCTATTTTTAAGAATCTAATAATTTTATTTATTTTGATACTTAATTAATTTAAGTATTTCAAGTGGTCAATTTGGTGTAATTATAATAGAATTTAAAAAAGTTTATATATCTTCCCCTACAACTTCATTGCCATCACCCGCATAAATCTTTCACCATCACTTGATAATTGCTCTATAGACAATCATGTGAGTAGTGGTTCTAAAATCTACCAACACAGTGTTAGATCAAAATTTTGTACTGCAGAGAGAATCATAACACTTTTAAGACTTTGAAATTCGGTCCATGCTACATTGGTATGGTATTCATTTGAGATTTTGAGTGAAAGCATTTACAGCACTAATTGTCATCTCCCTCTACCCGTGCCAAACTATGTCTCCTATTCAGTGAGCACCAACAACCACATTTTGATCAACCCACCAGACATCCATCAATTGACACTATGAAGATGCTTTCACTAAAAACATTTGGAGCAATGACAGGATTCCATATAGTCTACAACATGCTTTGAAATTTCATTATTTCTCCGACATTTCTATTATATAAACGTATCGAAAACAAAATCTCTGTTAATTTAACAGTTGCCTACAATCTGAAAGTACATGCATTAGGTTAAAATGGACACACAAAAAAAATGAAATTTGTCATTATTTAACCTTCATTGAAACACATACAAATTTAGCTATCCGTGGTCAATCCAACCACCAACTTCATTGAACAATTTTGCTTAGGGTAGTGGCGTCCGCACCAAAGAATCAATCAGACATATATTCTTCTCCTCCACTAGATTGGAAATTATCCTGGTTCTCTGCAACTGTATGTTGGTCATCGAGATCATCATCCATTTCTAGGCTCTTTGACGAATTTCCCTTAAAACGTGTATAAACCTTGAAGTGAACACATATATCAGTCATTATTTCATGAATTCAAATAAAAAGGCAAGATGTTCATCAAAAAAATAAAATAAAAAGGCAAGCTTATAGATGAAATGGTTGTCAAACCTCAGAATCCTTCCGCTCAATTGCAGCAACGCTTGGTCTTCTCCTCACAGTCACTGTAGCAGGAGCTGGAAATTGCTCAACCTCATCGCCCGATCTTCCCTCTTTAGCCCTTTTTTTTCTTAAAACTAGTTTAGTCGGAAGCGGCTGCACATCAAATTACAATAAAATTAACACATCGATTCTGAATAATTAAGAAATTATATGCTACTAGGATAGCTGATAAAGAAAAGGCCACTGGTTACAGAAAATACCAAATAACGAGCTTCTGACTCATCAAATGAAACTAAGAATGTTGTGGGATCACGTGCATCGTCACCTCGAACCTGTTAAGGGATGAAAAGAAAATGTCAGAAAAGTGTTAAACAGGAATTCATTGAGCAGTTAATTACTCGGTAATGAAATTTTGAAAATATTCTGACATACATCCCAATGATACTCGCGAACCCAGGAATAAGAGACTTCTTCATCTTCATCGTATATATCCTTTGACAACTGTCATAACCAAGTTCATATAAATCGAAAAGTTAGTCACAGTTTTTTTTCAATAACTAGTGTTTCAAAATCAGAATTCAGTTACATTTAATGCATACCTCTCCTGGTGCTGGGACCATATACGCCAAAAACCTCTCAGGATTTGCAGGATCTGAGCTTGTTGCAGCATAACTTTTCATAACTGCCTGTAGGCCACACAAAAAAGGAGTCACCTTAAAAATATTTAGCAGTAAGCACCATTGATCAACAATGTTACCGGAAAAATAGCCACATTATATTTCATAAGTTGTTACTTGCAAAACACATACAGAACCAGAAAAACACCAATCAAGTTAAAGATTAGCGACCAACAATTATATTCCAGTCAGGGAATTATCATACAAGATTTTTCATTATTTTAAAAGAACATTAGTAGTGTAATTCAGTCAATCACTATCCTACCAGATAAACAACGGTATAGAGAATAGTACTCCGTCCCAAAATATAAGCAAAAGTGAGTCAAAGAAACTTGATGTATTTAATTCAAAATTTGGACCAAATACATTCACTTTTGTTTATATTTTGGGACGGAGGGAGTATTTCAGAAGTAGATAGCTCCCCACATAGTAAGTTAAACTACAAGAGCAAATTAACAAGACTTGTAATAAATAGAGTTATAAGTGGTTATAGTAACAAATAACAATGCAATTCACTTTTATATTGTCTATCACTCTATTAGTTAGTACTACTTTCATATCTTGCTCAGCATGGAAAAAGAATACTGAGTTACTGATTAAGAATACATGTATCATTGCAACATAGCTTACCCTTGATTCAGAGACATCACGAACAGATTTGTCCACTTTTCTGTACATTTCTGAATCAACTGTTGGAGCATTATCAAATGCAGCAACAACAAACTGATCCTTGTCCCTGCCAAGCAAGTCAGAAGATAACATAATTAATATGAACAAATATATGAATGCTGTGAAACAGTTTGCCTGTTGTAGTATCAAAAGATCAGGCTTTCTCCACTACAAACAAAATGTTGATCAATAGAAATAGAACACACCGGGGTAAGTAATAATATGACTAATGAAAGGTATATAAGGAGCCATACCTATCCAAATCGGGCAACAATGGCATATACTCAATAGGATACAATTCTTTTTTAGTTGCATGAATAGGCCGTGACTTAGCTGCTTCAAACGATGCTTCTATTTCCCTGATTTGTCTTTCCCTAATAGAGAGAATACAATAATAATTAGACGAAGTTAATTACTTTTGCAAAGCAATTAATCTGTCTATAACTGACTTGGATAGACTAGCTGGCAGCATATACATACCTATTGTTAAGATTTTCCAAAGGATTGCGGCCTCCCTTCCTCTCTCTCAGCTCCTTAGCTTGTTTTTCAGTTAAGGACTGCAATAATATGTTTATAAGTTGTTGCTTGTCAAGATAGCAATGCATCCCTATATCAACATATAAGCCTAATACCTGTTTGGCCGATTCCATGCTTAAAGGAGATATATATTGTGTTTTAACAAGCCAAGCTACACCTTTATCAGTAGGCCTCTCTTTTCTTTTAATACCATCTTTTTTCAAAGGAGTAACAGCTTCATCATCTCGCAATAAATCTTCATCTTCTGGAGCAAGAGGTGGTCGGACACTGGGAGGACTGTACAAAAGGGTTCATCAGACCTTCTCATTCAGCATTATTCATTGATGTGTATATGTATTTAAATTTACTAAAGGAATTGAGGATAATACTTGTAAACACTGAGATCCAGCAGGTCCAGAGGTATCCCTAGATCTGGCTCCACAAAAAGTTTGGGTTTGTACATTTTCTCCAGAGATGTGATTGTATATTTTGCGTATCTGGACAACAATCATACAGTTGTTCATAAGAAGCAAATACAAATATACAAGTCAAGAAACTTAATTCCAAAAGCATCACGAAAATAAAGTTTTCAAATAAAAACGGTGATCAGTGCATCACGTGTACCTGTAAAGCTTACAATCCACAAATATCGGTTTCATTCACACAAACTCTTGACATCTTATCAGGGATGTCCATTTGAAAAACAATATCGTTTACCTCCTCTATAGTTTCCCCTTGTCTCTGTTAATTAAATGGTTGAAGAGTGTGTGTGTGCCCCCCGCCACCACCACTAAAACAAAACACCTAATGAATAAATGCAACAAGTGATACGAGTCTCTGATCTCTAGCATGATGGTCAATATGAAAAGACCAACTGTGTGACATTTCGACCAGACAGTCACAAAGTACTTTCTTCAGGGCATGTCATCAAATACCAGAAATACATCCTAGCTACAAATTCCCCATCAAGCATCAACCATTATATGCTAGTCAGATTTCTTGTTCGGGTATCAGTTATCCTCTTTAACTCTCCCACCCTCTAGAACACTTATCACTCACCAGTTACTACCATTGTAATGAAGAGAAAACTTTTTTTATTAAAGGGGCAGAAAACATGATAAAATTCAAATTTAATAACCCCATCAATAAAAGATGATTTTCGGTAATTACATGCAAATGGTTAACGCAAGAATGAGATAACGTACTGATCTTTATCTTTCTTGAATGCCATTAGCTTAGGTTGTGCAGTTGGATCCGGAAGTTCATTTCGAAATCTTCAATAAGAACACACATAAAAGTTTGTCAGTACTGGAAGTAAACAAAAAAATCATTAAATGAAATAATACATCATCAATTAATAACAGCACATCACTTTCCTGCTATGTGAATCATTTACTATTACAAGCACCAATAGATAAAATATAAAATATTTGGTAGAAAAAGAGTGCAGAAGAGGTTAAAGAAAATACAATTCAAAATCAGAATATCCAATTTAGAAGAACAAACAAGTGCGCGATATTCACATAAAAAACAAACAATAGTCAATAACCACTGGGGACACATGAAAGCCCAAAATATTGATCAGAAATGATAGGAACTGGATCAAATTAGAGCATCTCAAATGCAAGAAATTTAAGAACACTAAGTCATTCTTGCCACATAGCATAAGAACACTTCATTCCAATCGGATAAAGTTAAGAACAATTTTTGCAGCAAAAACATGACACTTGCATAGAAAAAAGAATGACAAAATAATACTAAAAACACTGCAAGAACATGTTCTTCTGGGATAACTGGTCTTATATGTAGTACATACTCCTAAATACTAATCTTTTATCATATTTATAGAGAATAAATTAACCCAATTAACTAACTAACTAACTAACTAAGGGTCACTTATAATGAACATACTCACCTGAGCTTACACAAAAAAGTGGTGGGCTTTTTCAACCTATTTTCAACCCTCTCGCCGCCCAATAAAGGCGTTGTTCTCTTCTCTCCCATTCGAGATCCCGCAATAGAACCATGCACTTTTCCAGTCCCCCCAGATGGCACCACCTGAGTCTTTTGCAAAACAGTATTCTGTGATTCCTTCAGCTTCTTCTGCTGATGCCTATGCTTTTCTTCTTGCTTTTGCTTCTCATACTCCTTCCTCTTCCTCATTTTCTTCTCTTCTTCCGTCTCAACTCTCCTTGGAGGATGCCCATGAGAAGGAGGCTTGTGCTGCTGCTGCTGCTGCTGTTTATGCGAAACAACAACATCCCGTCTCCCAGAAGACACTTTATTGACCGCCCTCTCCACTTCATTGTTGTTATTCGGAGGAGGTGGCGGCGATGCTGGAGGAGGCGGAGGTGGAGGCGGCATTGAAGTACCCGGTGACAAAGGAGGTGGCGGAGGAGGCGGTGGTTGATTATATTGATTGTTAGGTGGATAATACATAGGACCAGGCGGTGGTGGAGGTGGTGGCTGATATGAATTTTCAGGTGGCGGAGGTGGTGGTGGTGGATATGGATAGTAATTTGAAGGTGGTGGTGGAGGAGGAACATGATGATGCTGGTGCTGATGATGTTGATAATTAGAATTGGGAGGTATTTGAGGGAATGAAGTAGAAGAAGAATCACCACCACCACCACCACCGTAACCATAACCACCCCAGTTATTGTTATTATTATTCCCCCGATGTTGCGGCGGAGGTGGTGGTGGTGCGATAGGGTTTTGAGTGGGCGGTGGAGGAGGGAAAGGCCTATAAGAGGCCATTCCTTATTCAAAAAAATTCAAATCAAAGAATGAAAAATCACTAAAACTAAGAATATAAACCCTAGAGTGAGAAATTAACAAAGGAATGAATGAAAACAAGGTTACCGTTCGAATTGAAGTAAAGAAGGTGGAAGTGAAGAGAAAAAAGATAGATAGATAGATCGAAATCGGAATGAATGCAGGTGAAAGTGAAAGTGAGAGAGAGTTGAAAATTGAATTCAGCTCGCGATTTCAATTCGTTTCCTCAGAGAAAGGGTTACGTTTTAGGGGAAAAAGCTTCCGCGGTAATTATTCTTAGGAAAATGATAAACATTGCCCTTAGGCAATGGTTAAGAAAATTAAAATAGTAAAGATTCTCTCGAAATTTGTGTTTTTTATTTTTTTAAAATAATAAATACAATTTCCAATATAACTATTACTTTTTTTAGTAACCTTAACCATTGCCCTTAGGACACTAGTTAACAAGACCCTTATTCTTATTATCGCTAAACAAAATAACCACATGATATGATTGGACAACTTACTTACTAGTAAGCTCTTATGGTAAAAACAAATTATATTATT
The DNA here is from genome assembly GCA_951804385.1 of Trifolium dubium. NCBI lineage: Eukaryota > Viridiplantae > Streptophyta > Magnoliopsida > Fabales > Fabaceae > Trifolium > Trifolium dubium. The sequence goes on along the minus strand of OX638063.1, from coordinate 2,506,824 downwards.
TACAAAAAACAAAAAAATTATATCTGAATTTAACAAGATTTAAAGAAAATCTAAAAACTACTTCATATATTTTTTGTACAAACTTCATATATTTTTTTAAAAGATCAAACAATTATATTGATCTAATATCTCATTGGTTTAATTAAAACTAAACAAACTAAAAAAGAAGAAAAAAAATATACAAAAAACTGGGAGACATAAATTCAATCTAGTTAGTCCACACAAAAATATGTAGAATCATTAAATTATTTAATATATTATTATTTTTATAATTTGTAACAATCAGACATAGAGTAAAATATAAAGTAAGATTATTTTCCTATAAACTAAAGAGTTTATATAAACAAATTTTTTTTTTGGTACGGAAACTAAAGAGTTTATATAAACAAATTGATTATGGACATTTAATAAAATATTTGATAAGTTGTCACAAAAGATCTCTGATAATAATATTTATCTCAAAATATAAGCTTCATTTAAAAAATGTCCCGTATAAATGATAAGCTACTAAAAGTGCTCATGAATAATTTTTTTTTGGTACATTTTTTTAATAGAAAGATAGTCCAAAAATATACCTTTTTAATTTAAACTTTTTTTATGAATTATATAATTTAATTAAAAAAAATAAAAGATAAACGGGCAACAAGCTGCGCTACTACCTTTTTGGATTGCAAAACTCAATCTTTTAAATACTATGTCTATAGACATAGGAGAGACAACATTGTTACGTATGCTCTTTTGAACTCTATTTAAAAGATCTACAATCTCTAGTATTAGAAAACCAAAAGTATCACATGCAAATAATATAAAAACATGATGATTATCTGAACATGTTTTTTTTCATGTTTAACAACTTTGCTTAAAGCAATTTTGAAGGTCGTCTGTCCCACAATAAAATCGCGAGTCATCAATTTCATAAATAGGAAAATCCCAATCAACTTTACTTGGGACATTATATTGAATGAGTTATTTTATAGAACAAGATAAAGAAAAATATTTTGTGCCAAAAAATATAAAAGTGCTGATAAATAAATTTGAGACACCCGAAACATCTTTTCATGCCAAAGTCCGCATACGACTTACTTTGGCATAAAGTTGAATAGCAAAATTCCTACAACATTTGGAAACAGAACTTATATTTGGATACAAAATATCTCAAATGGGGCAACATCACTTTCCTACTCTTGCTCTTGTGGTGAATGTATGTTCTTCAATCTTCCATATATTGCTACAACATTCACCATTTACATTTGCCTTCATATAAGTATTTTTTTTTGTGTTAAATCAAATGATTAAGAAACGCAAGTTTTCACACTCGTGGCACATGTTGGTCTTATCATACCGCAAGTTGCTCCAACGTTCCATCTTATTCACTTGGAGCGGCATGCTGTCTCCGACGGACCAACTTCCCTAGCCAACTACATAAAAGGAGAAAAATTAATGAGTTTAATTGATATGTATTGACGGTGTAAAATAATTTTATACGGTCATTCAATAAGAAATATTCAATCTTCCATGTCATATAAAGAAATTGGGTAAAATAAGATGACGTGAGGAATACATGGTTGTCATTGGTTGACAGTATAAAATTATTTTACACATATATAAATTAAATCTAAAATTAGTAAGCTTTAATTGGACTTCAACACAATGCGTCAATGCCCAATATACAAATATTTTACAATACATACATAGTTACCTGAAAATAAGCTTCAAGTTTCTTTCTTAGTGAAGCATATTCTTTCTTCAATTGTTGGAAACTCTTCATGCATCTACACATTATTCAAACAAGAAAAATTGAATTATTGTTTACAAAAAGAGTGACTGAAATCTCAATTTATTTATTCTCATATTCTTTACATAATAATGTGTTTATCCTTCAACAAAATGTTCATTGTGAAGCTTATGTGAAAAATAGATTACCCTTCAATATTTCCTGCCCTGCAATATTCCCTAAAAAGATTGCACTCTGCTTTCACCTTTTTGGCTCCAATGCTGCAACCAATTAGAAAAGAATTACTACTAGATAAATAAGGTTTTTTCTTGTGTACCCCCATAAGATTTAGGGGTATTTACCTTCAATCATTTAAAAAAATTTAATCGATATAAATTTTTATAAATATACTGTTGGATTAAAAGTTTATATCATATAAATCATTTGTGTAAAATTTTAGACAAATTTAAAATCATTTGATATGTTATTGAGACGCATCAAAATTAACAGTTTTTGTGATATCTTAAACACCGTTAATCTTTATGTGTCTCAATAACATATCAAATGATTGTAGATTTGTCTGAAATTTTACACAAATGATCTATATGATATAAACTTTCAATACAACAGTGTATTTTATAAAAAATTATATCGCTTAAAACTTTTTATAGTGGTTGGGGTATATACCCCCAAATCTTGTGGGGGTACACAAGTTGTCACCGATAAATAATTAGAGATTCTTTGTTTTCATAAAGCCAACACATTAATTATGCACTCAATTTATTATTTTAATTACAACAGAATCAATAAAAATAATGAATTAATAATAACAATTGTTAATATTTTCATTTGTGCTATTTTTTATGTATACCTTGAACTACTTCCTGTGAACTGATGCATAAGTGTGTCAAGCTTGTTGAAATCTAGTAGGTTCCTCTCCTTGCTATATATAAGCGCAAAATAAATCTAGTATGATCAAATACTAAAGTTTTTTTCTGTTTCAAGAAAATCATTAAAACACCAATAATGTTGATATCAATGAACTTACAGAGCTTGCTCTAAGCTTGAAATAAGGCGTAATGAATCACGGTAGTAAAGAGTGACAATTTCCTCAACAAAGTTAGGATTTACATCGTCCTGAAGTTCTTCCAATTGAATAAATTGTTCATCAAGCAATCCCTACAAAAAATAAGACACTTATAGTGTTCTTTGATTATTTTGACTACATTTAATGCTCATTGACCATGATAAATAAAACAAGTCTCACATTTGCTAATGATAAAATAAAAAATGTAGCGCTTATATAAAGCTTAAATAAATTCATATCGGAAATTTGTAATTTTTTTGAGTCAAACAGTTTAGTAACTAAATTCACACACTTTAAATATTGAAAGGTGAAGAATCCATAATTCGAATAAGATCTCTCCGTATTATCATGCATATGCATATACATAAAAAATTTGGTTAGGAAGATGAGGTAAAAACCTGGTCAAAAAATGACTGTTTCATTGCAACAAGTTGCATGCGAGATTGGTTTCTCTCCATTATTAGAAGAAAATGTTAAGGGAGAAATTAAGGTAAGGTAAGAGCTTGTGAGTGAATTTGATGGGGATTAATGCATGGTGTGGGGAATGAAATGGATTTTATAGCACAAAAAAGATGTTACACGTGTCAAGAAACTAACAAGTGAGAAGCTTTCATCTTTTATTTTTCATCATTAAAGGGGTGGGGCTGATTGCAAATTCGAATGTTTTGCATTGCATGCATCTGTTTTTGACATTTGGTTTGTGTGTCAAGGAAAAAGGCCCACTTTTCTAAATCAAGCAAGCACTACAATGGGAGAGTATATTCTAATCTTCTTCAACGATATACATAATTTTTGCATGATTGAAATAAATATCTAGTTATTTTGGTAACAATTTAATGTCACCTTGTGTGTTTTTTGTTTTGATTTTGTGTTTTTGATTGGAATTTTAAGCTGAATCAATTCTAATGTCACGTCTATCCGTCTGGTAATATTTCATCTTAACTTCTACATCCACTTTTTACATTTAATTTAAACGTTAGAGATGTTTGCAGATACCCCCGTCATCTTCGTGATCTATACGACTTCCACCTCCATCCATAAGACAATCCTTCCACTAAGCCACCGTGACACCATCATTGTGAGTACTACTCAAATTCTAAAGATATATGTTCAATACATTTATGGCATTCTTCAACACAATTGTACAATTGTAGAGATTATATACTCGATCCCTCAATTCTTAATTAATTAAAGTACTGATAAAATTTACTCTCAATAGTGTTGAGAATAATGCCTAAATATCTTTTGAAGATTTTATATTAAAATATAGTTTAGATTTATATTTAAAATAAATTAAATATTAGATTTAAGATTTATATTTCTGTTTAGAATATTTACATTTTTGTTTAGAATATCTAGAATTTGTTTGATATTTAAGATCAATATGATCTAAAAATATATTTTTGTAGCTCTATAAATAGAGCCTTATACCATGAATAATAATGAGAGAAAGATAATGAGAACAATGAATAATATATTTATTATATTCTCTAATCTCCAAATCTTCTTCGTATAAAAATATATCCCACCAAATTCCGCAATACAAAAACAAAATCACATCAATGGTATATATACCAAAATATATCCATCAAATAGTTGTGCAAATACATACTCATATCAATATATAAGTTTAAAATAAGGCAATCCAAATATATAGTAATGATGAATTTTGGATTACATACATGTTGAAATGAAATTTTGTAGTTATAAGTAACAAGTTATATGTCTATTTTTTAATGACATTTTTTTGTACATATTGGAGTGAGTATATGCTTCCTCTTGTAATTTGGGTAAATTGATCAATCAAATTAATGAACTTATTCAAAAGTGTGCGAATGTATACATGTGTTTGTTTTCTAAGTTGAGATTTGAGATTCCAATTCGAAGAGAATGTAGAATATTTGGTTTATTAATAAACTGAGTAATCAACAAATCAAAAGTTTTTCCTATTTAGTGGTAGATCAAAGGAATTGTTCCGACATAAGTCTACAAGTTTTCGAGTTATTGTTTATTTTGGGTCGTGTGTGAGCTCTCATAATTTTGTCTTTTATGATCCATTTTAAAATTTGTGTGAACTTTCACATTTTATCATACGTAAAATTCGTCTTGTTGAGTTGAGTTAAACATACTTATAAATGTTGTATATAAAGTATAGAACTAGAAATTGAGACTGAAAATCCTCTCACCAAGGCTTCTATTTTCACATTATATTTTTTTAGGTTATTTTCAGTGTTTTTTTAATAAAAAAATATGAACCATTCTCATTTTCTTTATTATGTCAGTACAGCTCCTTCATATTATTTCCCTTTTAGAATGTGTGCAGTGTTGAGACGAATAATCCATGCACGTGGGCTTAGGAAAGTTATTATTCTCTGTTAATATCAATTTTGCTAGTCTTCTTCAGAGCATAGAATCCATTGTTAATATCACTATGTCACTGTTATTAATAGTAATTTTTCTCTATTTTTCTATAATGAAAAAGGACTGTCTGACTTGAATTTCTTTTGATGCAAAAAGTTTTGGAGAATTAGGTTTTGGGAACTCACCAAAGTTAGAAAAAAATCCGACGCTCAAATAACACTTACGGAGATACTTACAAATTATCCAGTAACAAAATCCTCACATCGACTGAAATTTTGAAAAGAGTCGTTGTGAGATTTGAATGGCCGAGGAGAATCTTTACTAACTGTGTCAATCTATGTTTGTTGGCCAATCCAGCTCGAAATGGTTGCTCACTTAAAATATTTTTTAATTTATAAAACAAAAATTGAAAAAGGAAGAAGCAAAACAATATCATATACTGTAACAACAAAGGATGATGCATGAGTGATCAAATCATGAAAAAATAAAAAGGAAACTGTGCCTCAAATTTGGCATCAAGTATCAAGAAAATATCAGGTACGTACTCTTCTATTTTCAATTAACAAACACTTGTCATAATTTAAACACAATAGAGGTAAATACAGAGACATAACCATAGCTATGGATTCATATTCATATGTCAGTGTGTTATGTTGTCATAAAGTTTTTATTCTTTTTAAAATACAATGTTTGGCAAAAATTCGAGATTCATGTATAAATATCAGAATGTAGCAATCCTTCATCAATCAATTTATACAGCTAGAATAACTTAAATTAAAAAGTGTGAGTAGTCAAAACATCCAACAATAAAAGATCAAAGGTGTCATAAATTAAATCATTCTAAGTTTCTAACCCTACCATAGCATCTATGATGAAAAATGATTGGTTTGGATAAAAAGAAAGCTTTCACATATCATAATGTCATATTATCTTTCACTAATAAAATTCACTAATGATTGATATTTGATATTTTTATAAATAGTCAATGTTAATATGTTAAAACTGAAACTAAAAATATACGAGGCTTTGCATACTTTTAAAATGTGCAAGCATTATTTATGCTTGCAGAACAGAAAATAACTCAGACTATACTAAAGTTCAGCTATCACTATTACAAGTTTCCTAATTTCACCAAAAAGAATCGAAAAACTTACAAGAGTAGAAAAGGTACATAAAAAGAAAGAAAGAAAGAAAGAAAGAAAGATAGTTCTCATGATAAGAACCTAAAACATTGTCCCTTCACAGGTAGCTTCTGTAAGTTGGGCTATACATACAGCTCTCAGCAAATTTCACTAAATCTTTTGGTTGAGGAAGGCGAGTGGCCAAGCCTGAACAATATGAAAGCTCAATTTGTTATTTCTCCTAAACTTATTTATAATATTTCAAGAAGGAAAACCATTTAAGGCTTAAATATGATGATTTTCGTCTCATTTTAGTCCCTCCGTTTATCAAGTTGCAACTTTCCAAGCAAGACATGTAATCTACATAGGTTGTGTCATGGATTTGGATTTGCTCCGATCACAAATTTCACTCATTCACACAGTCAACACATCGATAACCGTTGGATTGAGATTAGACAATCCAGATTTCAAACTCACATTTTAGATTTTATAATAAAAAATTGCTTGCTTTTTGCTTCATAAGATCTTGACCCAATGATCAATGATGTGCTGACTGCGTCAATTTGAGACTGTATCAAACCCAAATCCATTGTCTCATAGGTTGTCTGACTGATGGAATTAGTTGTAAAGACCAAAGTCGACAATACTTGAGGGACCAAAAGTAAAAGTTACCATATTTTAGAGACTAAAGACATATTTAGTCCAACATTAAGACACATGCAAAATTGTAAACCAAAAGGAAAACTAAGGCTCACCAAGCTCATAGGCCTTACTGGCCACTTTGGCAGCTATGTGTGCCGAAATCTTTCTGATGTTAGTGAATGGCGGGTATATGAGTCCCCTGTCAAAGTCCTCCTGTGTCACCTGTGAAGCCAAAGCCTCCGCTGTTCAATTGAATGGAAATGTAGTTAGTTATATTATATCTTAATCAAGCTTAATGTTGAAGTGAATGTTTGAATCTCTAATGCACTTACAAGCTGCCAGAAGCAGGTCATCATGCACTCGGATCGAACCAGACATTATTAAACCGAGACCAAATCCAGGAAAAATGTACGCGTTATTTGACTGGTTAACAAAAAAAAAATTATTCAAACTACAATTCGTTTAGATGAAAAACTTTTCAAAAAATTCATTGAGTTGAGACCTGGCCTGGCACAAACACTTTTCCATCATATTCAACTGGGGCAAATGGGCTACCGCTAGCGAAAATGGCTTTTCCCTGACAGAAACACAAATGGACAATGAACACCAAAAGAATGAGAAGAGTCATTGCTCATTAATCATCCATAGGAAGTTATAAGAAAGCTGAAATGTTCAACACAAAGCTACTAGCCGCGTCTTCACATTACCTCACTCCATGTATAAGCTTCTTCGGCAGTACATTCTGACTGAGATGTCGGGTTGGAAAGAGCAAGAATAATTGGTTTCTGCAAGCATTATCATAGTACATGGATTCAGCTTACGCAGACATAAAATTGCATATGAGGTTGATGAATAGGTTGACAACGCACCTCATTAATAGAGGCCATCGCTTGGACGACTTCTTGTGTAAAAGTTCTCCCTTTTCCTGATGTTCCGATCAACACTGTTGGCTTAATTTGCTGAAAAGAAAACATTGAACTGTGAGAAATTTGACACTTCTGCTTTCTGAGTGTGCATTTGTGTGTGTGAGTCGGAGAATAGAAGACAAAGATCGTACATTAACAGCATCTAAAAGTTCCGCAACAGGTTCGTGGTCATGAGCCCAGGGCTGCTTAAAATGTTGGAGTGATTCTTTGCGAGAACTAACAATCAAACCCTTCAAAAATAAAAAGGATTAAAAGATTAATTTAGACAGAAAATGAGAATTTAGTTTCTGCAAGTAGGAGCTGAATTGCATTCTGTACAACCTTTGAGTCCACCAACCAAATATTCTTGCGCACTTCATCCAGCTCGGAATTTGTCTGCATAGACAAGAGTAGTTTCCGGATAAATATATACCATTCATGGAATGCTCAGATCATTAATACCAAAAAAAGAAGACAGGAGAGAGAAGAAGAAAAAAAGTACCCTTTTTGATATTTCGAGTGCTATGAGTTCGGCGATCCCAGTGCCTGCCTGCCACCAAAAACAATTCAAGTTAGCGATAAGGACATAGTTGAATGACTAGTGCGCTACTTGTTAAACTATTGAACTCTCCACTGAAGGGGACATGATCCTCAAATTGTATGAACTTACCTCTCCAGCACCAAGGAATAAGAACCGATGGTCTCCCAAGCTTCCTCCAACCAATTTCAAAGCCGAAACAAGTCCTGCAAGGACCACCGACGCAGTTCCCTGAAACGAAGTACATAGAATGGTAGAGATAAATATTGGTCAGAATAGTAACTAAAATCATATTTTAAGACATGAATCACTTACCTGAATATCATCATTAAAAACAAGATGTGTTGTCCTATATCTTTCGAGTAGAGTAAAAGCATTGTGGTTTGCGAAGTCTTCAAACTAAACAAAAAAGATAAAACAGATTTAGAAGATGGCGAAAATGAAAACTAGCATTTCACTTGTGAGCTAATGAACCAAGAAATTATGTCTTTGCACACTGCTTAGTACCTGGATGAGGATTTTTTCTCCGTAATTTTGCTTGCATGCTGTCATGAATTCATCAATAAGTTCATCATATTCCTGAATCAAAAAGTTGAAATGAATGAACTATTATTGAATATTAAATGAGGCTGAATGCCGAGAAATAAAAACGAGACCGGAAAAGAAAGAACCTTTCCAGTTGCTCGTTTATGTTTGAGCCCTATGTATAATTCTTCATTCAACAACTTCTCATTGTTTGTACCCACATCAATGGTAATAGGCAAGCACTGAAACAATTTTACAATATAATATTAGGCTTGTAATAAGAAATTAGAACCATAAAAAATAAGATTACTGAAAGATGTATAGAACTTATAAGTTAGAACCAGTCTAAATTAACTTCCATAACTTGCTACTAATGAAGCTAGCTAAGAAGTTAGAACCAAAGTTGTCAAACTCGAGATTTTAGCAAAACTCGTTTTGCCTATGTGACCTAGGATCATCATAAACTTACGAGTAAACATGATTCAATGCTAAAACATGACCAACTACGATACAACCATAATACACATTTGGGATTGTACACTCTTACGAGTTCATTAGTTATCTCGTATTTTACAAGATAACTTTAGTTAGAAGTTAGAACACTAAAAACACTATTTCAACATTATATAAAATATGAATTGCGAAAAGGGTCTTTGTTTTTCTTTACAAATAATCAATAACAATCACGGCAAATTGTATTGATAGTCCATTGTCAACAACGGCGGAGGGAGCCACGGGTGGCATGGCTGGGCCATGACCAGTGGCAGAGCCAAAAAAATTATATACAAAGTAAGAAAACACAAATCTGCAACTCAAGTTTGTGACAGGCATAGTAGGCGAAAAATACTTACGGAAGAAGGGCGGACTCCACCAAGTGCAGTGTATAAAGAAAGTTTTCCTACTGGTATTCCCATCCCCTGAGAATACAACATGTGTTACAAAGGAGATATTACAATATTAGATCATATGAATATAATCATCATGAATAATACATGCAATCAAATATAATAGAACTTACTTGACAGCCAAGATCCCCAAGACCCAAAATCCGCTCTCCATCAGTTACAACAATGACTTGAATGTTCTTCTCAGGCCAATTCCTAAGTACTTCCAGAATCCTTCCTCTTTAAACCCAGCCCAAGAGATAATTCGATTATAAGTGCACAGTCAACGATTGTAGGAGAATAAAGGAGCAATTGGAATGAAACTTACTTCTCTTTCAAGCTTATGTAAAGACCCTGAGGATGCATGAAAATGGATCCATATTTCTGGCAAGCTTCACCAACAGTTGGAGTATAAACAACCGGTAGTAACTCCTCAACATGATCGATTAAAAGCTTGTAAAACAGCTTTTCGTTTCTCTCCTGCAACACAACACATGACAAACGAAAAGCGTTACAATCCAACCCCAAACCCAAATTTTGCAAATCAGATAAAAAAGTAACGGTCCTTATATATAAGTTTATTATGATAAAAAAGTGATTTTAGACTCAACAAAATTAAGGCAAAAAATATATGTCAATAATAACTATCATAAAAAACAAGTGACTTTTCACAAGGGTACCTGAAGATCCATCATTGCCATGTACTTCTGCAATGGAACTTGATACTGTCTTATGTTTTGAATCATTTTCTTCACCTGCACAATCAAAGTGGCAATACGAACTCTAACTTGATACACAACCCAACATTTCTAAAAGAATTTTCATAAAAGAGAGAAAAATATTACTAGAAAAATGTTATATAATGAGATGATGAACCTGAGTTTCTTGAGAAATAACTGTTGGGGGAAGAAGACCACGCAAGTAGTGTGCATCCCTCTCTTTCTCAGTGAAGGCCAGTCCTTTGTTGAAATGTGGATCTCTCAACAAAGTATATCCACTATAAAAAAAACCAAACAATTCATCACAAAAAGAAACAAGAGAATGAATCTAAGAGGAAAGTGAATCATCATTTTAGTCTTGTAATCGGGCAATTTGTTCGATAAAATTAACAAAATTTCAAAGTAATCTCTGAAATCAAAATCACATTAGACTAAATTAACAAACTCAAAAGGACTAACATAATCAACGACTATGAAGCAGTACCACTGACACGTAGACACTGATAATAATTTAAACAAATAGAAGTGATTGAATGTAACCACATGTGTCAGTATATGTCATCTAACACGTCCTCTATCTTAAGTACTAGTGTTATATAGATTAACAATCTTTAATTTTGTAAATCATTTTAGAATTGAAATTCTGTTACTTAAACGAACAAAATTGTCTTGACATCGAAAACATGAGGACTAAATTGGCGATTCACTCTAAAAGACAAAGCTATCAATCAATAATTCAATATTACTAAAACTAAAATGATTATGATTACAAATTACAAGTCTCAAAACAAACCTAGCAACAGAAACAATCCAAGGAGTAACAAACTGATCCTCAGTGGCTCTATCTTCACCATACACATCCCGAACACCGCCAGCAATGGTCGGGTTATCATCAATGTCAGCCACCGTGGAATTCCAATCTTCACTTGTCGCCATGGCAATGCTGATGAGTCTGTTAGGAGCTGAACACTGCACCCTCAAAGAACCAAAACGATTTATCTTGTTAATGCAAGAAGACCCAACTTCTTGAATTGCACTGTGATCAAAGTTACCACATAAAATGGAAAAATGTGTTAAAAAGATTAATACTCAGATGAAGAATTCAAAGTAATCTTAACAGAATTAGAAGAAAGATTAAGTTTTTATTTTTTTATTTTACCAAATTGTTGAAGTGAGAGTTTTGTGGAAATGGAATGTGGTTGTTAGTTATTACCGGTAAAGTGGAAGTTTATGAGGAGATCGTGACTGTGAGACAAATGTATGAAGGAGAGGGAATTGCGGTTGTTTGAATCCAATGAGAGAGAGAAAGAGAGAGTCTTTAGGAGACAACAAGGTGTGGAGATGAGCTAGGAAGTTTGATCATATGAACATTATATAGTTTGCCATATTTTTTTACGAATGACTTTATCGTCTTCAACGTTGCAAATTCGGAGGAATGACTATTTCGAACATTTGTATTTTGTCATATCAATTGTAAGCTCTATCATTAGACCGTTTTCTGCTATTAACTCAGATGTTGCGAGCTTATTTGCAGATTCATACTTTTTAGGTCAAAAAATAAAAAAAAATAAAACTACTTTAAATTTTATTTTTTTGAACAAAAAAACTACTTTAAAATTATTTTACAATTTCAACCGATCACAACTTGCCAAAATATCAAATTTTGAAGAAGCTAAACTGGCCCACCTAAATTAGTGTCGGAGAGAATCGAATTTGAGACCTCGAGGAGGAGCGCACTCCCAAGTCCCAAGTCAATAATATGTTTGTGTAAAACTAGATGTTAGTGTAAAATTAATTGATACAGACAATGCATGTATTCTTTAAACTCAATATATTATAGAGAAAAAATAAGTTTTTTATTTATGACAATAAACATTTATACAAGAACTGTTGAAATGAAACACCAAATTTGTTCCAAGTAGCAAACCAAATTAACAAAGTAGCATGATCAACAAGATTTACACTTAATCAACACAATCCTCTACTAACAAAATTATCTTAGTCATCATCTATAAGTAACGTAAAATATGCTGCATAAATCACTAAGTTATATACATACACAAGTCACATGGACTGTAATGTAACAACATAACTTCATTTTTCCAACAATGTAATTGATTTATCTTGATTGGAAGTTCAATGTCCTGATGCAGTAGGCAAATATAAAGGCAAAGAAGCAAGTGAAAGCAACCAAAACTGCAGCAACTGGTCCCATGAAATCAGGTTTGAATCCATAATGGTCTTCAATGTATCCATTGACAGTGTAATTTTTACTACTTCCAATAACATCAATGGGATCATCTATGTCTCTATATTGAGACACAATTAATCCATACACTGTCCATGCAACTGGACAAATCCAGTAATACCATACCCACCATCCTGGAATTTTCTGAAATGCCAAAATTGATTAAAAGATGTTAGTAAAACATTAAAGGATTTATAATATACAAGTCTTATGTCACGTCAATAAAAAATCTGCTGATTTTATAGAGAGTTGAATGAGCGTGATTTTATAGAGACTAAAAACATATTTTTGCAAGATACTATATAAGGTTTATTCTTATGCTATAATGTGTTGTAATATATAAAATAACCAAAGCTAGAATGGTACTCACAGGTCTTGGGATGAAGAAACCAGAGAAGAGATTAAAGACTCCATAGAATGCTGCAGCAAAGATTGATGCAACTTGATGGTTTGGTGTGATGGAAACAGTCATCATTCCGTAGTATGTGAAGTACAAGAACGAGAAGAAGCTGACAAACACGAACCAAAAGAACTTTTCCACCTTCCATGGAAAGCTCACCATAGCATACACTATGAGTGAGTAATATAATGTTTGAAATAGCACAAATGGTACTTCTATCAAAACCTGCAATTAAAAATGAAGTAACTTAACATAAGGTAACATTCACAAGGTAATGAAAATTATAATCATAGTAACTTGCACAAGAAGTTATATGCATAATATATCAGATTCTAACCTGTGCTAAGGCATAAGGCATAGGAGCATACATTCCAGCAGCTCTTTCTCTATAAAATACTGTTCTTTCAATGGCGACAATTGGTTGAACTGTTTGACAATTGTTAATTCCAACGAAAATAACAGCAGCATACATTGCTCCTATAATCAGTGATAGATCGGTCGAAGTGTCCCTAAACAAAGATAATAAGAAAGAAATTAGCTAAAATCAAGAACTAATAATGCTTGACTAAAGTTAGATTTCAATTCAAATGAAAAAGTCCTTACTTGTTTTTGCCAACTTTCCAAAATACTGTCCCTATCATGAGAGCACAAGCCAGTGTGAAAAAATATCGGACTAGATTGTAATCTGGACTTCTCCAATAAGTCAGCCACTGCTTCCAAAGACAAGATTTGAATTGTCCAAGTGTTGATTGAGAGTACTTAGTAGCGAAAAACAAATCACTAGTTCCTGGTGGCGGTGTACTTAACTCCGTTACAAGAGCTTTGCTTCTTCTGCTCAATAATTATATGTGTTAGCTTAAACTAGTTCAGGGACGGAGTTCAATTATCGTCAGAGACAATTGTAAATTTATCAATGACACTTTAATTAATAATAATTGTATGTTTACTTACTGAAACAAAGCTGATGACTTGTAGTATTCAGCAAAGTCCATTCCAAGCCGGACTTCAGCAGCTACGGAGCTAACTTCGAGCATCCATGTTGCAGGATTGTACATCTCCTTGATTTTTGGGACACCTTGAATTGCCTGTGGAAGAAAGAGTTAACATTAAACTGGATGTTTTAAAGTTGAACCACATGGTAAAGCAGACGATGAAAAAAATATAATCAATCAGTTGTAATACCTCAAAGTATTCGATAATCTTGTGTGAATTCCGACCTAAAGGTCCTCCGTAGATCAGTTGTCCTCCTCTTTTCATCAATATGAGCTGGCACAAAAGGAAATTTTTAGAACAACTCTAGATCACAAGAAAACAGAAACAAAAAATGCAAACAAAGAACACACGAGATTTGATCACAAGTTCTGCCATTTGTGTCCACGTCTGGCGACCGCAGTACCTTTTTATTATTCAAACTTAAGGTTTACATATTATAACTTATGTTTTTTGTCAAAAAATAAAAAACTTATGTTTAAATACTACGGTCTACTTTACAAGATTACCCCTGAACAGTATAAATATTTCATTCAAGTACCAAAGAAAATGGGAAACACATGAGAAAATGGTTAATTATAGGTTGGTTTATGTACCTCATCAAAGGCTTCAAAGATATCAATGCTAGGCTGATGAATTGTACAGACAACTGTTCTTCCAGTATCAACAGTGTTTCTTACAGTCCTCATAACAATAGCAGCAGCTCTTGCATCTAGACCTGAAGTTGGTTCATCCATGAATATGATTGAAGGATTAGCAACAAGCTCGACCGCAATTGTCAGCCTTTTTCTTTGTTCAGTTGACAACCCTGTAACTCCTGGTAGCCCCACAATAGCATCCTTGAGACTTTGCAGCTCTACCAAATCCATCACTTGTTCCACAAATTGCTGAAAACATCAATTAACTCAAAATGTTTTATTTCTCACCCTTTTTCTATGTATACAAAATGGTCGATTCTTATTAAACGTCAGTGTAAAACTTGTTTATTTACACTGCCGGTGCATATTCTCTTTTATTAAAAAAAAATAAAAGATTTAGTTGTGAACACTTACTATCTTTTCGTGATCGCCAACTTCTTTTGGTAACCGAAGGAAAGCCGAGTAAATCAATGATTCTCTGACAGTAACTTGAGGTGAATGAATATCAGTTTGTTCACAGTAACCAGAAACTCTTGCAAAGGTTTCTTGGTTCTTAGGGTATCCAGAGATTCTAACATCTCCTTCGATGTAGCCACCGGTTTTTCTTCCGGCTAAAACATCCATTAAAGTTGTCTTTCCGGCGCCACTAACTCCCATTAGTGCAGTAAGAACTCCAGGCCTAAAAGAACCGGTTACTTCCCTAAGCAATTGTAACCTATCTTCTGTCACTCCTTGCTCTTTCATTTCCTGTCAAAAATTTATATCGATGTTAGAATCATCTTCATAGGTACCTCACGAATTGTTGATAATGTAAATTATAAAGTTGTGCTGAGATCCTTACTGCAGGCATGTCCACAAAGTAATTAACACTGTCAAAGGACATTGCAAGTGGTTGAAAAGGTAGAATCATTCCTCTTCTTGGTGCATTTGAAGTGTCCGCCTCAGCATTTCTTAATCCATTTGGATTAGCTTGGCTACTCATTCTTTGCATTGCCACTTCCCCTAAAGTGATTCATGCACAACACAAGCACATTAATAAATCGACAAGAACATACACATTTATCTAAACCATCAAAGAGTAATTTGTCTGCTTTAATTAGGTATCAGCTCAGTAGTAAGAGTATTTGGCCTAATAATCTCAAAGACAAAGTTCACATCCCCTCAGTGGCGGTTTTATACAATAATCGTTAGTAACACTTACTTGAATTGTTTCCATCGGCTTTAGACAGCGATCGAAGCATTGACTCTCGGTTGGAAGGTGGCCTCACAAGTCTCGGTTCGTTTACATCTCCTTCATTCTCCAATTCAGCTGCATCTTCCTCGGTTATAATTGCTTGCTTAGTTCCAAGAGGACTTAAGTACATAAGACAAAGGGTGAAGATAACATTGAAGAAAACTGTGAAGAGAGCAAGAGCTCCAACACCAATCCAATACCAATTTTCGTTGGCATAAACATCAAAGTTCCTCAATACAGCCAAACCCATTGTGGTAGTTCCATCTGTTGAAGACTGAAATAGAGAACAAGTTCAAGTCAAAAACAAAATTGTTAAGTACTAAAGTGAATATTACACATGATAAACTTTTAAATAACACAAGTAAATATGAATGCTTAGATTACATAGCTACAAATTTCGTATTTATATAAAAAGCTTATGCTGATGTTTTCTTACATTTGCATGCATCCACCTTGGAGCATACATTTCATTCACAGCCAATCCATAGTAAGCATAAGTCAATGGTGAAACCCAACTAGCCCAAACCCACCAGTCAGGAATTGAACCTGGAACCAATCAAATGTGATGTGAGCACATTATTTAAACATTTAAACAAATAATAATGTAACTGTAGAATCACTTTTTTTAAGACTCTGTTGGCAATGCTAAATTTTGAGCTTATGGCTTACAGCTTCTAAGCTCATTTTGGAAAAAGACCTATTTGGTAACTTTTTTTTCTCGCGAACTTATAACTTATTTTTACTAGCTTATAGCTTATTTTGATTATCAATACTCACGTTTAGGAAGGATGAAACCACCAAGCAGAAAAACAACAAGAAGCGTGAGAGCTCCACCGGTGTTTGCAATAATCATAGTCCTACATACTCCAGCAATGACTCTAAACATCCCAGCTGCCATTTGTTGGATAAGGAACACCAACAACAATTGCTTAAAGAACCTATAAGTTTCAACAAGTACACAAAATTCTCACTTAGTAAATCATCGTATCATTAACATTAAGCCTACTCAATTTCATGAATAAAACTTTTTAGGTACATTTTACTGTCTCCTCCAAAACTCGATTTTAGTGATCTTATCTTAAAACCAATTTTATGTTTGAGTGAAAGAATGTAAAATATCAATTACATCGAACTTATACTTTAGTAAAAACATCCAAATGTAAATCAGTTTTTACTTCAAACTCGATCATAACCAAATCAATTTTACAGAATCAGATTCATTCAAAATCACGTATGACAATTGTCAAGTACGTACTCATCAAAATGCATCAAATTAAACATGTAAAAATGTTCAAAATGCATAAACAAATTCTTTGAACTTACCTGCTAGCTTCAGGAGCAAATCCAATGGTGTAGTAGGTAACAATCATCCAAGCAAGAGACTCAAATATAGAAATCGGAATACGCAACAAGAAATTCGGGAGTGTATAAGTCCAAGCAGGATGGAAAAGATGATCTCTATGTTTATAAAACACAGGAAGTCTTCCAATTGTTAGTGCAAGCTCAGCAAAACCATTGAACATGTTCATGATCATAGAAAACAAAATTGCACCAATGTAAAGTGCAGAATCATCTTCATTATCTCTATGCATTTCAGTTCTCAAGAAAACAGTTGCTGCTATGATTGCAATGATGCAAATTTGTGCTGTCTTGAAAATATAGACAAAAGAGTTTCTTTTGATAAGTAACCATTCTTTGTCCCAACATGCTCTAAGAATGTCCCTTGTTGGAACTGAGTTTTTGCTGTAAACAAGAGCTGCTTTGTGTGCACTTGATCTGTCGAATGGAACGGATAACTCTTGTTCGAGACGTACTCCGACATGGAATTGTTTGAATTTGTTTGCAAATTCTGTCACGGAAACATATCTGTATGGTCTGTTTTTGTCTGCCCAGTATTGTTCTTGGTCCTTTCTTGATGTAACCTGTTCATAATTTACAAATAATATTGAGTTTCCTCTTAGCACTTTTTTTTACCTTCAAATTAACATCATCAAACTTACAATAGAAAGTTATCTTAAAGTTTGAATATCATTAATATATTTTGTATTAAGACAATGTTATACTTGTGAGACAATGTGATTATGTTTGAAACAATGTTATACGCTAAATATGAACAATTCTCTTTATCATAGTTTGAATATTGATTTTCCGTATTGTTGAAGTCTAGTCCAACTAGTTGGATGGACCTAAAGCCGCTTGATTGACGTAAAAACATTTTTACATATGATTTTCACTTTTAATTGCAACAATTTTTTTTCGTGCAATTACAAGTGAAAATAAGAAATTAAAGTACAAACTATTTTAAAATTTTCAATTACCATGTGTCATGTCATGTTTAGTTGGGTGCCTTAATGCAAATGTATTGTTTGTTTGGTAGTTGTTAGGAAAAATGTCACAATTGTAAATTACGGAACCAACTTTATACTACACACATGCATTTATTCTTTTGATTTAATTTATATACATTTGTCGGTCCATAAGAAAATTTACATGGTCAAACAAATTATAAAAGTCAGAAAACTAAAAATATTTAACTTTTATCATAATTGATTCTAAATTTACATATATGATTTATTATGATATGTTTGAGAGTGTAGAACTTTTTATGTCTATAGCATAAAAAAAAAAATTATTTTTATGATAAAAAATAGGCTTAAAAAATACTAATAGACTTATTCTTGGACTTAAAATGACCGCAATTAGAGCATAAAAAAAAAATTATTTTTATGATAAAAAATAGGCTTAAAAAATACTAATAGACTTATTCTTGGACCTAAAATGACCGCAATTAGGGCTGAGCACGGACCCGCAACCCGACTCGAAATTGATATAACCGCACACACATGGAAGCATTTGGTCGGGTGTGGGTCGGGTCTCGAATCAATAGTTGTGGAAAATCAGTCTTGAATTGTTGCATACGGGCGGGTGCGGGTCTCTAAAAATTTATTTCTTTGTAATCGAAACCGACCGAACGATTAGTATATGTAATTTTTTTCGTTTTGAGTACCCTTCTCTCCCTCACAATCTCTTATATATTTTACTTTGTTGCTTTTATTCATCTTAGATAGAGAAGAAAAAAGTTATATTTTACAAGCTTGTAATATGTTGTTAAGTGCGAAAAATACTTTAATTTTATATTTTAGATCTAATTTAATTTTCAATTCTCGTCAATTTGATATATGATTGTCTTCGGACTATAATTTGAAAACAAAGTAACTGCATCTCACCTTCTTTGTTGTTCATTTAGTTTTTCTATCTTTGTTGTCTTGTATACGAGTTATTATACTATTTGAAGAATATAATTTTTTATCAATGGAGTTTTGAATATAGCAATCGAGTTTCAATTTAACCCGCCATAACCAACTCGTTCTACCTGCCACCGGTGTTAACCAAATCCGAATAAATCGAACTTGTACACGGTCGAAATTAAGTTCAAATTAAATCGCTGCGGCTTTGAACAGTTTTACAATTTTTGGCCCGAATATGACCGAAACCGACCGATGCTCACCCTTAACCACAATACCTAACCAGTATTATGGGCCTAAATAGGAAAAAGATGCACATTAATTATTTGATGTTTACTAAGGTGTGTGAGGGTGCACAGTTGATAAAGTGGATATTATGATAATCATACCTCTTGCAAGAAATCAGCAGTTCCCTTTCTTTCAGGACAACGGAAGCCACAGGTTTCAAAGAACTCCACAATATGTTCACGTGGACCTGTGTACACAACCTGACCCTCAGATATGAGAATGATATCATCAAAGAGATCGAACGTCTCAGGAGCTGGTTGGAGAAGTGACATTAAGATTGTTCCTTCACTAAGGTGCACAATCTGTTGCAAACATTTCACAATTTGAAATGTTGTAGAACTATCAAGACCGGTTGATATTTCATCCATGAATAGTGTTTTTGTTGGTCCAACAATCATTTCACCTATTTACGTGTAATATTACACATGTTAGATAAACTCTTATTTTAATTACACGTATAATCTAATAGAACAACTATCGCTTAAAAACTCAAGAGCATTAAAATTAGACATTATATGTCTCTTCTAACTTAAGTACTTAACAAATGTTTTGAATTTCATCTCAAACATAAATATGCTGTTAAAAATTACTACACTCTTACAAAAGTTACCTTCATAAAATAAATGATTGGAAATAACTTTTAACTTTTTGAAGGATTAATTTTAAATTTCTATAACTTCACTATACAATGTTTTTAAATTAATTACTTAAAGCAAATTATTTTTTCAAAAAGCAAATAAGAAAAGGAGAAATCCTTTATAATTTTATTGGAGGAACAAAGTGGCAGGTGAAGGAGAATGACTAAGTCTTACATTCGAATATGATTGAGTTTAACATGGGATGATGAGGGTCCCATGTGGCCAGATTTTCTAAATCTTTAGATAAATTAATTAATGTAACCATATTATATATGTCATGATTGAGTAAAAGAGTGTCTTTTGTCCACAACTTGCAGCCACGTTCCAATGCTTATCAATTACTAATTTCAAACATGAAGGCATATGTGTTTGAATATTCTAAAAATATTACAGCTGAAAAATATGACTTATTTATAAATAAAAAATTGTGAGTATGACCGTAGTAAATATTATTTTGACTAATGACTATAGTAGAGTTTTTTTTTTTTTTTTCTGACGAGGACTATATTAGAGTTGTTTTATGTGTCTTTGTGAATTTAACTAAATTGATAAAAGCACTACATGTAATATATAGAGATAGATTTTGGTATATTCACTTCCTATTTATTTTGAAAGTGAAATTTTAATCAATAATCTACTTATTGTTTTATGTTGATATGGAGTCAAATTATAGGTGGAAAAAAAAACATTATTTTGACTTTGAATCCTTCAAAGTTCTAACCTGTGGTCACACGTTTCTTTTGGCCTCCAGAAACACCTCTATGCATCTCATCTCCTACTATGGTGTCCTTACAAATATCAAGCCCCAATATCTGTTTAATGGCCATTTGTTAGAACTTAGAATATAATTAAACCGTTAAGCACAGTAATTAGCAATAATTATGTTACTTATAAAAATCCATATAAGACAATTGATGCTCATGTTGGACCCTACTTTAACCATAATATCTTGAAAGGAGTCACAATGTGGGGTTGGTGAGTGGAAATTTTTTGCAAAGATAAATTAACTTTTCTCTTAGTGACTAAGTCTTGGTAATAAAATAAGTATTGGTTGTTGGAGTAGTTTAAAAGTCTAATTTATCTAAAATGTCATAAATAGTGTACTATTTTGTTTTTTTATTCCCATTCATTTTAATGTGAAACATAAACTTTGATAGAAAAAACAAACTTACTTTTAAAGTATAGTCAGTAATGAGACTGCTTTCAGTTCCTTTCACTGCAGTTGCCTACAAATACAATGCATACATAATTAATAAATATTTTCACTAATAATGTATTATTATGCATATGATAATAATATCTCTAAAAAATAATTAAAATACCTTCATGAAAAGGTCAAGATCTGCCTCTGGAAATATTCCAGCTTCCTTTTCCCTTCTAGCAAGCTCACTTAATAGATCTATAATTAAATACATTATGCAAAATCAAATTAATTTTTCTAAATTAATAAATTATTTAAAAAACTAAAAAGGGACAAAATATAAATTATTTTCAATTATACCATATCTTGTTCCAACTCCTTGGCATCTAGCTGAAAAATCCAATGTTTCTTTAACAGTCATTTCACCAACATGTACATCATTTTGGCTAATATATGCTGCAGTTTTTCTTGGTACAAACTCATTAAGTTTGTGTCCATTGTAAGTAATTTCTCCTTTCACCTAATATTTAAAATAAATAAAAAATCAATCATATATCTACAAAATTCAACTCATTCACATGTTTAGATCACCATCATTGTTATTCCTTAAATAGCATTAAATATAATCAGATATATATAAAGGTCAAATTTGTAATTTAATTTAAATTTAGGAGGTTGGTATGTACCCTCAATTCAGAGTCCAATTTTCCAGCCAATGCCAACAAAAGGGTCGTTTTCCCTGAAGAAGGTGGACCTAGTAAAAGTGCCATCCTACATATAACAGAAAATGTTATTTAATATCATCAAATTAAAAACTATATGTTAAAATCAACTAGCCTATAAAAACTTTAGATAAATATTTTTCCAAGACACACTATGAATAAGGCCATGTTCTCTTGAGTAAAAAAAAAGGCCATGTTCTCTGTAGCTCAAATTCGAATCTTAGCTGAAATAATTCATGATTAGACCTTATTTAATATATCTTTCAGCTGAAATCTGAATTATCAAAATTCAATATAATTCTTCTAGAAATTAGAGAATTAAGAGGACAAAAAATATATGTAGGAATTACCTTGATGGTTTAACAATGCCAGAAGCATTTTTAAGAATTGTGAGCTGTGTTCTCTTAGTTGTACTAATTCCAAAGCAGCTAATAGCTGATTCAAAAATGTTTAATGCAACATTTGGTAATGTTGGTAAAGCTCTGCTTCCAACAAAGGAATCAGCTTCAACAGTCAAATTCTTAAACCTCACTTCCACTGTTGGAAGTCTTATTCCAACCCTGCAAAATTGGATAATTAAATTATTAGTGCATATATTTTTTGAACAGTATTATTGTCACTTTTTTAATGGAAAATGTTTAGGTATTTTTGTAAGTGTCATTTTTCCTAGCAATTGAATTAGATATTAATAGTTGTTCAATAAATATAGTTCAATTGATAGTTACGAGTATTATTTTAAGAGTCGGAGTTCGAACTCTTAAATTTTCATTTTTTTCACACTTAAAGTATGTGAGTCTACTATGCTATTTAAAAAAAATAATTATTAATAGCATTGATTGCAAAAGACTCTCACCCTTTGTTAAGGTAATTTCATCCATTCAAATATTAGGCAAGAATTGAGGGGAAAAAGTGTAACATGCTTTAATGTATATTCTGTTTAGCAAAGTTAAGTCTAAAATTCATTCTTTTAATTTAATTGAAGTAGTATACTATGTAAAAATATCCATAGGGGATGGAACAATGGAAGGTCCATGTTATGTATGGTCCCCCTTTTGCAATTTGCACAATAAAAACACAAAATAGTTTTTTTTTTTTCTTCCTTTTTTGTCTTTAGCAAATGGCAGAGTCAAATTGAATATAAAAATGTGAAGGAAAAAATCATTGAAATAAATTAATAGGGAGAAACCTTTCATCAAGGATATGTAAATAAATTGAAATGATACTCTAGTAAAACAATTTAAACAATTCAAATCAAGTTTTGCATTTCAATTTTTTCTCATTTAATTTCTCAATAGATCCTATAAACTTTAGAAAAACTTCTGTAAGGTAATCAAATACTAGTAATATGTCTCTGGAAAAACAGTTAAAATTGTAAGAACTAGAGAATATATAGATTGGATAGGAGAAAGTACATAAATCAAATCTTAACGGAAATAATTTAATTTTTCTTATTACTAAAAAAAAGAATAGTAATAATTTTAGTTAAGATATTCAACACACTAAATAATCTCAACCATTGATAAAGATTAGAAAGTCAAAGTTAATTTTGAATAATGGTCTAATTTTTATTCAACAATTTAGATGAACCGACTAAACAAAAATTATTGATTTCAATATCAAGGAAACAAGCCATGTGGAAAAAAAGAAAATGAAACTCACTTGTCAATTCTGTTTCTGAATTTCTTGAGATATTTTTCATTATCTTCTTCAGCAACCTTGAAAATTTGATCAATAATTTGTTGCCTTTCATTCATATCAAGTTTGCTAACATCAACTTCCTTATGTTGCAGCCTGTTTCCATGTTGATGTTGATCACCCTCAGTAAAAGTTTGCATAATACTTGTTCTTAATCTATTATAAGTTGGTAGTTTCTCAATTGCAGCCCATTTAAGTGCTTCTTCATCTTCATCAACTTGAGAACCTCTTCTTGAATATCTTCCACTAGCAAACACTTCTTCCATTTTCCAACTTGACCTACTCAAACTCCTACTTATACTTCTGCTTAAATTACTATCCATCTTTGCTTCCCTTGTTCTATAAAAAAAAAATTATTGAAACCAAATTAGATGAAAATTAATACATGAGCATAACAAATTAACAAAAGGGTAGTTTTTAATTGCTTCTAATATCACATAAGCTTAAAGATAACCAAAAAATTCATTAGTGTTGACTTTTGGTTTTCCATATTTCTTATTCTACCAAACAAGGAACAAAAATTTGCTAATAGTTATTACCGTTCACTCAGATTCAGCCCTTGTCGCTGGATTCGTAACAAATAAAATAAAGATGAAAAAAAGTGTATATACTTACATGAATATCCTTGACTACTTTCTTGGTTTAGAAGAACTTAAACACAATAAGGAAACACCAATCAAAAGAAGGGGAAGATTGGTTTGATACTACACTTTCTTCCCCTCTTGTTTATTTTCTTCTCTTTTTGTTACTATTCTATGAGATTTGGAACTATATGCCACTGACCTTGAGCATAGTTTCAAGTTGAAGAAAAGAAAAGGTTTGTTGTGAGATATATAAAACTCTTATCAAGATTAATATTTATGTATACTATATATAAGAGAGTGTGACAAAGAAATGTTTGCTGGAAGAATTGTCGTACATGGTTAATTTAATTTTCCAATGAAAAAAATTAGGCAGAATTTTTTTTATTTTATAATTAATAATGATAATAATAAATAATATGTTCCTTGCGTTGAATGCAACTTGTGAGTCTATAGATGCATAAAAGTCCATTCAAATATGACCGCTCTGCCTTTCTCACCAGTTTCCAGCAAACACATTGTTTTTAATAAAATAAATATATTTATATTTTTTTTTTTATTTTGAATAAACTAAAATAAGTATTTACCAATCATTCATTTCCTTCTTAAAAACTTTTGGGGTTTTAATATTTTTAATAAAATATGTTTTTTTTACTAAAAATATAGGATACTCATTCATTCAAATTTACAAATTCAAAATAGCAAAAATAAAAAGGATAAAACTACGAATAAACTCACAACATCCATGTTAATAGCATAAAACGAAAAATTACATATGCCTACAAATATGATTGTATTGAAGTGTACGAAATACCCAAGCCTTCGGATCGGTAGCGTTGATAACACCAAAATCATTGATTAAATCTGCACCAGATTGAAACTAATTCTTCAACCTAAAACAAATGGACATTGCACAAAAGACGGAAAAACAATGCACCATACAAAGACGAAAAATCAAAACAAATAAAGTCGCACTAAGATGACGAAAACAAAAATAAAAGAGAGAATAACTATGTGTAAATCACACTTATTTAATTAAAAATGATAAATAAAAAAAATAATTAAAGAGGTGATTTTGGGTTAAGATTAATTTTAAATCACCCCTCTCTAATAGATCTCGAAGAAAAAGAAGAAGAGGGCGACGGCTAAATTTTGCTTAATATATTTAATAAAATATGATGGTTTACTAAAACCATGATCAATCATCACCTTGCCATGTGATGTTCATTTGGGATGCTGGAATCTCTTCATTAGATTATAATTTGATATTTAACTTGGCATTATAAAATGTTAATTAATTTCCAACTAGAGAAAAGATCTTAGCTAGTATTAGAAAGAGAAAAAAAAAATGGAATTATAATAGCCAGCGACCAATTTGATTAGTATTAATGTATCATCATGATCAATCATGATCATTCTTGGTTATATTTTATACCATGTTAAGACTTTTAATAGTTTTGTCATGCTTGATATTTTTTGTTAGATGGAAAATGTCTCATTCTTTTAGACCAATTCCTCTACAAATTAAAAAACAGAGATATAATAAATTCAGTAACTTGTATGAATAAATCATATGCTTTCAATTTTGTCTTTTTAATAGAGAAAAATGAAATGCTTGGATTTGGTCAATTAATCTCTAACCATGAATAGTACTCACCAAGAACCAAAGAGATGTGAAACATTTCAATTGTTCAAATTTTAAAATTGAGTAATTGACATGTAAACCAATTTTAAGAGAAAATTATTTATCTTGATTTTCAGAGCTTTAATTTATATCAACCATATACACTTGTTTTGTAATAAATATAATTGGTGAAAGAGAATGAAAACGCCATCATCATGTCAAAAATCAAGTAGAATAGAAAGTCCATTCTGGCAACTGAAGTGCAGGGTAACGCTGCCCCACTCTTATCATGCACACACATCACTATTTTACCAACTTATCTATATGTATGATGTGAATACAGATTTTATCGATTTACATATCCCAACCGTCTAATCTAATTCTTTATGATATTAAATATTTTTTGTATGATATTTTTTTGACTAAATATTTTTTGTGAATTTTATTTAGGTTTAAATAATTAATTAATCCCTGTTAAGTTCGCGTGTTTTTTTAGTTTAGTCCATGTCTATTATTTTTAATTAATTCTTAAATATTAAAATAATTTTAGTTTTAGTCGTAAAACTAAAATTTGAAAAAAAATTTGCAAGTTTTTATAGATTTAATTTTGAGTTTTATCGTAAATTTTAATTTTATAGATTAAAACCAAAATAATTTTAAAATTCATGGATGAATTTATAAAGAAAAAAATATAAAAAGATTAAAACAAAAAACAAGATAAGTTACAGAAATTGATTAATGTTATCATATATCGGTATAAATTTAGATTGTTAGTTATTTAAAACTTTTTTGTCGTATATAATTAACTTTTATATAAGGTTGGGAATAGGCTAGGTTAGACTAGGCTTTGCCAAGCCTGAGCCTGGCATGTCGAAAAGTTGAAGGTCTGAGCCTGGCATGTGGCCTATCATAGACTTATTTTTTTGGCCTGAATCTAGCCTTTTAAAAGTCTGATATGGCCTATTAGTCTGTTTAAAAGCCTATTTGACATGAACATATTAGAATAAGCAATTATATTTATGTTTAATATACTAAGAAACTAACAAACCAATAAAATTATATACTCGTTTTGATATTTAAGATGATATTTTAGAGAATTTGATTATAAGTAACTTTTTATTTCAATTGTTTATTATTATATATTTATATATAGGATAAAACTAATGAAGATTACTAAACTTAAACTATCGAAAATGTTAACATATTTATAATTTAATCAATGTACAAATTTCATTATATAATAATAATATTAATAAAATATTATTGATATTTATTTAAAAAGGCCGGCCTAATAGGTCTAAAAGACTTTTTTATGGCCTACGACCTTGCCTTTTAACCTAAATAAGCTTATAAAAAAGCCTAAGCCTGTTCTATTTAAAAAATAGCATAATCTAGCCTGAGCCTATGTAAGCTAGGCCATAGACCCCTGTAGGCCGGCCTAGCCTATTCCCAACCCTACTCTTATATATGTATCACTTTTAATTAAAAGCATAAATATCATTGTAATTTTTTTGAACTTCCATTTACACAAAGTTTGGTGTATTGCCAATGCCAAATTTATGGGTTATGAAATGTATCGAAAACTTAACATATGTAAAAACACTATAAAAAGGCTTTCAGAAATTAAACTCCAAGAATGGTTTTAATTATATTCCTTTACAAACAAAGTATGGTTCCAATTTATAATTAATTTTACGTCAACATCAACTCCACCAATTAACTAGGAATTTCGCAATTTTCAGTTTGGGTACAAATCAATAACAACATTGAAAATTTAAGAAATTGACTTGTTATTTGTTTTCCATCACATAATTGCAAATGTTAGCTTACGTACTATTAGATTATTAAAAGACAATCTAAGTCAACAATGCCAATTTTATGGGCTCTATCAAAGACAAAGAAGAAGATAAAACAGAAAATTTTCTGCTTCTTATAATTATCCACGGTTACTAACTTACTACTCTTTCCGTCTCAAAATTATCGTCTTTTTATCTTTTTGGTTTTGTTTTAAAATTATTGTCATTTTCAAAAATTAATGTAAAATTAATATTAGTTTACTATTTGTATCTTTACAAAAGTTAAAATATTAATTAAATATATATTCTCTTTTTCGAAACTTATCAATCATTGTTGTTTTTTAATCCACGTACATAATTTTAAAAGGACAATAATTTTAGGATGGAAGAAGTAATATACTTATTAAACCGTAGAAGAAGATCCGGTACGTCCTTCAGAAGTTTTCATTTTTCAAAATATCTAGAAGCACTTTTATAAGTAAAGAATAATGTATAGAATAATTTTATAAATGTTCGTGTGGACTCAAGTACAAATCTAGAAGCTCCCATTTTTTTCTTTCAAAAAGATAAAAAGTAAATAAAATTCGGAAGAGTTTTGTTAAGACAAAATGATATTAAGTCGCCATAAAATTCATAGGTAAATAAAGGGATTTTTTCAAACTATGGGGGGACAAAAATCAAAATCTCATGAAAAAGGTATTGGCGAAACAATTTTTTTCCTAATAAGGAAGTGGTAAATATTAAGACTCACATATAATTATGAAATTTAAACTTGAAAGCAAATGAGAACTTTTAACTTAACAATTTCGATATTGTTAGTTGAGTTTGAGTTTATTGTTTAATGTCTATATTTACACACTTTAAATGCTGAGAACATAGCAATTCATTATTTGAACCGGACTCTTATAATAACTTCTTTTATGACTACAAACTAAGCTACACTAACAAAACTTTGATTGTAAAATTTGAATGTGTCAAATTAATAATTAATGTTGTATTAAACTTTAAAAACAACTCTTTATTCTATTTTAAATTATAAGTGTCATTTAACAAAATATCATGCAATTAACGAGCTTTTGTCAGAATGAATTTTTAAAGAATTTAAATTAATTCTTAGATAAAATAATTATTAATCAGATTTTACTTAATTATATTTACTTCCGAACTAGACTTTAAACTAGTTGGAGTTACTTTCTCCAATTCTCCTACAATTAGAAGGTTAATAAATAAAAAAGAACAATTATAAGGATTATATAAGTACTGCAAAGCAGTTGAGTTACTATAGCTATAGTCAACATTGGAAGCAACTATAGCAAGTGATTTGCAGTTCACCTTCAAAAACTTTCAAATTCAAACTGTATACCTTACCTACCTTAATTAGCACCACCAAACAACCAAATCACTTTTTGTGTTTTTTCTTTCCTCCTCTTAATTTCCAAGTCATGCAATTTTGCAAACCACTTCTAGACTTTCCAAGACTAAACTATTTGTTTGTTATTTTGACTAATAACAACGGTTCTGGTCTTCCATTCCAACTAAAAAATTCTTGTTCATAACAAAGTCAGTGTTTGGAAAAATAAGATAACAATCCATTCCTCTCATTCTATTCTCTTACATTAATAAACCAAAAAAATGCTAGTTGACTCCAAAAATATTTGACATATTTTTCTTCATGTTCAAACGTATTTCATGTTTAGAAATATCATATTCCATATATGGTAACAAGTTATTTCCAACCAAAAATTACAACTACTAATTTTGTTTTTGGTAAAGAAAAAATTTAGAGTGAAGGGATAATAGTAATACTTTAGTCCAAAACATGAATGACCTTCGAATTCAAAAAACATTTCTTAGAAAATTTTATTAATTATTCTCTAAAGATACTAGTGAAATTGATCAAATTCAAAATCTTTAAATTTAAAATTTGTCTTTTTACCACTTGATCAAACTTTTGATATTACAATTATATTATTTGTTTCACACACGTTACATTTACTTGTTTTCACCACGTTATCAAACATACATTCAATTAACAAACCCATCTTCTCCATTCTCTTTTTTTTTTTTTGACAAATAATTTATCTAATGCAAAAGTTACCTCAATTATATATGACACCACAAGTGATAAATAATATTTAAGATATATCTCAATTACCTCAAAGAATTAAGCATATATACATGCATTGGTTTATAATTAAAATAAATAAGTAAATGGTGGACACGGTCACAAGACTTGGCAATAATTTATCTGTGCTTGGTCTAATTCTTCCCCATTCTATATATTGAGTCTTAAACCTTTTGGACTTTCTAACATATCATGTATAATTAATTATATTGATATATTTGACATTTTCTAATCACATAGTTCCAAATTCGAAACAAAATCAAAGACCTTAACGGTATAACCTTCGGTGTGTCACATAATTATTCGGTGTGTCACATAATTATTATTATACATTAACAATACCAAACAGGATATAATATATAGAAGTGGTGATTGGTGACAACATGCTACACATAGAGACATATATTTTCATTCAGATTGGGACGCCAGCTAGGACATGTTACAACATATAGAAAATATTTTTAGTTATGATTTATACTATTAACATTTTTGTATTTCGAATGGTTGTCATTAGGAAGAGAGTAATAGGTAGATTTTGTAAAACTTTTTGTTACAAAAGAAGATTTTGTTTCATGTTAATTTCAGTTTTTTATTATCCAATTTTTTATTTTTGTAAAGTTTTTTTCATTATTTTTCATACAATTCGACTATGAAACTCATAGGGTGTGGTTGAATGGTTCGAACTTATCCTCATTTAACCAAGATTCGAAAATTTGATCCCCGTATTGGATACGGAACAACTTTAAATCTCTGAGTCAGCTATCCCACCCTTTCTTTGAGGTGCATCCAATCTAGCAAAAGAAATATAGTTACTGCGTTCGACGGTAGATACTCTTATCTCGACCAAAAAATACAATTCAACTGTGAAAATAACATTAATTTGTATTTCTCTTATATATCAAGAAAACTTTAGCCCTATGTACTTGGCTCATAGGAGTTGCTGATTAAAGGCCCAAAGCCTCTAAGAATTTAATTATTATGTGCAAAATTGTTTCTATATATTTAATTATTATGAATTTGTCGTATACTGTTAATTTTGATAGATTTGAATAACATATTAAAAAAAATTCAATTTTTTAAAATTTTACAAATATTTTATATGATAAATTTTTATTCCAACAATAAATTTTACTAAATTCATATTCGTTACAGTGTAATCATCGACAACTTATACTACATACACAATATTCTCTATTCATTCACCTCACCTAGTAATCAACTTCAGCACATGAGAGTGACCTGTGAGTTTTTTTTTTTTTTTAAATAAAAGAAAGGAATAAACCATATTTCATTAAATCTGTGGGGCATCCCATATATACATGTTTTGCGAAATTGTGATATGTTATTTGTGCTACCAAATGGGCCTACTCAAATCAACATAGATTATTTTTTGTTGTAATTGATAAGTTGTTGTGAAATTTAAACCAAATAAACATCATTTAACATGTTAAGATTTTGATAATTGGGGTAGTATGATCCTTACTTTTACCACTGAATTAAGGAGCTTTTGCTTTTTGGTATCCCTTCATTCTCTCGCTATATATATTTATATTTTTCTTATAAAGATCAAATAAGCATTATAAATATAAGGGTCAAAAGTCATATTCTCTCTCTTTCATTTATACACTTTTCTTAAAATGTGTGATTTAATCAACTGTAACACTTAAAATGGGACGGAAAGAATAATATTTATACGGTGTTTTTTTTTGGTACATCGGAAAATAATATTTATACGGTGTTGGACACAGTATAAACATATTTAAAAATTTAAATTGTAAGATAGTACTATGAGTTGTTATGGGCTCCAATGAAATGATGAGCAACACACTGTTAGCAAAACTATGGCCTCTGTAAAGGAAAAGCAAACGACGTCGTCATGATTCCCGGAACCATTGTCACCGATTCAACAGACACATTATCATAACCACTTTTTCTCCATTTTTCTACAAAATTCAAAACCATTCTCATTTCATTCAAATAATCACAAAATCTCTCACACACTCACTCAAATAATTTTCAATGCGATCATTAACATTAACGCCGCGAACAATGCCGGAAACCTCCGTCAATTTCCGTGCACCACCGCCATCTCCGGTTGCATCCGGTAGAAGATCAACTGTAACAAACAACGAATTTCTAACAGAGTTTTTAGAAACCTCGCTGAAAGTTCCGGATCTTGTATTACCTGACAAGATTTTTCCGAAACAGATCAATCACGAAACTCCACCGAAGATCGATTTTGTTTCGCTTTGTTTTCACAAAGACGAAGATCTCATCGACGTTATTTCAGATTCCATAGCTAGATTTGGATGCTTTCAACTTCTCAACCACGGGATATCGCCACATATCATGACAGACACAGTTGATGCTGCCAGAGGAATTTTTATGGTGTCGCCGGGAAAGAGAGACGCTGTGATACGGTCGCCGGAGAAGCCTTGGGGTTTTGAAGAGTATCATGAAGGAGAAGAGGAGGGAAATGAGTTGAATGAAGAATTTATTTGGTGTAAGGATGAAGAGTTGAAGTTGAAAATGGAGGGAATTTGTCCTATTGGTTATCCTATTTTTAGGTATAAATAATTTATTTACTAGCTTCTTTTTTTTTCAATTTCCTCTTATAGTACATTTTAATGTTGTAAATTGTAATTTGTAAATTTCTTTTTTTTTTTGTTGACAATTTCAACCAAAATGTTAAGGCATAACTATGAAGATGGAGTAGATTATTTTTTTTCCGTATACTTAAAGGTCTCACACTAACAATTAGGGAGTTTCTACGGTATATTAGCAAAATTCTAATATATTAGTAATTGATTTTTAAAATGATAAATAAAAAATTATTTTTTATAAATTAAAATGTAATTTATTAACTATTATATTTTAGAAAACATAATTTCATAAGAAAAATCACAATTTTATTTTGGCAAATATACATATGACATTTGTATCAAATTAAAAACAAAATATGACATTGGTTTTTGATGAAAAACAAGGGTTCCTTCTATTTTGACGAAATTGAATTTGTACTAATCAACATTTCTTATTAAGATGTTGATTGCAACTTTGCTCCAAGAAAGAAAAATATGTTGATTGCAACAATGGTACATGTTGCACATTCATTTGAGAAATAAATTCAAGATATGAATTAGAACAATGAAAAAGTTTAGTTATATGATTAATAATAGTACTGTACAATGTGCATTCTTGGTAATGATTTAAAGTAGATCCATTTGAGCTTAAATGTGAGCTATTTGATTTTAATATAAAGATTGAAGATGGCTAAAACCTAATTGTATGAATTGTATCAAAAAAAATCTGATTGTGTGAATGCGTGATTATCCTCGACGGTAGAAAATCTAAATTTTTTTGTTTTTTTTAACGTAATTTGGCTGTAATTATTCTAGAATGTTTTCTAATGTGAGTTTAAATTGCAGCAAGAAAATGGAAACCTTACAATCACGTGTAGAGAAGGTGGCAGACAAAATTTTGCCTATCATATTGAAAAATGTTCCTAGGAAATTAACAAGTAATGGTGATACAATTGGTCATGGAAATGAAGTTGGGACACTTTGTTGCATTTACAAGCATCGACAAGATATTAATAGGAATAATAAATGGATTGATTCTTTGAAATATGATGTGATTAGAATGCTGATTAGGGGAACTGATTACTCACATTCTCTGTGTTTGCATGTGTGTGATGGCTCTTCTGAGTTTCATGTGTACTCCAAGAAAAGTTGGTTGTCTTTCTGTCCTGAACAAGGTGCCCTTGTAATCACTGTTGGAGATCAAATACAGGTTAATATACATTCTTGCTTAATTGTTTGCCTATCTCTTTAAATAATTCTATGTTTCATATGAATTTATGGTTGAATTTGGTTATTTTGAGTGAGTCTATGAAGCACAAACATGGGACACAACATGAACAATGACATGTCGACACAAGTAAAAATTTGAAAAAAATGATAAAATTCAATGTAGTCATAAGTGTGTCGGTTACATGTCCGACACCTGAAACGTCTAATCCGAGGAGTGTATGTACTTCATAGAAAAGGGTGTAACATAATTCAAATCTAAGTTCCAACATGTTACATGCAATGTTCTTGAGCCATTAGTTCAGTTAAAGTAAATATAATTTCTTTTGTATAAGTGTGAGTATCTTTTCTATAATTTCAAATTTTTGCTAGAAATTACACTAATCAATCTGACTTAACGAGTCTAATATTGCTTGGTTATAGGTATTGAGTGATGGGCACTACAAGGATGTAATGGGAAAGGCAATCTTTAAAGGTGAAAGAGAAGACAACATTTCAATGGCTTTCCTCTGTTCTCCTAAAACCACCAAGAAGAATATTCAAACCAATAGAAAAAGATCTATTTCACTTAGCCAACAAGCCATTTTGGCTGTAATTTTGAACCTTTTGCACCATGTCCTAATTTTTGTCTTCAAAAAAGTTTGATGTTTTCATATAACAGGAACTTGATGAATACACATACATACTTGTACAATCTCCACTTGTACAATGTTGCTCCAAGTTAGGAGTATTATTGGAAGAATATATTTTATTTTTGTTAATTAATTGCGTTTACCTTTACTACTAAGGAAATAGAAATCAAAATCATAAGCAAAATCTTAGTAGCACCTAGCACCCACAACAATCTCAAAGACCAAAATATTCCAATCACATAAGACATAAATAAAGAGTATAGTACTTAAATGCTACACAAGAACAAGAAAAAATTTCATGATCTTTTCCTCGAGTATGTACCATGTCCTGATATTAATTTACCAAAATAAGGAAATACATAATATACATTTTTCTCCCATTGTCCTCTTTGAAGTGAAGCCGTATCATCCAAGCAAGCATGATTCTTTGAATTTCAGAAGGTTAAATTTTCTCTGAAACTCAAACATATTTAAATTACATTAATATTTCTCTTTTTAAGCAAAAGAAAATATGCTTCCACTTCCACAATATGCACTTGTAGTATGTCTATTGTAATGTTTGGTTAATGATAATATCACACGGTAGAAAATCATCAAGTTTGTTTACAACAAGATGCACCATGAAACCAAATAGTTTTTCTATTAATTTCACTAATCATGTAAATGTTATCATTTTCTTCAATGTTTTAGTTATACAAAACTCACCTCTTGCTAAGCATGAAAATAACTAGATCAAATAAAATTTTGAAACTTTGCAAAAATGGTATTATGTAATTCCACAACAATATAATTGAAGTGTGATCTAAAAACAAGATACAGCTACTAATAGTGCAGAAGACTAAATCCAATGTTAGTCTTCTTTGATTAGATGCAGAGCTAAAACAAAGAGAATGGATTCAGGGTTAGATTTCACACCTTATATATATAGTAAGGAGATAAACTTCAATCAAATTTCAGTTGACACATTCTGGAGGCCCTTGGTACATCAGATAATAATTTTACAATGGATTTCTTCTTCTTTGGGTACAAGGAAATATCAGCAATAATCATTGTGCTTAAAACATATCCGTTTCGCAAAACGTACTTGACAAATGACAACTCATCTGGAAATCCTCGAAATCCTTTATATTCGACAAATGACAGGTGAGATACGAGACAATTAGGAACACCTAGCTGTGGATTCCATCTTAGAGTTGGCGACTGTTCCTGTAGCCAAAAAAGGGCTTGAATAAGTTGAAACATTCACAGTAATGAATTAATCATGTTCCATATTAAGTGGTGTACTATACAATAAGATACAATTTCTAATTCACATAATCTATTTCATAAAAATTGGTTAACTTCACATAAAAGTTATATATATATAGACCAAATTAAGGTTGTATTGAACAAACCTTGTCGTGTTGAATTAATAAAACTTGAAGCATAGGACATTTCTGAAGCAAGCTTAGCAGAGAATTGGAATTGAACCAGGGAAGATTGAGCTCTAGGCGAATCAAATAAAGAAATTCTTGAAAAAGTAGATCATGGGGTTCAACAAATAGCCACTGTACACAACAAAAAATACATAATTAGTACAAAATTATATCAATATATAAATAAACCATTATTATTAGGGATATACGTTTAGTTAATAGTTTGTTACTCCATAGTAGTAGTAGTTACTAACTTACTCTCTATAGTCTACATAAGTGATGATGTAAACATAAAATAAGTATAACTAAAATAAAACTTAACCTTGGTTGTTGATTGACTCAAGACTAGATGTTTAGTCCCAGAGAGAGCGCCAAGGAGGTTGTGTAAAGGGGTAACGGAACCAGACTGAGGAAAGACATCAAGATACGCTTCCACCACGTTGTGCAAGTTGTACATGCTGAAAACGTCTCCGAATGTGATTTTGGTAATGTTGAGGTACTCAAGATCCGGCGCATTGATTTGAAGGTAAGCTCCAACATCATTCTCAATGGCAATTTTCAGCCTTTTCAATGAAGATGGGACACAAACTTTGTCCAAGCTTTGCGGTAAAAAACAAAGATCCAAAGTTTCGATGATGGAGCAACCACACAGAAGTTCATTCACATAAGCCACTTCCTCTAAACCAATGTTGATTGCCATCCTCTTTAGTGATGGCAAACTAACGGTTGTAGAGCTTAGCTTTTGTAGAGTAATTTCACCCACAAGACTAAGGAACAAAGAAGTAATGTTATAACTTATATCACAATTCAGAAATCAAAATTCAAATATACTAGTTTTTGCTTCTGAACTTTCTTGTTTTATTTTAGTCCCATACAATTTATTGATCTTGAAATTGTTATTTAATACGTGTAATATTCTTTTTTCCTAACAAAATATCAAACTCACACTTAAAAAGTAGAGCGACCGGGGTTGGAACCAGGATCACGACTATGTGATCTAACAATTTCGGCATAATATTCATTTTAATCTTTACATAAACAAATTATTTTCTGAAATGTATCAAATTATAAACTAGTTCCCATTGAAGAGTAAAATCAATTATTTGAAAATGGGAAATTATTTATTTACCTTAGTGAAACTAGGTTAGGGGAAGTGAAGAGGGTTTGAGGGAGCTTAAAATCGGATCCTTCATCTTCATCTCCATATTCATTGCCATTGTGATTAGTGAGTAAGAGGTTGAGTTCTTGGAGGTGTGGCCCTATGACGGTAAGAACCCAGTTGTTAACCGAATATTCACGAAACTTGTCTCGTGAAAAGGTGTGGAAACATTGCAGAGTCATCTTCCGAATGCCGCGGGGATTATGGAGGAGGTTGAGGACACCGTTAACTAAAATTGGGAATCCTTCAACGTTGAAATCGTCGTCGAAGTCAAGGACCAATAGATGCTGCCAAATATGTCGCCATCTGCTCGACAAAATGCTAGTAGTAACGGAGATTCTAGTTGGAAGGAAAGATAGGATGTGGGTTAGCACATCGTCTGTTAGAGTACTGATTCTGTCTTCCATTTCTTCTTCTTTTTCAACCGCTTTTCGCCGTTTGGAGGAGGAATTTGCCCTTGTTTTCCCAAACAACTCCTTCCTTTTTTTTGTTGGGTTTTAACTCTTTAGTGGGGTATTAATTCAAAAAATCGGTGGCTATAACTATGTAAAATCTCAACTAAACCTTACTATTAGCTAGGTTTTGGTTTTTTGAGAGAAAATAGTTAAATTTACGGTTGTAGACCTATTTGACGTCGGAACTTATTCCCAAATCACCGAAATTGATCCTTTAATTTAATTTCAAAGATTTGATCCTTTAATTTTTCTTTTATATGATTCCTTAGTTTTTTTATATCTATTCTTTATAGACTTAAATATCATTTTCCGTCTACGCGAAATTTCGGTTTTAATTTCTGTATCGATTTTTGTGATAAGTCTCTGAATCAACTAAACTTTTTGATTTTAGTCTCTAAAGCAAAAATTCGCAGGAAAAATCAAAATTTGCAAGGAAGATTTTCCAGGGAATTTTTATTTTAAAGATTAAAATAAAAAAATTTGGTTGATTCAGAGGCATTTATAACAAAAATCGTTAAAAGAATTAAAATCAAAATTCCACGTACTTACATGAATGAAAATGATATTTAAACCTTCTTTATATTTTTTTATGTTGGCATTAACCCTCCGTAAAAATGTCAACCTGGTGGAGGGATTTTTTAGGAGGTGAAGTGAGAGAAAATATAATTTATTATGTTGACAAAATTACCCATATTTTTTATTAAAATCCTAAATATTCCATAGGTTTTATTTTTTTGACAACAAAAAAAATTTAGGATTTTTACTCATTAGTTTTTTTTTGGTTATATATCTTTTAGATCTTTTTTTGGCGTAACATATCCATTATAATTTAATCCTTATTTTGAGTTTATATAATTAAGGATAAAAAAAGTAAATTAATTATTTCCTTCCCTCCCCTCGTTAAAAAGTTGAACCAAACACAAAAATTTACAATATTCTCTCCCCTCCCTTCCAAAAATCCAGAACTAAATAGGGCCTACCACTCCTTGACCCTTGCCCCACCATCGATTTAAGTAACTGTTAGAAATTTTAAGTAACCGTCTAACTCGCGATATTGTTTTGAGTGGAATGGAATCTGATCTGAGTTAGTTAAAAAATTTGTCATCTCCTATTCAACTAAGATTTATGGACTACTACATGTTTCTAATAGTGGCCCTTACTATATATAAACACCTGAATAATAAAACCATAAGAAAATTAAAACTAAGTGGCCAAAAAGAGTAAGTATGGTTCATGCTAATTAGTAATGAACCGTTTGCACATGAAAATATTGAATTACATTAGGATGGAGGTTATGTGAATTGAATGTATATTGTACTACCTCCGTCCTAAATATAAGACCCTGTTGAATAAATTATGGAAATTAAGAAAGTGGATAATAGTAATAAATTTATTGATAGTAGATGTTGTTGTTACAAGTTTATTCTTTAAGAGAGATAATTTATCAAAGTATTTATATTTTATTGTAAGGTGTAGAAAAAGAGGTAAAATAAGTAGGAGTATGTATATAAAGAAATAATAAATATAGTTGAAAATTGAAATAGAGTCTTTTAAAAAGGGACAAATTTTTTGTCAAACAGGGTCTTATAATTAGGGGAAGGAGGTAGTACATCATTTGTATGATTTTTATTGGTGACTACTTAAATACGGACATAAAACTTGTAGTAAGTATCAACAAACACCAAGTGATACTCAATACTCATAAGTAAAGTTCTAGATTCAAGAAGGAATCATTGTTTTGTTGCAATCTTGTAGCTTTAAAGTTTAAACTGATGATGTTTTTTACTGTCATAAAAAAAAAACTAATGAAGTTTACAATATATTATAAATTTAAAATAAATAAAAATTATAACTTTGACTTTAAAAGCCTTGATAAACATTTGTATCTTCAACAATGACCTATCAACGAATACAAAAAGTTCTAACAAGAAGCATAGCATCCACCAACATTTGTCATAGATCTAGAGATTGCCTGCATAAGAAGAAAATAAATGTAACATATTAGGCTTTTCAAATTATGCCAATTAGCAAGTTAAGAATGGCAATAGCATATGATAGATTATTAGTTGAAAAACACCATGGATAACAATTGCCCTATGGTAAAACATAAAGTTGGCCACAACCTTTGATATCACAAGTTTCTCTTGTTTCCACAAACTTTAGAACAACTAATTACATTTTTCAGTACACAACATAAATTTTTTTTAACTAAACTACTTCAATGAAACACTAAAAAATTAACTAAACAAGGCCTTATGTGAACTTGGTACTTTTACAACAGAGGTCTACAAAATAGGTTATTAACAGCAACATTCTTAGTAAGCAAAAAATCAAACAGTAGTATACATCGAAGGAACATGATACTGACCAACTCATAGCATAAGTTTGGCATCTTTCAATGTAATAGAAATGAGCAATAAGTCTAGCAAATCTCAACTCCTCTTGCATAACTGAGTTTTAGCAAAACATGTCATATATCATATGTTGTTTTCTAATTAATCCCTCTGTCCCATATTATAAAGTCATTTTAGCAAAACATGTCATATATCATATGTTGTTTTCTAATTAATCCCTCTGTCCCATATTATAAAGTCATTTTAGCAAAACATGTCATATATCATATGTTGTTTTCAATCATACCCTTAACTATTTTGTAATTAATATGAGAAAGTAAATGGTAGTTGAGTAAATTACTAGTATACAATACTTATTTATGAAATCTATTGATATTAATTACATTTCTTAATCCATGTGCCAAAACCTTAAATGACTTATAATATGGGACAAATGGAGTAATATTATTATGACTTACGAAAAAATAACTAGACCGAAGAAAATTCAGAAACTTTGGGTATGGAATTATGTAATTCCATTTCCACCACAACAGAGTTGAAAATGAAGTGACATGCATGTAAATACAAGGCACAACTAATTATGAAGACAAAACCCAGTCAAAATCATCTTTGAAATGATTTAGCAAGACACAAAGAATATATTAGTTATTAGTGAAAAATCATACCTTATAAAAATAAGGCTCAATCATATATAAGTTCGCACATTCCAGAGGCCCTTGGCACATTCGATAACTTTTTGAGAGTGTTGTACTTCTTTCTGAAGTCCACCGAAATATCAACAATAATCATTGTCTTCAAAACAAGTCCTTTTTGCAAAATATACTTGGCAAATAGCACTTCATCTGAAGACCCCCTATATCCTTTAAATTGAATATAGGTCAAATGCGATGCAAGACAACTAGGAACACTTGGATGTGCAGCCCATCTTGGCAAGGGTGATTGTTTCTGCCGGCAATAAAAATAGAAAAACCACGACAACACTCACATAAGATGCAATCACACACACACACACACACACACACACACACACACACATAATTATATATACAATGAACCATGTAATATATCCTCGGGATTAATATGCATTAAACAAGGTCTTATGCAATCTATTTCACTAAAACATTGAATTTATAAGTGGTGTACATAAAGTTAAATAAACCAAAGTTTCAATTAAACAAACTTTAGAACTCAACAAACCTTGTCATTTTCAATTATGAGGACTTGAAGATGATGACATGTCCGAAGCAGGCTCAGCAGACAATTCGAGTTAAACCAAGGAAGAATGAGCTCTAGATGAAGTAAATGGTGAAATTCCGGAAAATGTAGATCAGCAGGGCCACCTAGTAGCCACTGTTTGTAGAAGGCAACAAGTAATAATGATGTAATGTTAACTAGTACAAAACTAACCAATGAAGATATTGTACCATAATTTCCTCCTATATTTGCATTTGTTATATCCAACATATCACTAAGATTAGGTTGTGATTAGAAAGCTGAAATAAATGTGATTTGTACATATCTTTGATTCTACTAACTTAGGATTATATATTAGGAGAAATGTGTAGAGTGATTGGATTTTAAGACTTGTATATATGTGTGAAAGTATTTGATCAGTGAAATTAATTTGTCATTTGTATTTTGGTATATGGTACCATAGTAAACCAAATTCTGATTATAAACTGCCCAAATTTCTGTCCTGACATTAAACAGGGAGAAACATCAGACTTATTGAGGCAAAACTGATGGTGTCAAGATTGATGTAGCCAACAAATCTCCATCACACCGTGTGATTTGAACACAAACAACAACCCTGGCCATCTCATATATTTGTGTGTGATCTGATATGCGTGTGTAACCCTAAGATAGCAGAGTCAAATTATATCACCAAACATTGGGCTATGGCCTATGAATAGAAATCTGATATGTGTGATCGAACATATACTTTGACTCTGCTCTCTTAGGATTATTGTTATCATGAGGAGCATTATGTATAGTGATTGAATTCTAAGACTTGTGTATATGTGTATTTGATCCGTAAAATACATCAGTCGCTTACATTTTCACACTATATATATATTGTATATCACAAACCATGACAATAAAGTTATACCTTTGTTGTTGAAAGACTCAACACGAGATGTTTTACTCCAGAGAGAGTGTTGAGGAGCTTGAGTAAAGTGAAGGCAGAAGCAGCATCAGCAGGGGGAGGTAAAACATCAAGAGACGCTTCCACCACGTTTTGCAAATTGGCAACATTGCCAAACGTAAATTGGGAAATGTTGAGGTACTCAAGACCAGGTGCATCAATTTCAAAGGAAGACCCCATCCCAAAGTCGTTGCCATTGCCAAGGATTATTTTCAACTTCTTCAAAGAAGATGGCACATGAATTATTCCGTATTCTTCAGCATCAAAGCAAAGATCCAAAATTTCTAAGATAGGGCAACCAGAGAGGAGGGCATTCACAGAAGCCACCTCCACATAACCAATATCAAGACACAACTTCTTCAGTGATGGCAAACGAATCCTCTTAGCACGTTGCAAGTCAAAATATACTGCACGCTCGAGACTGAACTACATACTAATTGTTATTATGTTAGCAACAACGTCATATTATTTAAGAACAACTAAAAAATAAATACAATCTCGTGAACAACATCACATTTTATGGGTCCGTTCGATCTGCAAAATAAAAGTACTTGACAGAACAGTACAGGACAAGACAGAACAACAACACATGAACACAAGACAAACGTTTAAGTTATTGAACAAATTTTGTCTTGTACGATATTTGGTGGAAAAAAATGTCCCGTGACAGTTTTAAAATCAAACACAATACAACTTTAATTGTCTTGCTTATTTCTTAGCAGATCAAATGCACCATATATGAAGGAGTCCAACCCCATACGTAGGACATTCCATTTATTCACCTCCTCAACAGGTGAAACTCACTAAGTTGGTAGAGACATTTGCATTTTATAAATAGAAGCCGGGTTCTGACCTCGGACACTCCACTTATTAAATTATAAACCCTAGAAATAATAATAATAATAAAAAATACAAATAGAATAGAATTGAATTGAATGTTCTTGCCTGAGGGAAACTAGATTAATACAATCGGAAAGAGCAATGGGAGGTTCAAAATAGTATCCATCTTCAGAACAGAGAGTGAGGTGGAGTTCCTTGAGGTGGGGCCCAACAACGGAACGGACCCACGTATTAACCGAATAGGTACAAAACTTGTCACCGACGAGAGATTGTGCACACGAGAGACGCATTTTCCGAATTTCGCGGGATTTGGAGAGAGAGAAGACGCTGTTTACGAAAACAGCTAAAGTTTTGAAGAGTTCGAAACGATCGTTGTTTGGTTCGAAAGAGTCGTCGGAGATGTCGAGAAGTGAGAGATGTTGGTGCCAAATGTGGCGCCATGTGGAAGAGAGAAGACTTGTAGCGACGGCGGTTTTGGTTGGGAGGAAAGAGAGAATGTGGCTCTGTATACCGTTTGGTAGATTGCTGATTCTGTCTTCGTTTGGTTTTCTTCTTTTTGAGAGTTCGTTTTCAGCATTTGCCATCTCTAATGGCGGCAAGGTTTCACTGGGTTTTGCTTTGATTTTGTTTGACTACTTGACTTTCTCATCTCTTTTATACTATTAACAATTAATAATAACACTCTTAGGGTCTGTTTGGATTGATGGTATAGAATGGAGCGAAGCGAAATGGAATGGAACGGAATGGAATGGAATATAGATTTCATTCCATTGTTTGGATATTTTATGATGGGGCGGAACAAATTTCCCACTCCATTGCTTGAAAAGTGAATGGAATGAGTTATAACTTTTTTATTTCAATTATACCCTTTATTTATAAAATCTTAATATCATACACTTTCTACTCAATAATTTAACCAATAAATTTCACATATTTCATTATTAATTCATTGTCCAAACCATAATAACACTCTTAATTGAACATAAACTACCAAATTATTAGAGAAAATAAGATCGCCAAGTAGTCAAAGCCACTATCTTATTCTACAAATAAAACACTATCTTATTGGTAAAAAAAATGTATTATTGTATATTAAAATAATACTATTATAGTATATATTGTCAGACCAAATAGTAGTACTAATTTAATAAAAAATGAAGAGTAGAAGAGGAGACAAAGAGTGTATATGATGTGAATTTTTTTTCATACACTAATAATATAATAACAAGAATAATAAAATTGA
Organism: Trifolium dubium; assembly: GCA_951804385.1. Taxonomy (NCBI): domain Eukaryota; kingdom Viridiplantae; phylum Streptophyta; class Magnoliopsida; order Fabales; family Fabaceae; genus Trifolium; species Trifolium dubium. The sequence goes on along the minus strand of OX638063.1, from coordinate 2,462,910 downwards.
TTTGTACAAAAATAAAATTGGTTACAGAAGAAGAGAAGACGAGGTAGAGGGAAGAAAGAAAGTTTAATAAGAAATTTTTTTATTTTATTTTATTTGCCTTTTCAAAAAAAAAAAGTAAAATAAATAGGGATAAAATTGTATTTATGTTATTAATTTATTCCATTCCATTGCACACACCCCAAATTGGGCGGAATGGAAAATTGGATGAATGAGTGGTATTGGATGGAATGAGTTCCATCACATTCATTATTTACAAAACCAAACAATGGAACATAAAAATATTCCATTTCATCCCATCCCACCACATTCCATCAATCCAAACAGACCCTTAGGGTGAGTTTGATTCGCAAATAGTAAGTATTGGACAGAAAAGTACAGGACATAACAAGACAGTACAGGACAAAAATAAGATAGTACAGGACAGGACAAAATTGTATCAAAGAGAGGTAGAGAGATAATTTTCTTTATATTTGAAAATAAAAAGGGTATTTTCGTATTTTTTATAGTTGTACTGTGGACAAAAAGTTGTGTTGTGGTTTGCTGAAGGACAAAAATTCTTGATTTTGTCCTGTCCTTTGCTGTCTGTTTTGTCCAGTCCCATAACCCATTTTTAAACCAAACAGGGTACAACAAAAGTTGTCCTGTCCAGTACTCTGAATTTTAGCAGATCAAACGCACCCTTAGTATGTGTTTGGATTGGCGGTGGTGAGAATTAAGTTTGATAGAATTGAGTTCGACAGAATTAATTTTAGTTAAAAGTGAGTTGAACTTAAATCAATTTATATTTGGATACATGTCTATAAAGTGATTCTTACAAATTCATATTGTTTGGATAACTTGAATCAAAATTGCTTTTGAAGGTCTAAATACCAAAATAGGTTTTATATCATATTTGTATCTATTTATTTCATTTAGTAAATATGCGTGTGTCTGTATATGTATTTTTTTTTTTTGACATGTATTTTCTTTCTTGTTAATTTATTAATATGAACTAGTACTGTTAGGATAAAACAATTATATATTAGCATTGAAACGTTTTTTTTTTTTTTTAAGGAATTGACACATTTAATTTAAATTGATTTGTTTATATCTTATGCAGTTATTTATATAAAAAATTGGACTTTTTATTTTTTTTGAAAAAGGACTTGTTTTATGCAATTTTTCTTCTTTAATATATAATAATTTTTTTATAATACTTTTTAAATACATTGGCAAAATATTTATTTATTTTTAAAGATGTAAAGTATATTGCTTCAAAAAAAAAAATAAAGTATATATGGAGGGTTTTGTATCCATGCCTGCCTGCATTTGTAATCATGACATAAATATTCAATAAAGGGCAATAAAGGGAAGTTACAATTTCCAATATTGTTAAATTTCATCATTGATTTTGGGTGCGTTTGTTTCAGCTTTTTCTTGAAAAAATTCATAAAAAAAATTATTTTTTTATTTTACTTGTGTTTGTTTCAGATTTTATAAAAATCATTTTTTTAAAAAAATCATTTTTTTAAAAAAATCATTTTTCTCTTCAAAATGAAAAGCTATTTTGAATAGCTTTTTTCAAAATCAATTTTTTTAAGAACATGAACCATGTGTTTGTTCTCAAAAATGATTTTTTTAATTATAAACAAACACAAAACAACTTTAGATTTTTTTCAAAATCTCTACAAAATAAATCTATTTTTAAAAAATAGATTTTTTTAAAAAAATCTATTTTATTTTAATCTCAAACAAACGCACACTGCAGCAGAAGCTTAGATTTCTAGCTTTGGTCAAACTCACTTCTAGAGGATAAAAAGCAATTCCATATTAGACACCCAAACAACATTCCAACAACTACAAATCACGTTTGGGCTAGCAAACGTACGTTCTATGCTTTCCACCACTCAACCAAACATAACCTTAGTTTAGTCGTTTATTTTTATTTGTCGAAAAAACAAAATTGTTTTAACAAAGTTTGTTTATATCTTTTTAAATTGGTCTTTTTTAGAAGCTGAGGGAGTATTTTTTTTAAAAGAACAAACAAAAAGGAACGGAGGGAGTATTAATAAGGATATTTAGGTAAAAAATTCATTTTATTGTTAAAATCAACACAACTAATTAGTACTAAGTATATTAAGAAGTGTGCAACTAAAACTCAAATGAGATACGGATTAGTCACCGTGTTCGGCGGTGGATACCCCGGTCCCGACTAAAACAAAAAACTCAAATGAGATACCTAATATGAAACGTAGGGATTATTATGTTTTAATTTTCTTAATAAGGGAGATTTGATATTTGTTTTCCATATTATCTGATAAAATTAGAACTACACATTGTACCAAAAAAAAAAAAAGAATTATAACTACACTTTATGTTAATAATAACATTTGGTCATACTTTACTTATCTCTATCTTGTAGTCAAATTCTAAATTATCATAACTGTCTTGACCATGGAAACATGGAGGTTACAACAAAATAATAATACAAGGTTTAATTGTTTGTGTAAATCTCAAATGACCTTAAGTGCATCTCATGATAGCACATTAAACATGAACTTTGAATAAAAACTCAAATTAGAGATCTCTGGTGCAAAATTTTAAGATATAAAAATTCACATTAGAAATGTCAAAACAAACTAAACTCTACACCAAGATGCATCTCCGTTTTCGTTTCCACATTTGCTCTTTCTTTCCCTTGCTCTCTGTTTCTCAATGTGTTTCCCTCACACTAAGAACAACCTTACTTATGACCCATAAAGATGTCTGTGCATTGGTGAGGATTCTAAACTCTTGACCACTTCCAACCAAGGTTTGTCTACCATAATGAAGGAATTTTTTGATGTGTAGGCTAAAAATAAAACAGGATTATCTAAAGGTAAAACATTGAAATTTTGTAAACTTTGGACTGTTGAATCTTGAATATCTAGCGTATCATTATCATTTGTTTCCGCGGACAATCCAAAGTCAATCAAGCACATTGCCCTGAAGATAAAACAATTTATAAACATCAGATATAAATATTTCAAAAAAAATAACAGTTAACATGTCATCAATGTAATATTTTTCAAAGTTTCTACTTAAATGATAGTTAGTGTATGACAATTCTGAAACCAAATGATACAAAGGTTGTGTGTATCACATTCACAAAACCAACATTTATATATTAAATGTTTCCGAAACCCCAGATGATAGATATTATGTTGGTTGTGATATGAATAATGTCTTAGGGACATTTCTAATTAAATCAATCTGATGCCTGGAACTAGTTTCAGGAGGAGCGGGAGGGTAGGAACTATTGTAGATGCTACTTTAAAGTGCTTTCGAGTCTTTCTTTGTTACCAAAACAAAAATTAAAAAAAGTTGCACTACATGTTTTGTTAGAGCGACAATCCAGGCTCAAAAGAATAAAGATACAAAAAACGCGGGTCAAAAATCCTCTCCATTTTTTCCACATCTTAGGAATATGAATATAACTGTGACAATTGGTGGGTCCAATTATGTTCTATACACTTCAAAATTATTTAAAACTAGGGTAATGGAGAGAAACAATGCAGAGGATCCAAACAATAAATACATGATGTTTGACAATGAAGCTCGGTCAATTGTGCCTATGTCTCCGACTGGAATGTGGATACAGTTTCTATTATTTCATGTTTAAGGTTTACAATGTACAGCTTGTATTTAAATAATACAGTCCAGATTATGACATGTATAAAACATAAACCACTAGTTTTAAATTAATAAACAATTCTTCTACATCAAATAAATTTTGTTGCAGATAACATTTCTCTCATTTATTTTACCCATTTCACTTTCACTAATGGCTAATGCAAAATGTTAACTTCATATTTGAAAAGAACATACCTTGAGCTATAAACAACAAACGACAATGAAGTTGACACGGGAGGGAATGAAATCCCAATAACTTCACCAGGAAATTCCCGGAATGTTGTAGGAAGAACACGTGTGTTCCGATTTGACCATTCTCCTAACTTTCTGGCCTCAACGTCAAACGCATACACTTTGTTTGAAGAAGTAGTAACTATCATTACATTGTTGTTATAGGGTGGAAATCCACCAGCTGTAACAGAAGCACCATCCAATCTTGAAATGAACCAATGCTGGCTGTTGCAAAAAAAAGAAAGCTTGTCTATGTTATTTTTAAAGTTTTTAAGCATTAAATGGATATTCAAGGTACCAACAACAAAGCAACTAGAGTAATACAAATCTTAAATTAAAAAGAAAGTTACAAAAATTAGAGACAGCACCTTAATATTTCTAAGTTAAATATGTATATATCTCCAAAGCAATTCACGGCTGCCAACCACTTCCTGTCAGAACTGCTAAACAATTTTGTTATGGGCGGCTCGGTAAGAGGTAATTTCTCATCTTGCAACTCACGGCGGGGCGTAAAAGTATGCACTAGTTCTGAGTTGCCCACATCCACAACCTATAGCATTCAAAAGTGAAGAGCGTCAAAAAAGCAAACTATACAATCTTTAATCCAAAAATTATGATATTTTAATCCATATATGAAGAATATAGCTATGCTCACATATATCCTTCTATCATGCCCAGCTAATATTAACCAAGAGGAGTCATGAGTAAAAATCATAGAATGGGTAAATGGTAATCTTTGAGGAAGTTTTTTTGTGCTTAATGTAATCTTCCCAGCTTCACACTTCAATTGAACAAGACTAGGTTTTTCTTGATCAGAGTACCCAACAAAGACCCCTGAATTAGAAACGGTGCTGCAGATTATCTGTTGAGAAGCTTTACTCTGGACTCGACCTGATGCATATATTTTGAAGTTCTTCATTTTAGGATTTGCGCGGCGTCCGACTGTATGAACATTTCTGAGTTGTAGCAAATGAATATCTAGCCAATGCGAAGACTGAACTAAAAGCGTTGATGATTGATTGAAGGCAGTATTAAGGACTAGTTGAATAGGTGTTCCCTGAGGTGCAGGACATATATCATGAATAGTAGTGAATTCTTTCACAGGGTATGCGAAAAGTTTTGTGTCATCTCCAGCTGAGATAAGCATGGGACCCTTCATATGAGCCCACTTATGGAAGCTGAAATCCTTGGGTTTTTCTTCACGTCGAATTCTTTTAATCCTCTCATCAGGCAAAAAATCTGCTAACATAGAAAGTGCATGGTTAATTAACAGAAATAGCAGAAGAAATCAGCATATATGGTGCCCAATTTGACAAGTTTATTACAGAAGATAAACACCTTTTCTACATAGAATAAGTGTGGTTAAGCTAAAAAGTTGACCTTCTGGGAGTAGCAGCGAAAATAGTTTTCAGCTTTTTATTTAAAAAAATGAATTTCAAGTTTTTCAAAACTACTTTTTGCTTATGCCCAAAGCTCCTTAGAACTTAGCATAATAAGGTTATCCACACTTGCTAATACAATTTACACACAATAAATAGCAAACAATTTAAAAACAATGAACTTTCAAACAAACCTTCTTCAACAATTGGAACCGCAACAGTCAAGGCCCTGATGTCATGGGTATGAGACCTGACATTTTTAACATGGATCCATTTTTTCATTGTTGGAGAATTGACATTGTTAGATGATTTTGACAGCGTATAAAGAATAACCTTCATATAGAATAAAGCAAACCAACATTATTATAGTTACAATACACTTGGTTAACACTTAATAGACACGGAGTATGGAACCTTGCCTTAAAGAAAAAAGGCACATAAAGAAAACCAATGTAAAAATACTATATATATAGAGTAATTTTGCCTTAAAGGTACTAAACCACTGTAAGTTGCTATAAATTGAAATACATAACAATGTTAAATGAAATTAATTATCTTATACTAGGATTTGTACTTGCTGCACTATCAAAAGATTTACGTGTAACTATATGAAAGTTTGAGAGAAAATAAAGGTTAAAGTTGGAGATGGCAGTACACATACAAACTTTTTTCACAATGCAAAGTGACAAAGGTTTGGAAGAAAGGAGAATTAAGGAACATATGATCAAATCATTAAGAGCGCTTCTGATTCAGTAATGGTACAGAATCTACACAGTAATGTTACTGCATCTCTACAATCTCCAAGAACAAATACAGTAAAAAAAATTAGAGATGCTTAACTAGTGCAGCAACCTTGTTTTGCTCACAACAACACCCACCAACCCAAAAGGAATCATAACCACACATAACCATCAATGTAAAGAAGTTAAATGACTTTGGTTTCATAAGCATTCAACAAATTATGCAATTCCATACCTGGCCATCAGAACCAGCAGAGAACACCATATCATGACTAGGTGCTGCTGCAAGAGCAATTGCATCTCCCTTGTGTATTAAATGTGCTTCTTGCAAGGGGGATAGATTTTTGCTGTCCCAAAACTGGACACAACCACTGCTGTCAGCACTAACAAGTGTCCCTGACCTAAAATAAAAGCTAATCAATCAGTAACAAAGGTTGTGAATATTAAATGCACACGTTTTCATATAAACAAAATGACGGCTCTACTGTTACCTTAAAAACAGCAATGCCCATATACAAAGTTTTTGTCCAACTCTGGTCCAACCGACTTCATGGCCTGACACCGCATCCCAAATTTGTATTAACCTGTGAGGAGATAAAGACAAGTAAGCATATCTAACTACGTATAATTAATGGTAAAAACTAACGGTGGATTATGTTGTATCTGCTTAATCAATCTACTTTAGAATCAAATATACAAACTTGCACTCTAGCAAACAAAGAAACAAGAAAAGTTCCATTTAACTTTAAAAGTGACACAGGACAGGACCATAATCATGCAGTGATCATTGATCATCAATCACAAAACAGTAATATGTACCCGTCACTACTGCCTGAATATATGTAGTTAGCATCTTCACTCCAAGTCACACTTAAAACTCGTCCTGAAAATAATACCACAAAACATTCTCTTATTATCCAATAAGCAAATCAAGCACAACAAAAAGAAAGGCATTTCTCAAAACAAAAAAAGTTTTTTGACCTTTGACTCGAAGCAAGGATTTCACAAGCATAAATTCATCCGCATCAGAAATGGCATAAATTCCCACACGTCCATCATCATAACCAATTGCTACACGTGGAAACCCAAGAAAAGATTGCACGACAGTAGCAGGCAAGTCAGAATCTTCATCGCTTTCGCTGTTATCAGATTCATCAGAATCAACTTGTCCATTCCCCAAACGACCACCCTTTATCTCAGCATTTATAACACCACTCTTAGGCAGCGTAACAGCCATTTTCCAAATTGAGACACCATCTGATTCTAGCACTGTCTGTAAACACATAATAAATATAGTTAAGTCCTCAAATAACTAATTGGCGACATGTTTAACGAGCACAAGGGGCTAGTCTCCCACAATGTAGCGAACCAATGTTCAAATCCTAGTTGGGAGAGGTGCCCAGCCGAATGGGATTACTTCCCATAGAGGGAACCTATGGAAAACAAAAAAAAAATTAAAATGGCAAATTAACATATGATTTTGTCTTAAACCTCTAGTTTCTAGTGAAATAGGTCTGGTAATCCAAAGTTCGACAGAAAGTAAGTAAGTAAAGTCTGATCAAGTATGGTTTCAGCTAGAGTTCGAACTTGGTACTCTATCTACTCAACCTTCACTAAACCTCATTAATCATTAAGCATTTAAGTCCAACTACTTAGTTAATTCATCTAATGTATTTTTTTTTTTGAACGGCAAATATATATTATTAATCAGATTAGGTCTCTGCACAAAATGAACAGAGACCGATAAAAGAGCAGTTACAAAACAAGCGGAACACCATACCGTTTGTTTTAAGTGAAAAAAATCCCACTTAGAAACAGAGCCATCCAAATTGGAAGAAAACAAACGACCAAAATGAGAACCATTACACCAAATAAGTGAAGAAACTCGTTTATTAGGATCACCACGAATGGTTAACTGACAATGCCAACGGTCAGAACCGGGAGAAACAAGCCAGAGTTCGAGAGAACCGTCTTCGCGAGCAGCGGCGACACGTAAACCGTCTACACTTGTGGCTAAAGCAATGACAGGTGATGGCTTCCAATCGATTTGTAAACCATCGAGTTTCACAGTTGAAGGGCGCCAAATAGTAGTGTTGTGGTTTTGGTAGAGTTGAACCATGTTTGTGTTGTGGATTGAAAGAGAGGATATGTAGGTTAGGGTTCGATTCTGTCGTCTTGGGGCGGCGTGCTGCTTGAAACGGCGGAGGTGATAGGTGTTCTTGCTTGCTTGCTAGCTGTGAGAGACCAAAAGGGTATTACTTACAGGTTGGTTGTTTTATTAAAACATAAAATAAATAAATAAATAAAATTGATTAAAACAATTATAAAAAAAAAAGTTGGGACTAAAATTGATACTACAAGAGAATTTATTATGCGTCAAAAAAAAAAGAGAATTTATTAGATGACTAAAATTTATGCACAAAAAAAGTGAATAAAATTTGAAGTAAATTATTATTTTGGTAAGAATTTGAAGTAATTTTTAATTTTTTTAAAGTAAAGTAATGGCTAAAAATTTCATTTTTAAAATGAATAAATAGATGTTTGAATTTTAATTATGATATTAATGCAATTTTTGAAGTAAAATTTTAATGTTAATCTTATTAATGAACTAAACTAACAAAATAATCAATTGATTTCCTCATCGTAGTTCTATTTAACTTAGTTTTTGTGAACATAGCTAAATTAACAGAAATATTACAATTTCTTACTTTAATATTAATTTTTATATTTAAATATTACAATTCCTAGGTCTATGGATGTTGTTTTTAAAAGAATGAGTTTTGCAATCCAAAAAGGGTAGTGGCGCAGCTTGTTAGCCGATTACCTTCTATTCATATGTAATTAACATTTTATACTCAAATGTAATTTATGCAACCTAAAGTAATTGAAATTTAATATTAATTTTTTTAACCCAAGAGTATGGTTGAGCGGTTGAGGTTCATCCTCTTTTAACCAAGGGTCGAGGGTTCGATTCTCATAGAGCAGCTTTAAATCTTTGGGTCAGTTATTCCACTCATCGAGGTGCCTTCAATCTAACGAGGAATTAGTTACTGCGTTCGGAGCAGAAGATACTCGGTCACGACCAAAAACTTTTTTAATTTTAATATAATAAATAGTATAAATTATGAATTATTTTACCTCTACTTCAAATTTACAAAATCAATCAACATATTTTTTTTTTCACCTCAAAACTAATCATATTTAATATTTGATCCATCAGAATCACAGTAATTTAGTAGTAGCCTAGCCACACGGAGTAGTCAGTGTAACAAAGTCGGAGTTGCTCGGAAAACGCAGCCGAAGTTGCTCGCTCATCACCTCTCCCACACTTTGAAGCAAGCAATGAAAGAAACAACTTCAAACGAATCTCTCTTCCCTAAGCTCTCTATGGACGTGGTAATTAATTCCCGTTACTACTATCTTCTTTATCATACTATACTCATTCATTTCAATTCACTTTTTTAATCTTCTTTTTTACTTCCATTTTCATTGCATGCTACATTTTATTAACTAACCCTAACAATTTCCCTTTTTTATTTTCTTTCATAGATACTCCAATTGGAACGAATATACAATGATGTCGGAGATAAATCACTTGATCACAATTTCTGCAAGAATATTATTGCTACAACTTTTAGGTCAATTCACTATTTTCTTAACCATAGTTTAGATAAATAACATATTTTGAAGCTTATAGCATCAATAAAAGTCTAACTGTTTTTGTATAAGCTGATTCTGGACAGCTTATAGAAATAAGCTGATTAACATGTAATAAATGTTTTCATAAGTTCTCCCGAAAAGTGTCCGAGTGTTTCTGCTAGTCTATGAAGCACAGACACTGACATGGACACCGGACACGACATGAACACTGACACGTCGACACGGATAATATTTTTGAAAAAAATGATATATTTCAATGTAATTGTAAGTGTCGGTGTCGGTGTCGGACACGACACACATCCGACGCTGGGACACGCCTAATTCGAGGAGTGTCCGAGCTTCATAGATGTCAGTAGATAAGCTCAAATAAATCAATCCAAACCGGCCCTATGTGTTCTGTTTATTATGAAAAAATATGTCATAGTTGACCTACTTGATTTGATTTTGCAGCTCTTCATCAAACAGTGTTGGTGAAACTTCTTTATCATGGGAGCAGGTTGTTAAAATTACTTTATCATGTTTTTGACAGTTGTTGGAGTATACGAATAGTGGCGTGTTATAATGATGTGTCGGTTGTAATGGGTTTCAGGTGCAGCAGTGGTTTCAAGATAAACATAGAGAGTCAAAGGGTAAATTTGCTTCATCGCCTGAGGGGTTGAACCTATTTGTTGATCTTTCGGACAAATCTTCTTCGAGAAAGGGACATAAAAGCTCTCTGAAGCCGAAAGGTTTTCCTTTTTTTTTCCCTCTTAGATTTTAATGTTGCTATTAATTCAAAAAAGGAAGAAAGAACGTAATCACCAGAACACATTAATGTTGCTATGACTGTATTGTTATTACTAGGCATTCACTTGCTTTGGGTTAAATGCTGTTAATTCCGGAAAAGATGGATATTATGCACGAACAAAATGGTAAAACTTGAAAGTAAGATTAGAAAATTAAAGAGTATGAAAAGAGACTGGAAATGGTCTGAATGAGTTGCTTTTCTGTGCACACATCACAAGTTATGTTTATAGGCACCATGGGTGGTTACAGGACCAATAAGCTTTAAATACAACTTATAACATGATTACTTATACTTACTCAATTCTCAACGATTCATTGAATGAAAATTTATTACCATAATGTTAGGATCTCAACTGTGAGCTCATACTTCCGAGCGCACGGTGTGGAAATTTATCTTAGGAAAATAAAGAGGGATGGAGGGAAATGCTTATTTGCAGGGACGGATGTGGGTAGGGGGTTGTGTAGGCATATATGCCTGCACAAAATTTGGAGAATTTTTTTTTTATTATGTACTATAGCACACTATAGTGTTGGTATATTATGACATTTTGATAACATGCCCACACATCACAACATTTTTCTCAAAACTCACACTATAATCGCACATGCGCAAGTAAATAAATAATTTATCCCTTATATTGTCACCCATGAATCAATTTTATTCTTGAATTTATTAAAATAGTTAAAACATCCCTTAATTTGTGAAAGTTTTATGATAATTCAAGGTATCATAAGTTCGAACCCGTCATTACGTAAAATTAATACTGAGCAATTTTGACATTTCGGTCAGTTGCGCTGGAATTTGTAGATGGAGAAAGATACTTTTATTTACATTGAAAATTAAAAAAAACATCCGATATTTTCAAAATATGAATTCTCATAAATTTTTATATGTGGTGCCCCCACTATTCAAAATTCCTGGATCCGTCACTGCTTATTTGGCAGAAAGTAGGGTAGGGGTTCTATTTGTGTCGAGAAATTTGGTTATATAGGGATTGAGTATAGAGAGAAGGAGTATCTTTTTGGAAAATATTTTGTTTTAGTCATGGGCAGAGAACATTGTACTCTGTAGGAGCTTGGCTCTGTGGGCATTAGGGATATTAACACTTCTGCAGTTTTCCTTTTCTTATTCAATAATACATTCAGTTTCATATTTCCAGTGGTGATTTCCCCCCTTTTTTTCTGCTCCTTACTGTTCTGTTATTTCTGGTTCGTAACACACAATGCTAGGTATTCAAGCTGCAGATCTGTCAGAATTGGGATTTGAAGCAATATCTATAAAAGACCGTGCATGGTGAGGAATAAGCTTTTGATTAAGCTGCAGCTCTATTTTGAGTTTATGCATATTGTGCATTGTGATATTTTTAAATTCTGGATTAAATGAGAATTATTAGAGATTTCCGATTTATGTTTCCCCTCTGACATTCACAACCATTAAGCCTTTATTGTTAGTTAGTCACACATATTGACCCGCCATTTGTTACTTTTTTTTATTTTCCAATTACAGGCATGACGTTGCAATGTTTCTGAACTACAGAGTTCTATGCACAGGCGAACTTGTAAGATTAAGAAACTGACTTGTTGTTTTGAATTTCTAATTAATAAAGGAGCAATAGTTCCTTTCGTGCCTGCAATGCTTTCCTTATTTTACTTAAAGTACCCATCTTTATGTGTACTTCTTTCCGATTGTGCTATATTATGATGGCTGTTCTGACATAGAGGATGCTCTTTTGGTATATTATTATGGGCAATCAATTGAAGTTAATGTATCTTGTGACACATGATTTAAGGAAGTTCGTGTACGATATCATAGATTCGGTAAGGATGAAGATGAATGGATTAATGTGAAGGATGGCGTGCGACAAAGATCCATCCCATTGGAAGCTTCAGATTGTCACAAGGTGAAGGAAGGACATCTTGTACTATGTTTCCTGGTAATGGATTCCAGCCCTTTTTATTGTAATTATATAAACATGATGTGTCAAGTGTCCACATGATTGATGCTGTGTTTGTGTAAATGTCAAATTCTTTTTACACACACTACACAACATGAACAATTAGAGCAAAATTTCTTGTGTTTGTTTGACACACGATTGAGGGGGTTTCGACGCATATACGAAATACTTGCAATGTCATATTGACTTTTGTCCAACATATCAAACCTAAATGGATTTTTTTTCTTCTGCTTTTAACTAATCCATAAATTCCCTAACCATTGATACTTTTTTTACGCTTTGTTTTTCACAGGAAAAATCTGATTATGCCCTCTATTGCGATGCTCGTGTTTTGAAAATCGAGAGGAGGGTACATGGTAGCAAAGAGTGTAGCTGCATCTTCACTGTCCGGTTTTACCATGACAAGTCTGAGGTGACATTTTATATCTTTGCTTCTTTTTTAACAAAAGCCATTCTATATCATCAACATTGATGCTATCATCTTTGGTAGTTGTTAGGTAAATCATTGGATGTTACATTTACCTGATGTCGTTTTGTGCGTGTCTTTGGCAGGAAGAAGTTAGTTGGAAGAGTTTGTGTTGTAGGCCAACACAAGAAGAATCTGAAGCCCCCTTAGAAGCTTTCCTGAACCCCATAGAGACATTGTGGGGATGAGAAAGTACCAATTTTTGTTTTGTATTCTCTTTTTTTCTTTTTGAAACTGTATTTCTTGTTTGTTAGCATGTAATAAGTGTATCTTTGTTTATGCCGTGACTAAAATATTGAGTTGAGTAGAATTGATTTTGATGAAAAGTGCGTTGAATTGATTTTTGCTTTGGATGGATTCATATAAAATTGATTCTTATCAATTTATATTGTTTAGATGAATTGGAATAAAATTGATTTGAATGCATAATTGCTAAAATGAGTTTTAATTGTAGGGAAATTCTATGGTACTTTTGCCAAAATCCATTGTATTGGTACTTAACCAATAAAAATGTACACTTTATCAAAGTCATAATTTATATTTTATATATTAATAATATAAGGCAAATGCTAAAAAGTGCACCCGGTGCACTTTTTAAGCCCATTAAAGAATTGAATAAAGATTTTTTTTTTTACCCAATTAGTTAAAAAAAGTGGGAATATGCAACTTACATTGCATGGGAATATAATTTTTTTTTCCACTTATAAAAACTAGATTTGAGAACAATAAAGATCAGAATTGATTACACTTGTTGTGGAAGCTCCAAATCTCAGCTTCAGCTTGAATCAATTCTAAAGGCCAAAATTGCTTTGAGAAAATGTGAGTATATGGGATGGAAACGTTAAACCAAACATACACTAATGTTGTGTTTGGTTTGGCGGTGAAATGCTCAGTCATGCGTCTAAATGAACATCAGACGTAAAAATGGAAAAGCTAAGAAAACAAGCATCCACGTTAACGCGATTACGTGCTGCAATTTTGTACAACACCATACTATACCAAACACAAGAAGATTATGAATTTCGATATAACTACAGTCAAATTGTCCTAATATAATTCTTATCAATCATGAAAAACGAAATTCACTTCATAATAGATCATAAGAAAATATACAAAGTGAAATTACTTTATTTTTCAATATCACATCATGATTCATGTATAATATATCCATAACATGGCACCATAATACAAATTCATAACACTGAAATATAATATGTACTATATTTATATATCTTTTACTGGACATAACCAATATGATGCCCCCCACTCATAAAACTAATTATTTAGCTATATATATAGTACTTGTATATTATAATAATAATTAACACTCTCACACTCACACAACATTCTATAATATTTATTGTATATATATAGATATTAATGTAAGACACAAACTGTGACTTTGATTAAGGAAGGATTTGAGGTTGAGGATTACCACCATTAGTAACACACTTCTTGTACGCAAGACAATACCCAGGATCAACAAAATAACACATCTTCCACAAAAAATAACACCCAAACGTCTTTTCAGATTTGAAAATATCACCATTATTATTCTTCAGCTTGTTGCCTTTTTCTGCACCCTCAACACTATAGACATTCATAATAGTCACAACAAGGAGAATCAAAATAACAAATGATGCAGCGGTAATTTTTGCCATGGTGATATATGAATGAGTGTTTTATTTTTCTTCTTTTGCATGGAATAAAATTGGTTCCATATATCATTCCAATTTATAGAGCTATTGTTTTCTTTAAATGATATGTGAATGAATTAATTGTGTGTTTACGTGTGAAAAATAAAATCACAAAATTATGGTATAGTTGAAATTAAACTGTGGCCTGTGGGACATGTCTTAAATATTAAGGTTGACTAGAATATTGTTATAGAAGGAATGAATTAAAATCAATCGAGTCAAATGAAGATAATATGGTTAACAAATGGACGGTGGTCTTTAGTCCATAAAAAAGCATGCATAGAAACTAGAAAAAGCTTGGTGCTAAATAGGTAAATCATCCTAAATCAAATTTGAAAAAAGTTGCTTATCAAAAAAAATAAAAAAAAATTGAAAAAAGTTACATAAGTTTTGAAATAATTTCTATAATTATTTTTTAAGATAAAATATACTAAAAATAGTCGCATTATATTTTTATAACTCTATATATACTTAATAAACATGAATTTCATTTGTATACATCAACAATGTAAAACTGTTTTATACATATATTGAATCAAATTAATTCATGCCACATTTATGATGACAACTATGATTTATATTGAACAATTTTATTACTATTTTTTTTCATGGTGTAAAGGGTTCAAATTGATCTAAATCTGAAAGGCCAGTGTCGTAGATGGTCATGAGGGCACTCCAAAAAGGTTTTACACCTTTCTGGAAGAGAATGAAATTAAGCAAGATGATAAATGAAAGAAAAGAGAAGATGACCCAAAGTGCAAAAACAGTGTAGTTTGGAAGTACCTACCATGCACTGTTGTGCTCAACCGTGAGATGATATTGTTCATCAAAGGTTTGAGATCTCATCTTTGAAGATTTCATGTAGTTTATTCATATTTAGTTTTATAAATATAAAACTTTATTAACCTTGATTAGTCTACCAAACTTAAAATGTGTATACTTGTACCTGTACAAAAAGTGCCTAGTCTGCAAAACATTAATTAATCATTGGCACAAAATCAATTTCCACACCAATGGGAAATTGAGGTGTTTACTTAATTTTACTGAAAATTATCATTCTCCTACTACATACAAATAATAAACACTGTAGCCATCAAAATTTTCTGTCCCAAGCCACCATGCCTCTTGACAGAGTCCAAAAGTACGTTAGTATCAAGGGACGGTACGTCCATAGCAAATAGAGGCAATGTAGAGGTTCTTCGCCCATTTCCCCTGTAAAATCAAGTATGATCAGACTACAATTAACTGTAAATCAGGTGCATCTGTGCATAGACAAAAAATTGGAGTAAATGACCCACCTTAACGTGGGTAGTTGGAAATGCAGAAGTCCTTAGTGTTTCTTGAGTTTCGTCCTCTGGCTTCTTCCTTGGAATACTCAGAACAAAAGCAGCTTGGTCACAAGTTGCAGCAGTCGATGTGATTCGGTATCCACTCTCCCACCGCTTGTGAATCCCTTCACTAGGATACTGAAAATCTAGTTCGACTACCTGTTATTCATAAACACGAATGAAGAATACTTAATCAAACTATCAAGTTGTGCATTATGACTAAAGTACGACAGATATAAGCTCAATACAAAAATGACCTGCTCTGAAAACCCTGCCCCATGAGACATAACTACTCCCCATCTGGACCCAGATGTGGCCATTGAAGTTACAAAAAAACCATCCTTCCACTTTTTGCTGATCCATTTGAAAGGAAATGAATCACTGACTTTGTATGACTGCTGCGAATATTGGGTGCCTGAAATCCATGATCTAAGTTAGTGTAAAGCAAATGGAGAATTTCCGAAGCACATAGGCCAATATATATAACTTAAAAGGCACCAACCTTTAGACATAACAACTAATGAACTCCCATTTGCAACACCTGCAACTGCAGTGATATAGTAATTGTTTTCCCATTGCTCCATGATCCATTGCTTAAAAAAAAATCAGAAAATCCCTTGTTAATAATAAGTATGCCTTGAAACTATAAGGATTAAAAATTTATACAAGCATGCATATCTGGTGTTAATCATAAAATTCTAATAATCCACGAGTAAAAGAATATATATGACAACAGATTGAAATTTACCTTACGGAAAAATTGGAAGGAGAGTTCATAAACTTGGGAAGTGAAACCTGTCCCTGCATCCATGATTAAGGCCCATAGGCCCTGAGATGAAGCAACACTGCTAATATATAAGCCATCCTCCTTTCCTTTGGCAATGTGCTGCAATAGTCTTGTATTTGACACATTGTAGTGATATCTACAACACAAAGAAAACCACACTCCTAAAGCATTACAATTCCTTTACATCATAGTAAGCTCAGATAACCCTTAGCTTCTAATTTTTGTAATCAAAACATTTAATCTAAGTCAAACATAAGATGCAACATATACACACAAAAGGGTATAAATTTCATATTTGTCAGAAAACAAGTTGCTATAGATGCAAAAGAATTTTAAAGAATGAGAAGTTTTTTTTACTGAAAAATGAGAAGTTATTACTTTCATATTTATTGGAAAACAAGTTTGTATAGGTGAAAAAGAATGCTGCACAAAGCTTCGTATACTTCTTTTGGTAATTTGTTTGTAAAAATAATCATTTCCCAATTTTAAAACACCTTAACATAGAATCACATATGTGACACAACAAGCTTTTAAGACTTCTTTTTTAAGATTTTATAGGTGTATACCTTTGTTTCATCGGTCTACGGGCATTGTAAACACTAATCCACTGGTTCGCTGCCAAACCTACTCGAACTTTCACCTTCTTTTTGGGTCGTTCATCATCATCTCCTAACGCCAACCGGCCTCTTTTATGACCAACAAGCTTCGAGGAAAATAAAATAGCAGTATCAACGGTTGGACTACAAACATTGTTTATGCATAAAACAACACAAGAGTACAAGGGTAGGAAAACTGTTACCTTTTGTGCACCTTCTATATTAAGTGGCCTAATATCTGGGTTTGGACCAACAAGCCCATCAAATAGAGAAATGTATTTTGCATAACTCGGCTCTTCATCATACTTTAAAGTCACTATGTGTTCAACAAACTCTTTAAAAGGTTGGGGACAAAGACAGCATAGGGTATCTGGAGGTGTTCCCATCTTCTTCCTGCAAACCTGATATCCCTTGTTTTCTCCCTGAGAAAAAAATGTCTAAGAACAACATTCTTAACATGAGCAAAAATTAAAAAGTTGTCTAAATATGACGAACCAGGTATCCTTGCCAAGGAAGATGACCTCGAAGAAGAAAAACCAGTGTATATGCAAGAGATTCCAAATCATCCCTCCTGCTTCCAGTTCTCCCCAAATGTGCATGCACACTTGCATAGCGGACTGTGCCCCTGAAAATAATTTTCATATGATACAAGTTAATGTAATATGGATAACTCTTGAGATATTTAAACATTCTGTACAAGATCACAAATTAATTATAAATACCTGAAAACATCAGGCCTTTGGTCATAGTCCACATGCAAACCAGTTGTACTATCCCGCCATTTAGTAGCTGCAAGCAAGCACAAAATAGCACAGAAAAAGCCAATGAAGTAATTAAATGATGAAAAATGAATATATTACGTGACCAATAAATAAAATAATCAGTCAATTACAAACCTAATCCAAGATCAACGAGGAACAGTTTTTTCTCGTCGGGTGTCCCAGGAGCTCCAAGCAGAAAATTTTCGGGCTTCACATCTCCATGCACATACCTACCATAGGCATAACCCAAAAGAAATTAATGCAAATAATTTATAGTTTTTGCACGGAACCTAGTTAGTCTAGTGGTAATAAAGTACCCTCGAGAGTGCATCTTCTCCAATATGGATATTGCTTCAATGGCAATACAAGCAACCATTTCGGTGGACAAGCTGGAATTGACACACAAAAAAACCATTAACATAACAATTGAAAGTCAAAATTAGCAACGTGGAATATAGTTTTATGCACATCCAATCCAACAAATAATTTCCAAAAGACTTACGTGTGAGAGCTACTATTCCAAAAATCCCACAAACTAGGTCCTAGGATATCCATAATCTGCACATATGATATTCATAAGCCAAACAGGAATCTTCAAATAAAGCATATTCAAATAAAAGAAATGACATTATCATTCAAAATAATAATTAAAACCCAATAACATACCATAATGTAATAGTCACCTTGCTTGCCCTTGTAATGTACTTGTGGCACGCCATGACTTCCACCGAGGGTGCTGTACAAATAAAAAATTATAGAAAAATATTCAAAACATACCCTAAAAATAGATAGGAAATTTAGAGAAAATATAAGAATGAGCAACAAATACACTCACTCGTAGACTTGCCACTCATTTGGCGGTCCATGGTTACATCCTTTACTACTTATGTGCTCAAATTTTATTGCTACCTGATAAAATAATTAAGAACTGTGAATTCCTGAAACTAAAATACTTTTAGCATGTAAGAATAAAAAATATAACTTATATCGATAGGATACAAATACTTTTAGCATGTAAGAATAAAAAATATAACTTATCACCCACTATCGATAGGATACACATACCTCTACAGCTCCAGGTCCAACTCTCTGGCTCAAATTTCCATCAGAAACACGCCGACCAACATATACTTGACCAAATCCACCCTTGCCAAGTTTTTTCTCTGTTTTATACAAAGGAGAATCACCTACTTGAACCTGTGAGAAGAAAACAAATTTATGATATAACTATATAAGTATTACCAGAACAGAATTATAGACTAGGCCATCTGGAACATTTGTTGCAAAGTATTATTACCTATTAGTAATTGGCATTCATGATTGAAGAAAAACATGAGAAAACTGGCAAGGAAAAAAACAGTTTGAATAAATTACTATTAAAAGGTACTGCTAAATAACGGTAACAACCTTGGCCTTTTCCAAATATATGGGTTATAGGGCACAAACAATGCCATAATGTCATATCATGGATCATACAGTCGTTTTTCAATATCTATTTTTTTTAAAACTATTCAAAATGCCAACGTTATATGGTAAGCCAATATTCTACTAGGTTTACATCCATAATATAACTCCGTCCATTATTTTAAATGGAAGGGCATGCCATTAGACCAATGATGAAACACCATTCATAGAGAAACGATCACATTTTTATAAGATCATTTGTTTATATGATCACATTTTTATTAGGTTGGGTGTCATCAAGAATCAATACTGAGTATGTATTACAGACAACCAGGCACCAGCACACTAAATATTCACTTTTATGACTTGAAGTAGGATTGTCTCACATGGGCCGATAAATTATCATGAATTTCTTTTGATTTATAGACTGTGGATTGATGTCAATGCGTGTAAAAAACTATACAGTTTTACAAATTATGATGCCACTGAGTATCAAAGAAAATAAAGATGGAATACACGCATCAACAAATCCAAATGCTGTGATTTTAGAAACCAATAACAGAATAATAAGACATTTCCATTCTATGAACAATATAAAGAGAGGAATAATAGAGGAATTATGTTCAGTAGAGACTCGAAGATTGTCAACCATGATTTCAAATTGTACGTATACGACTATACGTACATGTACACTTCTACTAACAGAATATCTTGTGTGATCACTGATCACTTGATCAGTGACAAATAAGTTGTACTATTGTACCCTCTGAGATTATAGAGCCCTGATTAATGGCTTAAGTTAAGACAACACCCCCAATCAAGACTCTGGCCACCATTGCCCTCTGAATTAGCCCCAGTCAGAGCTTGAAAATATAGGGTGTGTCCCTTTTCCTGTCTAGACAATCATACTAACTAATCACAACAAAAAACCAATGACATATTCACCATCCTCAGACTAGGACCACTCCGGGTACTCTAATCCACTAGGCTAACATTGGGGACCTAAATTCACAAACATGATTCCTGCTTTGACTCAGATTCCTTAACAAAAGTCATTCCACAAACTAAAAGTTAACAAGTGAAAGACAACTCCCCAGAATAAAAACACCCCATTAGGCCATTACCATTTCAAACCTCTAAACCAAAATACCAATTCAAATAAAACCCTACACATGCACTTAAAACTAAAACACAATATTTGCATGGTAACAAAAAATAAGCCACATTAACATAACAAAGTACACAAAAAAAAAACTAAGTGTTTAAGCAAAAGAGTAAAAGACCTCTTCAGGAATAGCAAATGCATTGCTTTCTTCTTCACCACCAGCATCAGCCTTATCATTGCTCTGACCTCCACCACCTTTCTCCAATGCCCTATTTCCCTCCTCTCCCTTCTCCGCCGCAGCGACGACTACATTCTCATTTTCCCCCTTTCCCGCCGCAACAGCAATCGGCTCCTCTTCAACCTTTTCGTTCGCCGCCGCAACAGCTGCACAACGTCGTCTCGTTCTAGTTGCAATCGCTTCCACTTCAATCGGACTTTTCTCCTGCAGTGTTCGTCGTTGTTGTCGTCGTTGTTGCTTCTGTTGCCGTTCCCGGCGCGTTGCACTACGCAATACCGGCATGGTTCATCGATCAAATGCTGATTCTTCTCCCGATCAAAACTATATTCACCTTAAACGAGTGAAAATCGAGCTAGAGAACAGTGTTTTCACAAAACCTTGAAGAATTTTTTGATTCGTCGAAACAAAGGGGGAAAAAATAAGGAAAATGTGGGAAATTGATGAAGGTTTTGGATGAGAATGGTGATGATGGGGATTTTGGGGGCAGAATTAGGGTTCTGACACGATGACAGAGTGAAAGAGGAAGAAGAAGCGGTTAATTTCGATACAAAGAAAAGAAGAGAATGGAATTGAGAGAGTGAGAGGAAAAAGAGTGTCTTTTGGGTACTTGTTTGTTGTAAGACACAGACCACGATGTTTTTATTTGAATATATACGCAGAGAAGTGCGGTTGAGCAGTTGATCGAAAATTTGATCATCGTCTTGAATATGAAATATTTTAAAATTTTAGATCAGTTATTTTATTACTGAGTGTCTTTAATCTAGTGAAAAAATAGTCACTGTATTCGATAGTACATATTCTAGTTTAAATAAAAATCATAATACTTTCTGTCTCATATTTTCTAGAATGTTTATACTTTTTTTTCCCATATATTAATGGATTAAATATGTTTTTAATTCCTATAAATATATCAAATTTTACTTTTAGTCCCTCTAAAAATTTACTTCGAATTTTAGTCCCTATAAAATTTTTCATCTTCATTTTTGGTTCATCCTTCTAAGTAAACTCATATGTAAAATTCATATTTTTGAATAAAATTTTACAGAAAAGTTTATTAAATTATAATAATCTTTCCCAAAAAAATTGAGAATTTTTTAATGAAATAAGAATTAATTATGAATTTTTATATTTTTTGTGGTTAAAAATTCATATTAAATTCATGTTTTGTTAATAAATTCCAATTTTTTGTAGGAGAGATTTTCATAACACTTTACACATTTTCGCACAATTTTATTACAAAATACAAAGGTTATACATGAGTTGAATTAAAAATAGGGACTAAAAATGGAGATTGAAAATTTTCTAGGGATTAAAAGTAAAATTTGATATATTTATAGGGACCAAAAACATATTTAACCCTATATTAATTGACCATTTTATTAAAATAACAACTCTCTTCTCTTCTGATTAGTGATAATATTGGAATATCAATCCCATAAATTTAGCTCAATTGATTTGACATATTGCACGAAAGTGTAAAGATTCGGGTTCACCTTTAGATACATCCTTTTATAAATTAATTTAATAATGTGTTACCCCATCATTTAATAAATGTGACATGTCGTGTGATTTTGTAAAAAATCATTAATATCACATTGTATGATAAAAAAAAATTATCTTAAAAATTAATAAGTGGATTATTGAGAGTTCGAATTTCGACCCCTTCATATAAAAAATATTATTTGTTGCAACAATTATCATAGGACAAGAGAATGTTTGTTTTGATAGTAGGCTATACATTCTTAATTATATGACCATTTTAAAATTTCCAACTTGCAAAGTTAGAATAAAACTGTATGAATAACTTATTAAAAGACTCTAAATTGGACGGTGATATACTGATCATCATAAACTCAGTTAATCCCAATGCACTAAATTTTTATATAAATACTATTCTTGTGAACCATTATATGTGAAAGATGTAGGAATTGAAGATAATTCGAAAGAGATAAAAAAAACTATTTACAGTTGAAAGATAAAAATGCTAAGGAGATAAAAATGAATTTTGTTGTTATCAATATAGGATGAAGAAGTTTTAAACATAAATAGAGAGATTTTATAATGGAAATGAACTCTACTTTTATATAGAGTTATATTTTTTTGACACACTAATTTATTAGGAACAATGACTAATAGATTAATGGTGTAAATTTTGTGAATAAAGAAGATTATATGAGTTATCTCTAATTTGTATACTTAAATGAGCACAGATTTTACCTTTACATTAGTTTATATTTTCTAATATGTCCAATCAAACAAAAGCCCGTCTAGCTCAGTTGGTAGAGCGCAAGGCTCTTAACCTTGTGGTCGTGGGTTCGAGCCCCACGGTGGGCGTTTTTTGATTATTTTGACATTTTTAATTTAAAATTGTTTGTTGTTGGACTTTAAACCATCATAAAACCCAAGTTATATTGGGCATTAGTATAGGAAAATTATACCACAGCCCATTATGAATGACCCAAAATTTATCAGCCAAATATTTTTTTTCTTTATTTTTTTTATCATGATTACAACGTCTCACCAAAAAATAATTCATGTTCTCTTATATTTTTCAGATTTTCAACCCTTTTTTTATTTAAATGAAAGTTTGATATATTGTTTGTACCAAAAAAATATACATTTTTATATAAATGTGATGGGAGGAATTATGTTTCAATGTTGAAATATATACATATAGTATATTGTGTTTGCAATTTTAAGAAGTATAACGACAATGTTTAACGTATTTGAGATATTAAAATGGTTGTTTGTTCGGTTAACTATCTAACCTTTGGACTTGAGAATCATTGCCTTGTTTAAAATGAAACAACTTTTTGGATTAAAAAGAAAAGAGCCATTTTAAACATCATTCAATCAACTTTTTATTTTAGTTTGATAAAAAAAAATAGATTAGCGTTGTCACATCTAATATAAGGTAAGAATGAATCATTAAATTCACTAGTCTGCATGTAAAATAAAATAAAATTAATTAGTCTTCACATATGAAAAAATACATGTGGGTATATAGATCAATTAAAAGAGTTAGAGACTTGAGTAAGAAAAAAGAAAAACAATGATAAGAGTTTGAGTGTGAAAAATGCATGTGGGTATATAGATCCATCTTTCTTTTTATTTCTTTGCTTTTATAAGTACTTAGTCACATATTTCTGTAAAAAAAAATTACTAAGTCACATATTCAACAATTTTTCATTCTTGCAATTAAATTCCTTGTATGTTAATTTTACTCATTATATCGGTTCTATATGGTTACGGTTTTGCTAAATTTTCTTTTAAGACTTTTTTCTTTTTGACCAATTTTACATGTAATGCAAGACTTATAAGGGAGATATAGAAAAAATTAA
Organism: Trifolium dubium; assembly: GCA_951804385.1. Taxonomy (NCBI): domain Eukaryota; kingdom Viridiplantae; phylum Streptophyta; class Magnoliopsida; order Fabales; family Fabaceae; genus Trifolium; species Trifolium dubium. Next base: position 2,438,785 of record OX638063.1, on the reverse strand, counting down.
CCAATATTTTACCCTCTAACAAAACACTGTTTTTTCTCACTGTTGTCTCTCTTTCTCTAGAATTTCTTCTTTCAAAGTGATCTTATTAGTCAATATTGTACATATGAATTGCTTAACTCGAGAAGTTAGATCTATAACGAGTCAAGATCATATCTATTTTTATCATCTCCATTTTTTCCATTATCAAAGTTTTGAAAATATTTGACCAAAAAAAAAGTTTTAAAAATATAAATACAATGATGTAACATTCGGTAGGTCCAACTATTAAATAATAAAGAGGAAAAATAGAGAGGATCCTAACTCAACCATAGTGTCTGAAATACAAAGTACTTTTATTTTACCAATATGAAAGATATAATTTATCTATAAGAATCCAAAATTCTACAATAAAAGGATGAAACAAACTTTGTTCAAACAAATCAGTCAACAGTATAAACCTTTATGATTTGCATACCCTCCAAATCTAATACACACACTTTGCTCAATTCAATTGTGTGAATAGTAATAATAAAAATAATAAGTCACACCCAAAAAAAAGTCAATTTTTTTATAATTAAATAAAAAAACTCTTGTGTCATATTCGGCCATATACAAAATATATTTGGTAGGATGTTGCTGCATCTAGCTCCAACAAGCTTCCTCTAGTGGCCAAAAGATTTTTCTATGTCATTCATATTTCATGCCCTTTAAATATGTATGTATTTTGATTTGTGTCACTTTTTGCTTTAGTGCTGCTTGCCTATTTGCCTATTTGGTCCGACTTATTTTTTACTTTTTTATTTAGCTTAAACGAAATAGAGAAATATAAAATTGAATTTAGCCATATTTCTCTTTAAAAGTATTAGAGAAATAAACTAAAGAATTAAAAAATAAAAAAAAGTAGAATTAAACACATTTTTTTCCTACTTTACTAGTTTTAAGGAGAAGAAAAAAAATAGAAAATAAACCCGACCAAACGGACAAAGTACTAACTGAATAAACAATTAGAAGTGGCCAAAAGCATTAAGCTAGAACTCTTTCCGCTTTTATTACTTACACATGACACACACATACAACTTTTTTCAGGCATTTTAAACACTTCTCTTTTAAAAAACTATTACATGCCAAAGAGAAAAATGAGACCGAGAAGAAAGAAAGATCATTTTGGGCAAATTATATATTCCAACAAATTTGAGTCTAAAATAAATGAAGTGTAAAGTAAAAAAAAAAATCAAAATTGTTATTTCAATTTCAACAAACTCATAATTTATTATAATATATTTATTTAAAGGTATTTTCTTGTCTACCCCAAGATTTAGGGATATTTACCCCCAACTACTTAAAAAAATTTAACCGATATAAATTTTTATAAAATACACCATTGGATTAAAAGTTTATATCATATAGATCATCTGTGTAAAATTTCAGACAAATCTAAAATTATTTGGTATGTTATTGAGACACATCAAAATTAACAATTTCTATGATTTCTTAAACACCATTCATCTTTATGTGTCTCAATAACATACAAAATGATTTTAGATTTGTCTGAAATTTTACACAGATGATCTATATGATATAAACTTTTAATCCAACAGTGTATTTTATAAAAAAATATATCGGTTAATACTTTTTATAATAGTTGGGGGTAAATACCCCCAAATCTTAAAGTGGTACACAAGTTGTCACCCTGGTACAAAATGCTTACAATATTCACCTTTAATATTTAATCAATGGCCTATAATATTACTGTATATACAGCAAAGTAATTAAGTTGTTCAATTTAAAAGAGCTGAATCTCTTCCTCTCTAGCCTATTCAATTATCTATCACTTTCCTAATTATAATGGTTGCCTTGACATACAAATATTTTTATTATTAAGAATTTGAGTTTAATTTCTATAAGAAATAGTTTTTTATCAGATTTTCCTTATCTTACAATCAAATTCTAAATTAGAAGAGTTTTATTTTAAAAAAAAAAATGAAAGAGTTAACACAAATATATTTAATTGACATCTTTCTTTTGGCCTAATTAAGAAGGCTTATTATTCAGGTGGCTAAAAGATTTTTCTATCTTTCATACCCTTTAAATAAGTACTCTCTTTGGTCGTCCTTATTATAAGAAGAAATTTGTTTTTTAGATTTATGGAATGTTTTATGTATCTGGACTAACTATATTATGAACTAGATACATCAAACATTCTATAAATCTAAAAAGTCAATTTCTTCTTATAATAAAGATCGGAGGAAGTATTATATATATTATGGACTATTGTCACTATTCACTTTAGTACTTTCACTATTTAAAAACACATAAGACTTTTTTGGTGAACAACTTTCTTAGACATTGCTATTAGAAACTACTATTATATATATAGTAGAGGAATTAAATTCGAATTTCAATTATAAGCGTACGACTTAATAATTTTAATTTTTTCTGTCAGTTAAACTATAATTTGTGGACACTTTAGACATTTTAAACAGTTTGCGTTTTAAAATTACACATGAAAAAAGCAAATTGAGACCGACAAGAAAGGTTAATTTTTTGGCCAAATTAAGAACAATACAATATATTTCCCATCTAAGCTAAGCTATTTCTTTCAATTAAAGATGCAGATTAAAAAGGCAAAATGGTATCGTCCATGAAAGAAGGCAAAACATTTTGTGATTTCTGAATCGCATCACATTTTATATAATATTATTATAATTGCCAAACTTATTTTTCTTTAATTTGATTAAGTACATAAGTTATTGGTGAACATTGTTAAAAGTTGTATAATTCTAATCATTTAGAAGTTAGAAGTAAGTTAGAGGTAGTTAGTTGTTGTTAACTACCTAGAAATTGTGAAATTTGTTTTGTCTTAGGTAGTTATAGTTGCTTATGTGAGAAGCAACAGACTAGTATATAACTACACTTCCACCAGTGGTGGAAGTATATCAAAAAAAACATCACAATTCGTCACCAGGCTTGTATAACACTAGTTTTTCTCTAGTGGAAGTAACACAGAATTCTTTACATTTTTCACAATAACCTTCTCTGTATGTGTGTGCTTGATTTTGTGGCTCAAATTCCGCTGCGCCAACAAACATGCCCTTAGCTAGAGTTTTTGTTATTGGTGAACATGCCCTTAGCTAGAGTTGCTGCGTTATTTGTTATCAGGAATTAGAAGATGTTCATCATATTTTTTTCACCTGATTAGTAAAGTATGGATTAACATTTTCAAGTGGTTAGATATTGATCCTTTGGTTGTTATTCCAGTGCCTCAACATTTCCTTGGTTTTGGTAGTCTTTTTAAAGGTAAGAAATATAGGAGAGTCCGGCACATAATTTGGCTCGCAACAACTTGGTGCATTTGGAAAACTCGCAATAATGTTTTGTTTAGAGGTGACCGCATTTCTTCCTTAGTTGACTAAATTATTTATATAGCTTGGTTGTGGTTATTGGTAGAAATAGGAATTTTGATGATCTTTCTTTTAATGATTGGTGTATCAGACCTCTTGAATATTTTCATAGGTTTTATTGTTTTAATCTATTCTTTTGAATTGTAAAGGTTGAGTACCTTTCTACTCCTTATAATTCACTTTGCGCTTATAAAAAAAATACATTACATGCAATTATTTAATATCATAGTATTTTTTTTATATTTAAGAACAATAAATTATGTTCAACCATCATCAACAAAACAAAACAAAAAACAAATTAAGTTATATTCACATGACCAGATGTCCTCGTGTACTTTAATTTTTTTGAGTACAATATCCAACATTTAATTTTTTAAATTTTATTTAGTATTTCTTTGAGGGTAGCTAGTATCCACTTTTTTTTTATGGTTATCAAAGAATTTTCCAAAATTATTAGAGAGTAAAAAAAGTACAAAATATTTGCATCGAATGCGGATGTCACAGATCAAATGGTTTGAAGTCAGCAAGTTTGTAATTTAACTTTGGTGCAACTAGCATGCATATATATTAATATATAGAAAACAATATTAATCTATAAAGTTCCACTATATGGATCAAAAAAAAAAAGTTCCACTAAACATAAATATATAATGATAGAAATTAAACAAATGTTGTTGACAAAATGGAAAACTACAAAAGGAGAACTGATCTATCAAGAGTTAAATAATTGAACACGTTTGCTATGCCTTCTAACTACTCTATTTTGTTTGTTGTCATTTTCAGGGCTATATAGTCAAACTATAATATTTGGTGTATGATTGTCAAATTGTCATTCATGAGTTTATTTCATAAGATTTCTTTTAGTTTTAATATTTTAATTACTTACTACAAGTTATTGTAAAACTATTTTTTTCATTGATGCTAGCTAGCTAAGTAATTAACCATATAATTTTTTTTACCGATGCAAAATTTTCCATGTTATTTAACGGTGGTTAATCTTCATTGAAAATTTTGTAAATTAAAACACATAAAATGAATTCTTTATAGGCACACATAAATTGCATGTAATGTATTTTTTGTCACATAAATTGAAACTCAACTTGCTTAAGTGACACAAATTTTTTGTCACTCGAATCAATTTATTGTTGCCGCATGTTTATAAGACCTATATATAGGCACACAATTTAAGTGTGCACACAAAAAATAAAAATTGTCAGAAGTGGAAAATATTAAGTGATGGGTTGAAACAAAAAAAAAAAAAGAATTAAGTAGTGTATGTATTTTTTTTACAATAAATGGTTATGTAATTTTTGAAAGAGTCGATGCATTATTAGCTGGTATTATTAGTTTATGTTAGTTTTGCTACGAGTGAGGATCAAATTTTTGACCTTCTTATCACTTTACTATCTAATTCATCTACTATAGCCATTAAAATATCTTTATATCTCCCAAAAATCATTATATTTTTAAATAATTTAATTATGTTTATTGATTATGTGTATGAGTTTCTAAAAGCTTGCTATTTTGTCTACATACCAAAAAAAATTATATGTATATTGTTTATCCAAAGAAATAAAATTATTATAAGCTACTTTTTTTTTTATAAAAACTACAAGAGTACAAATGTGACAACTAAGGGGGTTATTCAATTGAGATTTCAATGGATTTTAAAAGACTTTTTTATGATAAAAAAATCTTGAAGATTTTAAAAGACTTTGTGGGATTATATTGATTACTGTGAGATTTTAAGAGACTTTTTTTAAAAGACTTTTGCTTACTTTTTATAAATTTTTATAAAATTTTTGATTGAATACCACAAGATTGCTTACTTTTTGTAAAAGTCTTAATTGAATACCACAAAAAAAATTTATCATAAAAAAGTCTTTTAAAATTCATTGAAATCTCAATTGAATAACCCCCCTAAGAAATCTCAACTATGTTGGCACCCTTATTATAAGCTACTTGAATTAACTTATAAAAAATGATTTAGTAAATAAAAATTATAAGTTTTTTAGAAATTAAAATAACAGTTACAAAAATGGTCTTTTTTTAATCATGTATTTATAATATATGAATTGGTAGGCTTGTATAAGCTATCATAACTAGCTCATGGTGGTTGCCAAACAAACTCCTAGACTCCTATTGGAGAAAATAGATTCATTCCTTAATTTTCAAATCACCCAATTTTTGAGTGCCTAATAATTAATAAATTAAAGTTAATCCCTTCACGTCCTTCTCTCCCTATATCCCAAAACCAGGTGAAACATGGAAGATATTACTCCCTCCGTACCAAAATATATGTCGTTTTGAGAAAAAAAATTGTACCATAATATATGTCGTTTTACATTACCAATGAAGCATTTAATGCACTTTTTCCTCTTATACCCTTAATTAATTATTTCTCTTTCTTCTTTTAATTCTATAATTTATCTTTCTCATACCATTAATGAAGGATAATTTTGTAAACTAACCCATAATTTATCTTTTCCATACAACAATGATTACATTTCTTAATTTGTGTGATATGGTCAAAACGACATATATTTTGGTACGGAGGTAGTAATAAATATCATTATATTGGACATAATAAATTACCACACTGAACCATCAAATAATGCATACCACAATGACAAGGAAAAACTTGAGTGTGTTTTTCATCCAAAAAAATGAACTTAATTGATACTATATGATTTTTGAGAACAACAAAATTGAATCAGCTTTAATTAAGCAAGGTCCACAAAAAAAGTCATAAAGCATATGGCATTAAGCTTTTAAGAAGTGATGAGGGAACTTCGTTTTTTGCTGTGTAGTCAACTGATGAAACTTCAACTCCATGCATGCTTTTCCAGCAATTCTAAACCATGATATTTAGATTTTGAAAAATGAGGTGCATTTTAGGATTCACGTACTTTTGTGAAATACAAAAATACTTGTTGAAGTGTATGTATTATGAGCAATATAATATAAGGTATATACATATAACAAATTAAAATATAAGTGACCACCAAAAAAAGTGTAGTGCAGCACCACCAAAAAATTGATAAAAACATTGCATATAATATGTAGAGACTAAATTAAATAATTGTAGTACAATCACTTATTCGTTTTTAAAACAATGTAATTGAAATTTGCTATTAAGCTATTCGACAAATATATATACACACACACAAAATAATAAATTATATTTACCATTGTTTTTTTGAAAAAGTCTAGGGAATATGTAAACTTAATTTTAACATTTTAATTAGCATGTTTTTGAATATTTTTTTTTGATTAAAATAAATTTAGAAAAAACACATATGATATAGTAATTTGGTTGTATTTCTTTGATTATATCATTCTTAGAACGAGTTTCATTGATAAGTGGCATATACAAATAATATGTCTAGCGAAAAACTACACCAGAATCTGCGGCCAAGAAGTCTTTTGAGACATGACATCACTTTAGTACGTATTGTTTTGTGTCTTGCTTTTGTAAGAGAAAAAAGTTTAATTGTAATTTTAGTTATATTTTTTTCATCCTTTTTAGATTTTGATATCCATATTTTCTAAATATGCAATTTTCATATCTTTATTTTTCTCAATTTATGAAATTGGCCGGACTACCCAACACTTCAATTTTTTATGACATGGCAAATTTCCTACCATTTCTTTATAGGATTTTCCTAAAAACATTAAACTTGTATTAATTCTAGTGACCACCCAAAAACTTGAATTCACACAGTTATAAACATCAATGTCAAAAATGAGCTTCTCTCAATCTCGATGGTTGTCGAAAGAGGATTATTTGGCGAAGAAGGTTAATGGTGACGATGGTCACTGCATGCAACTTTCTTATAAATAAATAAATTAAAATGAGAAAAATTCTGAATTTTTTCTTATGATGATTAGGATTAGATCGTATAGGAGTTATATTTAAATTTATTTCTTTATAAAATAATTTAATAGTTAAATATTGGTTTATGTCCTATGGAATGTGTGAATTTGAATGGAAAACGGATACTAGTGCCAATTTGATAGGTAATTTAATGATGAAGGAAAAAGATATACGAAAATAGAAAAAGTAAAACATAAAGAGGAGTAATTAAGGAGAGAAAATGTGAAATATGAATAATTTAGTAAAATAATTATGCATGTATAGGGTAACTAAGCCAATTTTGTTACTTGCCCATTAATTTGTGTCTTCCCGTATAGGCGTGGAAACTTTCTTTTTTGGCAACCAACTTAATTAAATTGAAGAAAAGGTGGTATCTTTATAAAACTTATAAAAGTCATTGAATGGCAAAAACAAAAGCAAAAAAGCAAAAGAGGAGAGAAAAGAAATAAAAGTTGAGAAAGGAAGCAATATTTTTTGGAGAGGGGCCATCTATGGTTTCACTTTGACAAGTTAGTGGAATTGTATGAAGATTCAAGACAATGTAGTGGGGTCTAGCTCTTAAAGCATATATAACTTCAAACCAAATATGGGTCACCACCACCAATAGCACAATCAAACAGGGTACCAACATGGTACTATGTATTTTGGCACAAATACATGCATATTAGTACAAATGTACAATAATAATTTGTCACCAATTGTGGTCATTATACATTTGGAGGGCGTCATTAGTTTATATACATACGGCAAGCAAGATAATTTGATTATTTTGTGAAAAAAAATTGATTAGGGTTTTTTTCTTCTTAAATGTTAAAAATGAGTGATTTTCATATATAGAAATAAACTCTAATAACATAGAATTCAGTCAGAGATAAATAAAACTGGTCTCAATAATTATTTTGATTAATATTTAAATTTTGATTCTTCGGAGCAATTCAATTTGGAGGGGGAATAGGAGAGGAAAAGAAACCATCTTATTAATCCAATATGCTCTTCCTCTAAATATTAGCTTATTTTGTTCCAAAATGATTGACTATTTTAATGTACAACTTTGATCATTAATATTTTTAGTTATTTATTTATTAAAAATTATAATATAATATATTTTAAAAATATCCATCGAAACAAATCAAACAACATATTATATGCTAATATTTATATTTGTATATTAGTTGAAAAATAAAGTTAAAGGAACTTATGTAAATAGTGCACATAGTCAAACAATTTGGGATGGAGGAGGTATTTTTTTTGGTTATATATTTAAATAGTACTTTATCTAAGGTTTAAATATTACATTAATATATTTAAGTCAAAAAAAATATTCCAATAATGAAAAATATAATATTTAAACTCTAATGATTTTATATTTTTCATGTCCTCATGGCCTCGTTTTATATTTGAGTCAAACTAATTAAACACATAAATTTTAAAATTTTATACTCTAGATCTCTCATTCTCTTCCTTCCGGCCAAGCAAGTTAAAGAAAATATATAAACAATTATATTAATATTCTTGTTGTGCAAATAATAATATATATGCAATGTATAGGATATACTATTAATCCCAAATTAGAAGATTCAATCTTCTTTTGAGTATGATTCAAAAATAAATAAACTTTTTTGAATATACATTTGTCAAAAAACTAAAATTCCTTTAGTACCAACAGGGTACCACTCAGGAAGATTCGATCGATAGTACTCCACATGCATACAGTACTAATTAAGGACTTAACTTTTATAATCACATCACATTAATCAATAATGAAAAATATCTTTAAACCAGAAATGGTTTTATTGAAAATTAGCTATACGAGGATCTAAAACATATGCTTAACTTAAGTGTTATAATACTCACTAAAATTTGTTTGCAAGACTTAATTCAATTGACAAATACCGATTTCGAGCTCAAAACCTCCATATATGTTGCTGAATTTTTGGTGGTATAATTTTTTTAATATTCCTTCAAAAGTATATATTATGAAAATTTGTACTATGTTACTAGTGTGTAAGGCCTAAAATTTTCATTGAGGTTACTTGTATAAAGATATTAGCTCCTTTGATAAATAATTTTGTCACAAAAAACTAAATGGAAATTAAGTGATAAGTATAATAGAAATCATTTGAAGAAGGGATGAAAGATAATAACTACACTTGTATAATATTTTATTTTTATCTTTTCATATAGATATAGATATAAGCAATACAAGCCAACAACTAAACATACAAAATTAAGTCCTCAACATAATTAACATGCATCCTCTCCTAAGCTTACACAAAGATATAAATTCTCAAGTTTATCCAAAACAAAACTGCTAGTAGCTAGCTTTATGATCATAAGAATAATAATTAACATTAATTAAATATTAAGAAAGAAAATTATGAAACAAAGATTCAATCTTGTTTCTTCAACTGCAAGTAAAACCTCTTTATGAAAGCATCGGCAGCCTTGTCCACCTCGGCTTCAGTGTCAGTGTCATTCAACGGAAAGGGTGAGTCAGTCACCCTCAACTGCCTCACCTTAGGTGTTCGTCCGAATCCTGGAAGAGCCGGGGAAGCCCCCACCATCACCTCATTATTATTTACCATATTCTCCAACACAGCCTTAACTGCATTTACAGTCACAATGTCGTCATCTTGTGTGAGAGGTGCATGAGTACATGCAAAAAAATGATTGTTACGGTGGCGCTTGTTAAGGGCGAATTTGTAATTTGGTGTGTTGCTACAGCTGAACTCATATTCCCTTGTGGTAGAGAGGCTCGTGTCTCCATGGGAACGGCGACTTGAGGTGGAACCGTTGTGGTGGAACATGAGGTTGGTGATGGCTTTTCCGGCAAGCTTACCTCGGCGTTTGACCATCATGTTGAGATCCATCATTAATTTCCCCTTTGATATGCTTTTTCTTAACATGAACAAGGCCACACGTATCATGCTCCATAGTCTCTTAGTTATTATTGGTACATTGTTTTCCATTTTCTAGTGGTTTTAATTTGGTTTGTAAAAAAAAAAGGTTTGGATTTTAATAGAAGAGAAAGAGCTAGCTAGAGAGATTTTTTTTGAGAGAGAGAGAGATAATTAAAGATGGAGTCACAAAGGGATGAATTGAAGAGGAAGGGTAATGGGTGTATATATATGTGAATGTAATGGTAAAGAAGGGAAAGAGAAAAACGTGGTGTTTTTTTTTTCTTTTGGTGTTTGAATCAACCTACCCTAGAACTTTAATAACCCGTGGGTACATAGATAATTATTTTCTAGTGCTACTTTAGTTTTAGCTTTTAAATTTTAATTTATTTTATTTTATTGGAATGAGTATGATTGGTTGAGGGGGTTGCCTTAAGAGTTAAGAGGTAAGACTTTGAAAAATCGTAGTTCGTAGTAGACGTAAATGTAATTGACGAGTGACAACTCCTTGTTTTTTTATTTGAAATTAATATAATTAATTTTATTTGTGGCTATTAAATTTGAAATTAATACAAATTGAAAATTAATTATTATAAAGTTCAAGGCTATGTTTGAAATGCAAAGGATCATTTATGCAAAATGAATTAAGAAATACCCATCTTTATTTTATTTTATTTTTTTGAAAAAAGGAAAAGAATGCTTATATATAGTTATATTTCATTCATAATTAAGCGACTAATATATATTGAAATATCAATTAAAATATTGAAGCTAGTTAGAGATGTGACTATCTTTATTGAAGCGTGATTTTTTTTTGAACAACAAAGTGAATATTTATATATATAAAAGAGAAAATGAGAAAAAATACAAGATGTATTCTACTTACCTATTTATGTAGGATAAGTACAGATAGTAATCTACCAAAATACACCAACAAAAACAAAACTACAACAAACATGAGAGGAATGTCAAAATACCCAAGCCACCCAAAAAGCCACACTTATTGAAGCATGATCTATGGAGTAACATATTGCACAAAAAAGTTGGAGGAAAATGTGGGCTACAAAAAAGTTGTAACTTGTAGCTGGAAATTCATGATATGGTATAAAATGAGTTTTTTTATTGGTAGTGTGGTATAAAATGAGTTTGCCGCCACATTTTAAGTTTACCGTGCTTTTTAAAATTTTCGAAAATAATTTATAGATACTTCAATTTTACAATAACACAAAAAAGATATACCAAAAAAATAACACAAAAAAGATGAAGAGTATATAAAAGGCGGGAGAAGATTATGAGAGTTTAGTGGATATGTGTATGATTCAATTTAAGATGACTCTATTTTCTGAATAGATACAACTGCATATCTAATGTATTTTTGTTGGATGATGGAATGGAGAGAAGAGACTAATTTAGCTAATATTATATAATTAATTAATTAATTTGATAATCGGGTAGGCAATGACACTCTCCACGAGTTGATTCGAGGTTGTATTCGGTCTCGGTACAAACTAAATGGGCCGATAGGAGGGGTGCGCAGTTTGGGAGCTAGCTTGGTGAAGATTCCTTTTTGTGTGGGAGGAAGAATTGGTGCTTGATCTATTGTTTCGCATTGGTTCGGTTGAATTGTCAAACCATGGTGATCACAGGCAATGCTGGCAAAACTAATGTATAGCGTCAAATTCAAAGGATGGGTTTTGCTATCCAAAAAAGTTTAGCGGCGCAACTTGTTGTCCGTCTACCTTTTATTCATATTAATTATCTTAATATGAGCATAACTTAATTTTTATTTTATTTGTAATTTTTTTTATACTCCTTCTTTGGATCTGACTTCAAGTGAGGTGCTAGGGAAATGTGGGATATAGTTTGGCTCCATTGAAAATGGTGGTATTTTCTTGACAACTATTAAACGATCGTCTTTCTACAAGAGTCAATTTTGTGTCTAGAGGAATGGCCAATATTGATGTGGACTCATCATGTGTTCTATGATTGGGGGCGGAAGAGACGGAGAATCTCCTGTTTGTAACATGTTCAATGATTGTGGTAGTGTGGAATCAAATTTACAAGTGGTAATGGGTTATACGTTGGTATCGGTTTATTATGAAAATACTATATTGCGTTTGGAAATTTCTTGGAGCTCTTCAAGCAAGGCCCAAAGTAATATAATAGAGTCATTTTGATATCTACGACAAGTTGTAACGTGGATAATTTGGCGCATTAGAAATGATTAAAAAAATTCCGATAAAGTCTCAAGAATCGAAGAGATTGTGGAAAGAATTAAAATTGTCTCTTAAAAATGAGCTAGTACAATCACCCTTTTGATTGATTACTTAGATAGTTTTGGGTACATCTTAATCGTCTGTTATTTTTTCTAATGAAAAATTTCACTTACTATAACATCATAGTTTTACAGCTTCCAACTACATATACAAAATTAAGTCCTCAACAAAATTACCATGCATCCTTTCCTAAGATTCCACAAAGGCATAAAACCAAAATTATACAAAACTGATACTAGCTTTACGTTCATATTAATCATGACTACTAGTATGAAAACAAGACTCAATCTTGCTTCCCCAACTGCAAGTAGAACCTCTTTATGAATGCTTCGGCAGCCTTGTCCACTTCAACGTCAATATCGTGCAATGGAAAGGGTGAGTCACTCACCCTCACAAGTACGGGAGAAGCCTCCGCCATCACCACATTATCATTTACAATATTCTCCAAAACAGCCTTAACCATATTGACGGTCGCAATGTCATTGTCTTGTTTGAGAGGCGCATGAGCACACGCGAAGAAGTGATTGTTACGATGACTCTTGTTATTAAGGGTGAATTTGTAACTCGGTGTGTTGCTGCAGCTGAACTCATACTCTCTTGCGGTAGAGAGGCGTTTCTCGTTGTGGGATCGACTACTTGAGGTGGAGCCGCCACGATGGTGTGGGAACATGAGATTGGTGAAGGCTTTACCGGCCAGCTTACCGCGGCGTTTGACCACCATGTTGAGGTCCATCATTAATTTTCCCTTTGATATGCCTTTTCTTAACATGAACAAGGCCACACGTATCATGCTCCATACTCTCTTACTTATTATTGATACGTTGTTTTCCATTTTTCTAGTGCTTTTAATTTGGTAGGAATTTTATGGAGAGAAAAAACTAGCTAGAGAGATTTTTTTGGGAGAGATAGAGAGATGAAGATTGAGATACAAAGGGGTGATGGATGAATTGAATGGGAAGGGTAATGGGTTTATTTATATATGTGAATGTAATGAGGAAAGGGGGGAGAAAGAAAAACGTGGTATTTTGTTTTGTGCTTTTTTTGTGCTTCAATAAACCTACCCTAGAACTTGAATAACCCGTGGGCACATACATAGATATTTATTATTTAGTGCTATACTTTTTTATTTGATAATTTTTAGTGCTATATATACTTTAGTTTTAGCTTTTTATTTTTAATTTATTTTATTAAACCGAGTATTTGGTGGGGACTGGGGTATTTGCCTTAAGAGTTAAGAGGTAAGACTTTGAAGTTGAATGACATGAGATTTGTGTAGTTTAAAAGGAACTCTAATGTGACTTTGAAAATCTCATTGGAGTGAGAAATAGAATCTCAGACTCATATTTGATGGAGTTCAAGCCGGTATCCCACTACTTGAAAATCATTTTGATACATTTTTTCTTACAAAAAAAAGTAAAAATTCAAAAGGATTATATTTAGGAAATCCAACATTAAAAATCATTATATTATTTTTATGAAAAATAATTATAAATTGTAGAGATAGACGAAGTTGGTTTTAGCCCTCCAAATAGCCTAAATACTTAATAAGACTGTGTCATCTTTGACAACATTATATTTTATTTTGTGTCAAAAAAAAACATTATATTTTATTTTATGTGTAAGAATTAATTCTTTTTTTTTTTTTGACAAGCTATGTGTAAGATTCTTAAACATTATTTATTTAAAACGAGTATATATTACTTAAATCTTTAACATGTGGTTGTTCTTAGTGATAAGAAATTCAAACACCTTAAAAAATTTGTTAGGTTTGATTAATATAATTATTATAAATGAAAATTCCGATGTACTAAGAAAAAGAGTGAATATACACTTTGTACTTATAACATAATTATAAAATAAAATTAAAATATTTTTTATTAGTACACAACTATTATAGGCAATAAGGCTTAATCAAAATGATAAATATCATAATCTACACCAATTAAATTTTATTCCATAACATGATTGAAAGATCTACAATACATTTCATAAAGTTACAAAATATAAAACAAAAACTAGACAAAAAACAAAGCAGCCTTGAGAGGTGAAAGGGTTAATAATATATACCCTAAAAAATTACCTCAAGGCAACTAGTTTGTAACAAGGCTTATGGAAGAAAAAAAAACTAGCTTAATTTGTAATAACATTCCAAACTAGTAAAGATCTCATTAACTTGCTCGGATTTGGAGGAAAAACGTACGTGTTATTGGTGAAGACTTTTTTTAAAATAGACAATTTTAATTCGCTATTTTGATATTGTTGATCTCTCTTGTAAGTGCCGGAATACAACTTGAACTACGAGCAAGCCCTCCTCCTTTCTTATCCCTTGGACTAATTGACTTAGCCCTAACTTTCCCATCTAAGTTACTCTTCTTCAACATCTCTTTCATAGCTTGAGCTTGAAACAAAACAGGAAAAGCCCTACCATATTTGTTAAACCTAACACATGCATTCATATGTGTACTTAAAGCTTCATCCAATTTTTTCCCACCATTTTTCTCCAACTCTTCCTTCACTGCCTCAGAACATAATCCGCACACAAACTTCCCTTCAAATTTGTTGCGAATGCGGTCTATGTACTCGGATGTGCACTCCTCAGACATGCCACAACACTCACACTTTGCATCTTCAACTTCGGATATGGAAGGTAGTTTTAAGTTATCAATTTCTTTTGTCAGCTCGAAGGAAATGTCTGAGACCGTTCTTTGAATGTGGTCGGAATTTGAGAGCTTTGTTGATTTGTTTGATATGTTGTTGCTCCTAGAGATCAATGAAGTTGATAACAAAGATTCTCCATGAGGTGCCATGATCATGAATAAGAAGGATCGATATTGAAATTGTTTGTAGCAAAATGAGAGGTTTATGAGAAAGTATTATTGTGTTGACAATTATCTCATAGTGGCTAGAGAAGGAAAGGATAACCCTATTTATAATGATTTGGCATATAACATTAGAAGAAAGTGTATGGATCTTAGAAACTCAAATGTCATCTTCCAAAATCGTGAACTAACTACATTTTTCGAGAAAGATTTAATGAGAAAACAATGACTAGAGTTGCTTTTTATAAATTTGAAATAAATGATGTATCTAACCTACAAGATTATGTTCATGTTTTTTACTTCTAATGTGAACTTCCATGGTTGGTATTGTTTGTGTCTCGATGAAAAAAGTTAAAAGCACGTGCAGCCAATGGTTCATCTACGTGCATGATTTATTTCCATGGCTAATAATGGTGTAACTATAATAACGATGTGCCTTTCTTTTTCATCCCTCTAATTAATAAGTTTTCTTTGTATTTTTTATATAGAAAAAGAATCCCCTTGTTCTAGTAGATTCAGGATAATGTACATGAAAAAGAATTAACAAACATACATATAGGATAGTACGTAAATATAAAACATGTAGAACTAAAACCAATACTATCAAAGGTATGTTGTATATATAAGATGTAACTTGATAGTTCATGGTTAATTATAGGCTTAAGTACTTTTTGTCATTTATCTTATACCAAATATTCGTTTTTTGGTTCTTTATTTTTCTTTTTTATTTGTTGTAGTTCTTGTCTTTCTTAAATGTTGAACATTAGTCTTTCTTTATTTTTTGGTACATTATGTCAAAACCGTCATAAATTCACACACATAAATTAGTGGAATGATTGGGGTTCATATCATGGTCATAGATGTCCGGCTTAACAATTTTAATATTTTCTACCGGTTAAGCTAAGACTTATGGATGAACAATGTTGTCTTTCTATTACTTAATATAGTGTTATATAATAAAGATGCATGACATAAGGATTTTGAGTATACATAAGGATACTAACATTTAATAACAAAGGAAGGAAACTAAGTGTTAAAAAAGAAATTTTTGGCCAGGTAGCTCCTAAGATCATCGATATCAAGGTTAGAATCATGATAAGCCCTCATTATATTTATATTAAATTTAAAAGAAAATATATGTATCAATTTTTTTAAATAAAAAAAAATTGTCATAATAAAAGTTTCTTTTTCCACTTCTAAAAAGCCTCTTTAAGCCATGCATGATGTGGTCCAAAACCAAGTGACCACAACTTATAGGTATACTAACATTCTAGCTAGCTAGTGTGGTGGTGAGATGTATTATGTATATACTTTGCATTTCCTTTAATTTTTCTTTTGTGGTGAAGTTATTTACAAGAAAAAGAAGAAGATGAACATGCTACGTATACGAGCTTTCCTCCACATACATGAATTTTAAGCTCACGAGAAGCTTAATGAATCATGAAAAGAAGGAAGAAAAGTCGTTGCATGCATACATGTAAAATTAGATAAAGTTGAAAGCTCTCGAAATTGACGTTAGCACCTGAAGTTAAAGAACGTATAAAATTGCATATGGTTACGGAAGATCGGTCCGTGAAGGTGAATCTCAGTCACTTGCCAATTTCTCTGGCCTAAAATCTTATAGGAGGAGTGATATGTGAATCAAACTCGAATGAAAATAAAAATAGAGAATATTATGTTAAGCAGTAAAGGGGAGTTTCATTAGGTTAATTATGAGTAATCACACAACTAATTTTAACATTATATCTTTATCTAAAATTTTAAAACATTATATTTATGAGTCATCTCACTTGCTCGTTGTTCAACCTCGACTCTTCTATCCAATGTGAAACTTTAATTAACGTTTGATATATTTCAACACAATAATCAAATGGTGGAAAAACCGACAAAAAAGTGAAACAGAAAAAATCGGGACCTAGAGTTTTGTTAGATATGTATTTTGCATCTATAATTTTATAGCATATGTCCTTTTTTTATATTTAACTATTTCTAAACAAATTAATTTTTTCTGTAGAGTATCGGTATCCAACAAAACTCCGGGTATAAAAAAAATATTTGTTTGAAGAGTATTGTGACATTTACATACTCTAAAAAATATCTACCTTTAATTTGTCATTGCTGTTGGATAATATGTAAATATTTCTTTAAGTATTCTTTGATTTTAAAGAATTTTAAAAATTCAACTCACTTAAACTCGTTCGGTAGTAACATAGATTAACAAGAGTTTGATATAGTGAAAGACGCTAGTTTTCAACATGGCAAACTAAGATTTGAATGTCAATTAGAAGAGCTTCATGCTCGCATTTAGCATTGGTGTCTCAAATATGATTGCAATTTGAGACTTATTATACAATGCAATTTGAAGAGACTTATAAGACAATGCAATTTGAGCAATGAATGCATATGTGAATTATATTAAGCATGTATCCAGGCATCCAGCAACACATTTGACGAAGACAATCATCCATTCACAAGCACATTGATAATAAGTTATTGATAATGTGCTTTAGTCACGAATAGTCCTAAATGTTACTACTAGACTAGAAGGGAACAATACAACCCCAAGTCAAAGATATGTTCCCACTCATCTTAAAATTTGCTAGTCAGACGAGCATTTATAATACAACCCCACTACTACAATATCCAATATCGATTCTTACAATCATCACATGTAAAGATTTCTTACTACACTCATATTTTGGTCAAAGTGCTTCTGAGGCCATCATTGTTGAGTTTTTTCTTGACATCACATGTTTTAAGATTCTACTTCACATTGTCTCGACTCAAATGTAATATGGGAAATTATTTTATTCCTCAAATATTTATGTCAAATCATCAAAGTAGTTTTTGCTAATTATTTCTAAGAGCAAAACATTAGCTGAAGAATAAAGAGCAAAATATTAGCTGGTTAATGAAAGAAGGAAACAAGTAACATAGACTAAAACATAAATAGTCATATCATATGCAAATCCAGGAAAACAACAACATTAAAATAAAAAAATGTAAAGCATAAATGTCTTGGAGTAAGTTTTCATCTTCACAGACCGATAGTTATACTCCGAACTTAATGTCAAACAAAAGACCAGTTCACAAACATAAAGCAAAAGCAATGAGTATTCTGTTCATCATTCAGCAACTTCCAAGCAACAGCTCTCTCGTATGAGACAGGTCGCCCCATGGTTGAGAGACAAAAACGTAAAGCATAAATGTCTTGGAGTAAGTTTTTATCTTAACAGACTGATAGTTATACTCTGAACTTAATGTCAAACAAAAGACCAGTTCACAAACATAAAGCAAATGCAATGAGCATTCTGTTCATCATTCAGCACCTTCCAAGCAACAGCTCTCTCGTATGAGACAGGTCGCCCCATGCTTGAGAGACAAATACCACCTTGCAGACATGCAAAACCCTATCATAAGAGAATGAGGAGAAATTATGTTCTGTTGACAGCTACAACGGGGCAGTAAAACTAAATAAATAAAATATGGGAAAAGTTCAATCAGTGCAAAATTAAGTCATCATATGGAGCTCATGCTCAATTTGACGCTGGTTGCAAATTGCAAGTAGTGTCTTATAAATAGCAAGGCTTATTATCTAAAAATAAATAAATAGCAAGGCTTGAAAAATAATGAAACCAATTAGTTCATTTTAATTAAAAAGGGTGTAGACCTGTTGAATAATCTGGGGAAACTCGGAAAAGAGTGTTTTTCGACCATGATCGTCAAATATTTTCTCCAATGTTATATCTTGTAATGCAACTAGGGTGGTTTCCAGCATGTCAAGCCCAGCCTGGTTTGAGAAAGTGAACACCGGCAATGCCTGTATAAACAAAAAGTTCAACAATTATGCTTTCAAATACATGGATATAAAATAATTAAAAATGTTTCATTATTTTAACTCAACATGGTTCGAACAAGAATAATAAGACTTGCAAAACTGACAGGTAAAGCTTCTTTCAATGTAACAAGTAATAGATCTATCTATAGTTGCGGGGTTGAAGCAAAAAACAATAAAATCGAAGTAACTTACAAAAAAAATAGTAAATTCAATTTCAATGCAGATTTTTTCATAAATGGATTTTCAATTCAAAGCCTGAGTGAAATCATGCCAGACCAAGTTTTACTCCGGGCAGCAGAATGCAAATCCTTCCCACAAATTTTATCAATTATCAAGCTATTTGGGCTTCAAAGCTCATTTTGACATCTCAAATTCATTGTCCAGATGTTTTTTATTTTCACATTAGAGAAATGGAATTGCACTACAGCAGAGAAGACACAAATAGGTGTCGAGTGAAATAGAAATCAATGCAAAGCATACCTTTAGTGTGCAGCATAATACAGCATCTGAGTGATGCCACAAGGACTTCAGTATAGATTCTTTTCCTTCATTATCAGATTTAAGTAGCTCCACACCCAAGTAGCACCTACAAATAGTAAAACAGCCGTGTGATCAAAATACTAGTTTTTAAATACTAAAAGAGTAGCCGCTTGAGCAATAAATATAACCGTGTGATATTAATAAAGATGTAATAAAGCATTACTTTCTTAGAGTTATTCTGTAATAAAATTTACAGGTTAGAAGGAACATGTACACAGTTTATGAAAATCAACCATTAATCTAAGGAAAATGTTGTTAAGAGATTCAAGAAAGAAAGTTTTGCCTCAAAAGTTGTGCATTCAACATTTTTAAGTCAAAATATCACCTTTTTTCAATACAAAACTTCCTCTTTTAGGATTCTTAACATGTGGGAGCACATGTTAACAAGATCCTTAATCTAATGCATGCAAAGAAGATATAGAATATCAAATAGAAGAATCTCATTTATTCTTTGTCAAATATAAGAGTTACAAGATCAGAGATTTGCATGACCGTCAACTAGTTAGAAATTTATAACTACGAAACTACACCAGAACTTGGTGCTATATTATGCATCTATTTACAGAACTCAGCATCTCTGCTGCAAAGAATCTTTTGGTAATTTTCAAGTATCAGAAAAAAGATGGATCAATAGAGGGCAAGAACAGAACAATAAGCACAAAGGATATCCCACTCTATGCATACAACTCATAAACCTATCATTGACAAGAGCTACAGTTTCTGTATTGAATGAAATAGTATATTAGTTTAGTTCTCATCGTTACTAAAATGTTGAAAGGTAAGGGTATCAATATATAAAAAGAACATTATGCAGGATAATTCCACCTCTATCACATCAAAATATATTTCACCAGCCTCGGCAAGATATGTACCTGTAACTGTTGCAGATCCAATGAGCAAGGGTTTGTGCTTCAGGAGTACCTAATGGTGACCTCAGTCCAGCATGTGAACTCAGATGAGAAGGAGAAAGTGCTAATGCTACCCTTTGGACTGATGATATAATACTGCGAACATATTGGCGTGCCATGCATGCTACATTCTCTTGCATATGACTTTCAAATGCAAATTCAAATGCTATTGTCATCACAGATCTCACACAGCCAGAATTTCCAGCATTATCACTTGAAGCTCGGTTTCCGGTAGAGCCACCAATGTCAAGGGCAGATGCAAGGTCAAGAGTGCGATTAGGACTGGAAGCTTCCTACAAAATATTTCATTGCTATAGTCAAAATACTCTGGTGGGAAGGTGAAAATAAACAATTAACTGGTTTGGCAATATATGAAGCTAACTTTTCCAGATTCAAGAGGAATGATACGAAATCCAGAAGGTAGAAGTGGAGCATCATCAGCAAATGAAGCATCAATTGGAGCAAATATAAGTTCTGCACAGGTGCCAATAGCATTCTCATCCATTCCGCTGCAGAGCTACCAAAACAACATGAAATGAATTACAAGACGATCACATTAAAACAGAAAGCTAACTTATTCTACTAGAAGCATGAGTTCAAAAGATAGAGTAAAACTACTTTACCCCCTCATTGTTCAAAAGATAGGAGTAACTTATTCTAACTTTAACTTACTTGCAACAGAAACAATTCTCTGGCCATCATTGTATCTTCAGGAGAATGGGCAACCCCGTCCAACTTGATAACTTCCAAAAACTAGCATAAATAAGTCAAGGTTAGTACACGCAGAACAATAAAAGTAATAATATATTGCATATTAGCAACAATATCTCACCTCCTCATGCTCAATAGTGTGTGCTAGCGGCAGTATAACTTGACCCCCATAATTTCCTATGCGAGACCCTGTTAGGCTACAAGGGCCAACTTTAATGGCAGCAGCTGTGTACGCATCCATGTTATTGTCTGCCCATTCTGATCTATGTTCCCGCAGGAACCTTAGGAGAATGGCTGGAGGCACATTCTGGATAAAAAGAAATGGAACATATGATATCAATATACAACTTAACATGAACTATTGGATATATGTTTTTTTTTTGTTTTACTTCCAAATTCCTCTGGCCCATGCTTTTCATACTTCATAGGTGAACAGCAATACAGGCAACAGTATACAACAAATGGGTATGTTCCCTACTTATTGATTAGAAAATGACTGATCAAACCGGTGCTTATATGTACCACTCTGAGTCATGTTTTGTCAAGGCATTTGGAAGTCTATGTTAATGATCATTTAAATTATATGATTATTTTTCAATAGAACACACGTTCTGTTCAACTACTAGTGCAAAGAAAAGGCCATACAGAAAATGTTATCTACTAAACATTTACAATATAGCAATAGTAATACAAGCTTGACCTGAGTAATTGTCTAAAAAAATGTTTGGCAACATTTTAATTTATCATTATACAAAAATTCATTGAAATTGCTAACCATCCTGACCTGTAATAGCATTGAGGCCTTGGCACATAACACTGCATTACTGACAGACGGGAATCCGTTGCCAAAGGAAAGATTCAGACCCATTAATTTGTCAGGTGATGAATTCACTAGAATAGTAACGTCATCTACACCATCATTGCCCATCATAGTCCATCCTTCATCAGTAAATCCATTGAGTGCCTCATTGAAACCCCTGCCAAGAAGATGTGAGATTCCAAATTTATTTGCAAAGTGTAAGAACAAAAACCATGCCCTCTTGGTAAAAGATACAAACCGGCTCAATCTCTGGCTAAGTGCGCGCAGAGCTGCAGGTCGTCTACCCCACCCAGTGACGTTGGGCTGAGAAACTTCATGCGAAATCTGCCTTAGATGACGTAAGGCCTATATGAATAAGAGAAAGAATTGATGATGGCATGGTCCTTTCGAACACACTAGTCGATATTATAGTTACTACGAAGTCAACAACATCTTTTATAATCTGGACTTGAATAGGAACAGAAGAAACACATATTTTCTGATATATGACCAGTAAAAGAAATGCAACAACCATACCGCCATAGTAGTTTTCTGAGCCAGCATTGTTGGTGATTCATATAGTGGACGCAGTACTTCTGGCACACTCCATGGCTAACAATAGTACCAAAATGCTTAAGTTAAATTTGAGTTAAAAAAATATTACTATTGTAACCAGGTGAATAAATGTACCTCCAAATCCATATGATCAACTATGTGGATGATGGAACCACCTCCTTCACAGGGTCTTATCAGGTACCCACTAGGCAGCATGTCTGCTCGAACAAAATGCGGCACAGGAGGCATGCTTGGACCATTTTGAGTATTTTTAAGAGACCTCTCACAGATCTAAGGCACACATAAATGATGATTTAGATATATGCGTTGTAGGAAGACTACAAAATATAACAGTAGGACTAGGCCATTGCACACGGAATGACAGTTGTAAGTAACTGCAATATCTAATCAAATACAACTTTTAGGTAGGAATTTTAGAATCACTTGCCACTAAGCTGCCATCTTCTACAACAGATGTGTAGCGTAACAACCAGAAGTCTCGAGCAGGTGCCAACGTGGTTGGTGCATATAGCTGGTCAACAAAGGCAACATATAATAAGCATACAAATTATTGAAAGTCAATCATCAACATATATAATCTTCATTCATGCATTATAAGTTTTGCGTTACCTGCATATAAAGCAGCTCAATGGTTCCACCATTTGCAGTGGGCAGCACATTGACAATATCAACAGCTCGGCAATCGCGAAACCACAAAGGACGATCTTTGAGGATTTCCGCAACCTGGAGAGAGTATGTTTGACCATGTGATTCATAAGCTCGAGTAAGGTAATTAATACTATAGATAATAAATCTGGACCACTTACCCTAGTGGGTTCTAGTCCCACTAGACCGCAAGCTCTTGCTGCCACACCAGTGCAACCATGAGAAATAGCAACGATTCCAATGGAATCCGGACCAGGCTGTGCACGTCAGCAAAATTAATAAAGGAATGTTTTTAAAAATATTTATAGATACATAAATGCTGCGTAATGAGGATTATCAGAACTAAAGGAGATTATCAGTACATTGAATGATAAGTTATCCCAAGATGAGAATTTTACATTTCTTTTAACATTTTGTTATATAAAATAGTAATAACTGTTGGGTCAACCAATAAAAGAATTATTGGGATACCTTCATTCCAGGCATTTGGACCCACTCAACAGCAGTTCCAGTAGCCTTTGAAAGAAATTCTGCTAAAGTTTCTTCTGCAATGGACAAAAGCCTGAAAAATTAAAAAGAAAAGGAGAAGTCATGATTCCATTAGCCATATACTAGTAGTATAAACAAATAAGTTATCATAAACCAGTGTCAGAAAGGGACCAAGTACCCATCAATCCCACTCACCCTGCAGGACTTGCATCCCTTGGGGGATGTTGACTAGTCATATTGTGCTGACCACTAGTCACAACTGAGTCACAACTCGTGTCTTTGGTTGCCTGAGCATGCAAAGAAAGTAAGGTTAGGAGAACAATTAAGCACACAATGAAGATTAAAATTTTACAAATATCCCTTAAATTTACAATAGTCCTCGTTAATTAAAATATATCCAATTTTCCTATCATTCCAAAAACCCGCAAAAGGAACCGGAATTACACATCCAAATGGAAAAGCGGTGAGATGTCTACTACCAAAGTGCTTTTGGGGTGGGAAAAGGTTTTTGTAGCACCGACAGACACTCGGATTAAAGACATATTCGGTATCCAACATAACACTGACACATGTGATGACATTCAATTTTCTCAAATTTTTACCGGTGTTGACATGTCTATGTCGTGTCTGTGTCAGTGCTTTATAGGAAATGTTCCTCCCCAATTGAAAACAATAAAACAGACGAGTCTCAACTACAACAAAAACTTACATTTTGGGTGTTTTGACGAAAATAGCCATTCTCATACACTAGATGAGACACCTGCTTCTGCAACCTATCATTTTCCTCCATCAGCAGCTTATTCATGGCTGTCAACTTCCTATTAACCCCTTGCAAACGGAAAGATTCTTTTCTCTGCTTCTCTCTACATCTAAATTCACAACAAAAAAACAAAACGCCAAACAAATTAATTAATAATCACCATAAACATAATCAAAAAAACTAACACTTAGCAAACAAAAAAAATATAGTTACTTATAACTAAGCCTCTCTTTGACAAGACAAAATTTTTAGCTTAAACCAGATAACTTATACAATCAACTAGTTCAACCGTTAATTTTACTAAAAACTACAAATACACCGGAAATTTTTTAACTAGTTCAACTGTTAATTTTAACTAAAAACTACAAATACAATCAACTAACTTATATCCGGTAATTTTCACCGGTATGAGCATAAAGAAATATCATTTATTATTATTAATATGATGATAAAAGGTTGTTGCATTGAATTGAATAATAATGTAAAGTAAGTACTACCTTCTATTTTGGAACCAAACTTTGATTTGCCTGGGTTCAATGTTAGAGAGAATAGGACATTCGCGAATAAGCTGTTGTCGACGAATGGAACTTGGTTTAGGGCAGTCATGATAAAGTCTCTCAAGAGCTTCAACCTGCTCAGGTGTATAACGGACATACTTTCCATTATCCATTAAATGCTTATTACCATCCTTGCAGGCCATTGCCATATTTAATTATTAATAATCAAATCCAAACACACCACAACACAACACAACACAAATCAAAATCACTTTTCTTCTTCTACTACTTGTACTTAATAGTTAATAATTAATTATGTGAGATCTATCTGTGAAACGATGGCGTTTGAAGCGATGTTCATCCACCGGAAATGGAAATTGTGGTTGATCTGTTAATTATTGGCATGATTGTTGATTGAGTTGGAAAGTGAGAAAGAGGAAACCCTAGGTTTGTTTGTTTGTGAGATTGGTGAAAGTGTTGTGAAGTTTGTTTGTTGGTGGTGTTTCTGTAGCTGTAGGAGTTGTAATAATTTTTTAAAGAGAGGAAAATGAAATGAAAGTGCGGAAGAAAAGAAAAGAAAAGAAAATGGTTGGACCAAAATAGCCTTATCTAGCGGCGCAGTTTCCCACATTTATTTATTTACTTACCTGGATGGATGGATTATATTCTCATCTTTGTCGTCTTGTCTGCGTATATTACTTTCTCTTTTTTAAAATCACTTCTAAGCACAAATTTATCTCCTACTATTATGTCATTTGGAAAAGAATTTTCATGCAAAGAAATTATTGTTGATTAGTACATATTAAAGTTGTAAATTTAAACTTCATAATGTAAAAGTAATTTACTTAGAATGCTCTCTAATAAATTCAAAATTACTAATTTGATTTTTTTTTTAACTTTTCTTATTAATACTCCAAAAGTGAATCCAAGTATGTACTACTCAATGCAGTGTATGTCCCTATCAACTTTGTCATTGTAAATGAAAAGTTTGTCCTCAAAGCTCTGTCCATTTTTTATACAAGTATAAAGTATAATCCGTGTCAAAACTTTAAACTACTGCTCATTTACATAAAAACGGGAAGGGTAAATACTTGATTTTTTTTCTCACAAGAAAAGTATGATGATCCCATTAAAAACTTGTCAAATAAATAATGTGGTTTAGCAGTTTAGCTGAAGTGTGGGAGAGACTTGTGTCTTATATATGAGTACATTAGCGTAATCAAAAGAAAAATAGAATTTTTAAGCGAATTAGTTTTACAATTTAAAAAAAATTAACGATGCAGTTTATTGTACGTTTACTTTTGATCAATATGTAGTGTTGCTAAAAACATAAAGGAATCAAACGTTAGATGGTTCAGTAGTAAATGCTGCTGAATTTGATAGAAAGATCGTAATTCAGTTTTATACAACTATGTTTACAAAAATATTAGAACCACTTGATATTTGAACTCATCATGAAATCAAATCTGTACACTATTAAGAACTCTTTCCACTAAGAATTAGAAGATGAAATTAAAAAATAAAATGGTGTAAAAGATAGAGGAAGTGGGAGGTAAATAAAGAAAATTAATGAAGTAAAATATGGAAATGGGAGGGGCGTTGAAGGAAGATAATGCGCGGAACAGAGTCTTAAAATGCACAAAAGGAGGTTTCGTTTGCGTGCCTCGATCTAGGACATAATCATCATCCTTTTGCATGCGTCTCTTTCTAATTTTAAACACCTTTATTACATCAACTCTTGTGTACAAAAGAAGACAACTTTATTTTTAGAGCAAAAAGAACACAACTCGTACATTTTAAATTAGTTTGTCAAAAGAAATCATGTTTTAAATTTAAAATGAGAGATGGATAAGAATGACATAATTATGTTTAAAAAAAAAATTGCTTGCATTTTTATTTCGGAAAAATACTAGCAACACTCTCTTTTTTTGAACACTCTCTAATACTTTCATTTTAATTAGTTGAAATTCATGTGAATCTCACTGCTCTATGTGGCCTATTTTCAAAGAGATGAAAGTGAAAAGAAATATAAATTTTGAAATCGATGAACTTTAGACTTAAATTTAGCCTAAATTTATTCATCTATTTTCATATTTTTCTTCATTCTCAATTTATTTCCTTTCAACTAAACAAACTTTAAGCTTCTTTAACTAGTGCATGGTATGAATTGATTAACATTTTCCATAAAAATAATTTATCTTTATTTTACTTTTTCTATCAAAGTAGTTTTATGTAAATTTGTACGTAGATTAAGTGTTTATCATTTGTGTTATAAGTACATATAAGTTGTTTATCCAAATAGACCTTAAATATCTCGTTATTTGTACATTTGTTCATGCATTTGAACATAAATTTATAAGTATGCATTATCTATCTTACATGCCCGTTTTATAGTATGAATTAGAATCAAGTCTCAATTTTATGACAATCTTTTATTTCTGTAACAATACACTTAAATCTTATTTTCCTTTTAGATGAGACACTGCAATAAGAAACCTATAACACATATATTCGACATCCAACAGTTTCGATTATGAAGTACAATTTTTAATAATTCTATATCTCATCATTCATTTTAAATTAAACATTCAAAATCAGTTATTACACCGCACAATAACCATGTGAAATTCTAATCTACTTCTAACACATTTTCATTAGCCTCTACTTAGTGCTATACTTTTTGGAAATTTTTTGGCCGGAAATCATTCTAAATAGTAGCAATCATCTTTGAAGTCAAAATCTCAATTAAGTCATCACTATCAAGAGGATCATAAGTGTAAAAGAAGAGTCAAACCTCAAAACAAACGTCTATTAATATATGATGTGGCACTATATTTCATTTTCCATGATCACTTTTACTTCTCTATATCTTTGCTAAAAAAGTTTTAGTGGATAATGGTTTGCTTCTAGTGTCGAATGTGGAATTAGTTTCGTAATGGCGTTTTTATTTTGGGAGGTAGTATTCATACAACCATTACTTTGTAATTGGGCCATTATTGTTTCATACAAAATTTACCAAAAATATGTGGCCCATTCATGCGCAAATCATTCAATCCAAACTCAAATATGCAAATGAAGATTTGTATCCTATCTACCCCTAGACTTGTACCTTCAGTCCTTCACCCCCTATAAATCATAGAAAAATTCAATTTTATCTTTTTTATCACTTGACTTTAATTCTACAAAATATTTCCGACACAAGTTTTCAAAAAATTTATTAAATTCCAGAAAACTTTACCTCAAGTTTTACACCTTTATCTGTCGGAAAAACTCTGATTTCCATCTTTAGTTATTGAAAAACTTAAATTAAGTTTTACAAAATTTATTCACTTTTGAAAAGCTTTTATGTATCCGAAATATTTTATGAAGGTAAACTCAAATGACAAAACGATTAAATTTTTTTAAAAAAAATATAGTTTGTACAGGTGAAAATATTAGTGTAGAGAGATAAGATAAAATTTTCATATGCAATTGAGTAACTATTTCATACACACTTTTATTTTTGACCAAATATTATACTCACTTTTATTTATTTAGATTTGTGTGTTGTAGTAATCAAGGATGACAACGAGTAGGTCGGGTGTTAGTTTGACACTACTCAATTTCGAAATGGCTATTCGAACCTGAACCCAAAGGTCATTCGGGTAATTATTTACTCCTCATTTTTCTCTATTTTAGTAAAATCACAATTATAGTTTTCCTATTTTTTAACTGCGCAAGTTTTGGTCCTCTAGCTCAATTTTTTTTTTATTAGCTCATGATTTTGACCATCAAATTTAATGATTTGGCAACAAATTGCTTATTCTAAATCTCTTATATCATTTTAGTAGATCTTTAATTTTTATGACTCGGTAAGTTTGGCCCATCACTTGTAATAAGAGAACCAAAACTGTATTTTTGTTGTTGTTGTTGTTGTGGTGAATAACCAAAGTCTAAAATTGCATTTTATTTTATTTTATTTTATTTTATCAAATAGTCTATATGATAAGTTTTTCAACAGACTTGCTTAATTGAATGTCTTTGTTTGGTCATTGCTGATTGCATTGCCATTTGCAGCTATTGCTTTGGCTTGTATTGTGAGTTGTGATAGTGCTAGTTATAATATAGAAGTGGCAATCACATGTATTCGAATTAAGCATGGTTATAATTTATTTTTGGCAAAAACTTCCAAAAATTTCGTATTAGCATGTGTGGTTTAAATACTTTCAGATCGAATGCCAACCCTGTTTTTGCTGAACCATAAACCAGAATGGTCTTGAGCATGTATTGTAACCAATAAACATGTTTGCAAATAGCTCAGATAAAAAAAAAAAGAAGGAAAATATGGATTAGACAATATTTTCAATTGTATTATGTTTAATTTTAAAATTGCTTAGATAAACTATCATCCTCTAACTTGTTGGGATATGAGGAGAGTTGGAAAATCATGCCATTAAACTACAAGCAATGCAACTGAAATATGGGATAGTAGAAAATCATACCAATGACCTTGCACAAAAAGATATAATTTGAAAATTTCCCATTTCAAAAATTAGTATCTGCAGTTGTGCGCGGAGGATATCTTTGGTTTATAAAAAAAAACCGGTGACCTTGCAGACACACATCATATTCGACCATTGAACCATTGATACAAACCTATTGTTTTATGAACATTGACAATATACATGTATTATGTTATGATTTCAAAATTTTGAGGCTTGTCATATAGTAATCCAACTTGGATTTGCTATAGATCAGGCATGTCAATTAGGTGTATGAGCCGCCTCATGTATATTCTACTCAATATATCGTCTTTTTCATTATATGTGCGATTTCTAACTTACATTTGACATATCAACAAAATTATATTTAAAGATTGACTTTCACTCTAGAATTTAGAGATGCAAATTGACATATCTATGTCAAATAGACTTAAAATGTTAACCGATGTATATATTATGGCGACATGTATACGACCATACAAACCTCAACATGGTCACATACTATTATAGAATGATATGAACTTATGCCAACTTAATAACCAAGTCCAAGAGTATAATTAACAAAATCTTCAAAAATATATTGTATCCCTGCTTCCAAAGCCATAAGTGAAGAGCACATCAAATTGATTCTGATCACTTATATTATGATTTTTAAGAGAACCAAGAAGCACTTAAAAAATTGAAACTTTCAGCTTCTTCCCATGAGATTTGCCAATGCAAGAACATATTTCTCTTGACAACCAAATTGTACCATGTTGTATGGGGTATGATAAATGTTTAAAAGAAATACGAAACTATGAACAATACCACATCCCACTACTATTCATATTTCATAAGTCTGGTCTCGGTCAAACATCAATTGGCCCATTGGGCATGCATAGTAGCTTGAATGTAGATAATCTCAACTCCAAAACACGAGGGCCAAGATTGTGTGGTCCAAAACTATATATGAATCAATGAAAATTTGAATACATATCACACATGTTTTTTTCAATAACGCCTTTGTAATTCATTGCGTGTTGTGCATGTGGTACCATGTTAGCAATTAGACATGAGTGATGAGTACGCACGTGTGGGGGAAGTAATGAACCAAATAACCTCTCAAATGTAGGGATTTGCCTTATTAAGGCAAGCATGTTCTTAAAATAGGAACTTTTATAGGTTTTTTCTACATTAATCTTAAAGAGTTGTGAGTAGTTCATCCTATAACTAACAAAAAATAGTGCTCCCTCACCTTAGAAGCCACCTATAAATAAATTTGTGAAATAAAAATTACTTTGTCGGTATCATTTACAAAGGATCACATGAATCTCAACTTTTTTACTCAAAGAAAATTAGAAAAAACTTACATTTATCTCGCTTTAATGAGTCTGCATGCACGCACGGTTTGAGTTGAAAAACTTAAGATTTAAGAAATTATATAAACTACTCAATTTATATGCATTAGAAGCTTAGTTATATATATTAAAATGAAGTCTTAATTTATTAAAGGAGGAAAAAGTAGGTTTTAATATGAGAGGGGGGGGATTCAAACTTCTCTTAAAAGTTGAAAGTGTAATTTTTTTTCTCTAATAGATTTTACATAGGAGGAGATTGTATATTTTAACATGAAATGGATTGTGTCAAAAAGAATATTAAAAGGGACAATAGTATAAATGTATAATTTAAATATCTCTAAAAGAAGAAGAGTATAATTTACCCTATATTATTTTGAAACGAAACAAACTTCATTTCAAAGGCTAATATTAATGGCAACTAGTCTTTTGAAAACATCCAGACATAGTTCTAATATTTCTTTGCAAAATGGCCTTAAATTACGTACCTTAAATTAGACAAGTAGTATATATGCAAAAGTAAACAACACACTATGTTGAGCAATACTCACAAAAATATCACATATCTTTGTATACTTGTCCAAATATAAGATATTACTCATGTCATTTGAAAGCTATTAAAAATTAAAATAAACTATAATTTATTCATAAA
This sequence comes from Trifolium dubium, assembly GCA_951804385.1. Classification (NCBI taxonomy): domain Eukaryota; kingdom Viridiplantae; phylum Streptophyta; class Magnoliopsida; order Fabales; family Fabaceae; genus Trifolium; species Trifolium dubium. The sequence continues at coordinate 2,407,306 of OX638063.1, read as the reverse complement.
TCATAACTTAACTGACAAAAAATATTAAAACATATGCATACACAAACGAGATATGACATACACTTTGCGATTAAAGAAAATTGATCATTGCATTAGTGTAAATTATATAGTCATTATTATTGGAGAATTGATCTTAAAGCTAGAGGACCACAAATGGTCCTTTAAGTTGTTTTTCTAATGTCTTTTGGTACGGACATTAACTTAGATTTGAGTTAAATTTGAGTTAAATTATTTTTTATCGTGTTGAACTAAGACCAATCAAATCTAATTTAACTTAACTCTATTCATTTACTTTATTTATTTTTATGATTTGAAATAATTAACACCCTGTTAAAAAATGTTTTTCTATAATAACAAATTTTTACTCTAAAATAATTCACTTTATTATAGAAAACTAATTTTAAGTCTCGTAAATTCAGCACAATTTGATAGTCCTATGGAGTTTTGATAAGTTAATTAGAGCTCGAGTTTGAACTTAAATTAAGATCACATGATACTTGCAACTAAACTATTTGAAAAGAATATACTTAATACTACCAAATTGTTTCTCTTTTGAACTAACCTTTTTTGTTTTGAACTAATGAACTAACCCTTACACTACACAAGCTTAATTAAGAAGACTCAACCTCACACAAATAACGCACACTCACATGTTAGCTGACACACTCTTCTTCCTTTCTCGCGTGCTCTCTCTGCAACTTACTATTTTTCTAATTCAAAGTTCACACACTACTAATAAAGGGAAACCACTCCCACAATCCAACATTTTAATTTTTATTTAATTTAATTTATATGTACAACCACTAGAGAGATAAATTGGATTTGTCAAAAAATAAAATAAAAGATAAATTATTGGTCTTTGGCTCGTTATAATATATAAACAAATTTATCTTCTGCATATAAATATCAAAGCCTATTTGTATTTTATTTTTATTAAGGATTAAATTAGACAATCAAAAGTTATAAAAGATTAAAAAAAATTCACTCTATTTTTTTTTTATATGTAGACAAAATGTTAAGCTATTGAAAAAACACACACAGACACACATACACATATAAAGTGGAGGAATAAAAGATTAATTAAACTCTGATTATAAATATCCAACCTAATTATTTTCTATCAACTGAGATATGACTTTAGAATGTCATCATTTTATAAGTTTTTTTTTGAAAATATCTTTTTTATAAGTTTTAAAGTAGAGAAGTGGGATAACCAAGGTTCGAACTCCCATCTTCTATATATATATATAATACGATGTCCAACTAATTGAGTTAAACTCTTTTATATTATAAACAGCTAAAAATGTACTATTATAAATTACTTAATCATATCATATAAAAGTGTGATGGTAATAATTGTTGTAAGAAACCTTATCCACTAGTTACTGAGGGCTCATTAACCTTGGGATCAGAATAGGATGAACCGGCCCAATCCATCATACTCAATTCTTGTTTTATCTTATTCTATTCTTTGTGTGTATAATAAAATACTATAAAATTAAAGCAAAATGCTTGCTCTATCACCAGCAGCCACATGATTTTACATCAATATGTTCTTGAATTTGCTGAAAGTCGGTACAAATGTGAATATACAACTACCAAAAAATCATTAAAAAAGTTCCTTAATTTGCAAAAATTAAGTTTCATTACTTACAATGAACTCTAAAATCACAATATTGAAAGCTTTTTAGTCAAGTTTTCTACTATATCTCAGCAAAATGTTATTTCTCTAGTTATATTAACCCCAACCCCAACGTCCAATTCTACATACAAGATATAGTACTTAATACAAATGGAAAATAATCATAAGTGAAAAATACTACTCAATAATCACCCAATTATACTTCCTATTAATTTTAATATCACCAAATTAATTTTTTTTACAGTTCAACTTTTCCAATTTAACACAAGAATATATATATAATACTTACAACCAATAAATTAGATCAAGTAGTAAGACACTTAAACTCTTTAAAGCAAGAGTTTATTCTTCGATACACATATGAAAAAATATATATTTGAATAAAAAACTCGCTCTATATATTCCACATGCACATGTTCTTCAAAAAAGAAATCACTACTAAACGACAGTAAAATTTTTATATCTATATCTATAATTATATAATAACATGAATCATCTAAACTATATACTAATATATTTTCAATTATCAAGTGTCAACTAATGTCAAAACCTAATTACATGGGTTAGATCAACAGAATATACTGTAGAATATATAACCAATATTACTAAGAGTATATATAACTATAACATGGCTTTGATTAGAGTTAAAAATGGAAAATAGCAATGATGGAAACACAATTTGTCACTGTAGCAGGTGAGATTAAAGTAAAACTCATACTAACTAGCCACGTGGATGAGATCATAGCCATTTAAGGATTAAGTTGAGCTGTAAGCGTCGTGCTAAAACGTGAGAAGAGGAATATAATAACAAGCCATGATAAGGCAACAGTGGTAGAAAAGTACAATTAATTGAACTAAATTAATGTAATAAATCAGAATGAATGAAATAAATTACAATTTTTGCACATTTCCCAAAGTAATAATATTATTAGCAGCAGAGGAATCCGGCTGTTAACTTGGACACTATTGGAAGACTCACAGGGACAAAACCTGCAAGGGATCGATTTGTTTTGTGAAGGAGTTGAATTTTTTGTGAAAACATTATCTTAATCATTGTTAATTACTACTAAGAGATTAATTATCCAATAGTGTGTAAATTAGATGAAATTAATGTTAAGGAGAAAGTAATTAAGCTGCAGAGTGTGTGTCTGTGGTTATAGCTGTTTTGTTTCTAAGTGACAGCCCACCATTGTGCTGCTGCTGCTTAACACTTTGATTCCTGTTCACTTCACATGATCATTATTCATTACATCAACTAATCTCTCTTTCTTTTGCTTTTCATACAAAAACTTTTAGTAGTAATTTTTAACAATTTTCTTAACTTATAAATTCTTCAAAAGATAAAGATTAATCTTAAGCAGAACTAATTAAGTAGAGATATATTCGTTGGTGTAAATATTGTGCTATTTCATTAACTTGGTACTTCATTTTAGATTATAGTCATCTCTTTTCCTTTAAGTATAACTATAAGTTGGCAAATGTCATTTGAGTATAATTCATCAGTTGATAGGGATGTTACATGTAATATATAAAGATTAGAGTTTGAATTCTGATATACTTAAGTATTTATTTATTTTAAAAGATGAAATTTTGGATCACTGGAATGTTTGAAAAAAAAACTATAAGTTGGCATTTTTCATGTATATAGAAATCATGTATGTATTAGAACTCAATTAATGATAAAACAAACTTAATGCAATATTACTGTCAAGTGTAAATTAAAAATCTTACATCTTATATTATATAAAATAGAGCTCCTAACATCCTCTCACCTAAAATCATGTGGGAGGAAATTAACAAGCCTTCTCCCACTTATTTTACTCCTATACCCTCCTATATTTACTCTGACTTTCTTCATAGCCACCAAATGATCATCCTACAAAGACATTTTTATATTCAGGAAAACAATTTCTTCAGATTATATACATTGGATATCAATTTTTTTTACATGGTAAGATTTATTTTGAAAAAATAAACAATTTTTTTTTCAAGAAATTATGAAAATTTTGCTATTAAAAAGTTATTTTTTGCTGTCAAATTTTTACCCATACATGACACGTGTAATGATACTAGCTAAATAAAAGCCAAGCGAGTTAAAAACTCTTGAATTTAAATAGTTACAATTATTGGTTAAAAAACATTTAAAATTACAGTATTAATTGCAATTGAGAACTACTCTCTTTATTTCATTTTGTATGTCGTTTTAGCTTTGTTAAAATGATTACCAAAATGAGAATAAAACGACATACACAAAAAGTGTATAAATGTTATACAATGTGTAATTTTAAATGTATTAATTTAAATTATAAAAAATATACAATTATTATTAATAAACAATTTAATATTAGTATACAATAGAAATGTTATACTACAATGTCTAACGTAGAAGATTTGTCCATCTTCCACGATGTACAAGTCGTGAATATTATTATAATTAATACGAAATTTATAAAATTTACTGTTGAATTGAAAGTTTATATCATATATATTATTTATACAAATTTTAAAAAAAAATTGAAAACTATTTGATATATTAGTGAGACTCATCAAAATTAACGATTTTTACATTTTTATTGAATAATGTTAATCTTGATGTGATGTGTCTTAGGTGATTTTTTAAAATATATATTAATTATGGTATTATTCATAATTTATGTACAATATACCACTTAATGAAATGTTTCACCATAGACTTTAGATATATAAGCAAAACAAATAGCCAATTGCTTCATAATTGCAAAAGTTTCTTTGTGATCATAACAAACAAATACTATTTTTGTCATTTATTGATTTCTAAATATATGAAATACCCTCGTACTTAATTATAGGAGATTTTTGTAATTAATCTATTTTAAATTAAATTTATTTTTAATTATCAAACGTTAGTTGATCTAGTGGTGATTGACGCTAGAGTTGATATGGAGGATTGCGGTTCGATCTCCGCAACTGTATTTTGGAGAGAACTTTGAACTATTTTATGTCAAAACTCGCCCCGAATTCAGACTACTACGTCTACAACCCGTTTCCTCTAAGAAACAGATGATGAAAGTAAAAAAAAACAATTAATTATGCTCTTATATACTACTCATTCCATCCCATAATATATGATCTAGCTAGTCGATCATTTCACATACTTTTAAAAAAAGTGTAAATGAAAGATAAATAATATTATGTCTTTTACTAAAAAAAAACTCTCTCTTTTAATTAATGATAGACATTAGAATACTAAAAAGTAGATTTTTGAATATTTTTTAATAAAAGTCGATTATTATTGAACAAAATATTTTTGTAAGTAAGTCAATTATTTTAGAATGAGAAAATAGTGATCACCGTTTTTTCCAACTTAAGACAATATTAAGAAACTACCCAATATTTATTTGCAAAAGTTAAACGATACTTTAACACATTGTTATCGTTACCTTAAGCCACTTTCACAAGAGAAGAGTACGCACATGCAAGCTTCTTGAATCCTCCTTACAAGGAAAATTTGAAATGAAGAAGCAACTAGCAAGAGTAACAATAATTTCGACTACTCTTAAAGAGGTTATTAAATTAAATATATCATTATAAGAAAGTAAAAAAGATACTACAAAAATAAAAAGAAAAGCTCACATTTCATAACAAAATCTGAATTGCCAAAAAAAGGAAAAAAAATAAAATAAAATGAAAGTTGTTTTAATTAACTTTACAGAACTTGCAAGTCACTTCCTCTATTAAATTATTATTAATCATATGTATCTATATGCATGAAAAAAGATGCTCAAATAAGTAGCAAATTACAATTTTGCCATTGGTGTTACTCCTCAAAACCCCACACACACCATCACTCTCACAATCCTCAATTCTCAATTCTCTCTTCTCATCAAAACGCTGCGTTTCACTCTCACACTCTAAAAATCAACAACACGAATTTCTCCTTCATAAATGGAAGCACCGGATTACTTTGTCGGTGGATACTACGGTGCCGGAGGAATCGATCAATTCTCACCGGAAAAGCGTCACGGTGGTGGTGGTGACCAGAAGCCTTCTGAGCCTTTCGCCATTGATGACTTACTTGATTTCTCCAATGCTGACGCTATTATCACCGACGGTTTCTTTGACAATGTCGCCGGTAATTCCACCGACTCTTCCAATGTTACCGCCGTTGATAGCTGTAATTCGTCTGGCTCCGGTGGAGACAACCAATTTTCAGGGACAATTGTTCCTTATGGTTTCGCCGGTGATGTTCAACTCAACGGAGAGCTTTGTGTTCCGGTAATTAATTAATTAATGTCACTAATTCAGCTTAAATTAACGGTTATTGATGATAATTGAAGAAAATTTTCGAATTCAATTGTTAATATTTATTAATCAATTATTTCAGTAATTAATTAACTAATTATGACATGAAACTGAATTTTCGCTGTGTAACTGAATTCCAGTATGATGAAATGGCGGAATTGGAATGGCTATCGAATTTCGTGGAAGATTCATACTCCGCCGAAGAGGAATTGAAAACGCTGCAACTACTCTCCGGTGCCGGCGCGGTTAAACCACAGACGCCAGAATCCTCCTCTTCCACCGACACTCTCCCGCCGTTTTCATCCGACGAGAGTGCTCGGAATGCTTCGTTTCTCCGGCCGGAAACGCCTCTCCCTGGAAAAGCACGGAGTAAACGCTCACGCGCTGCTCCAGGAGACTGGTCCACGCGCCTAGTTAATATCTCCGACGCGCCACCGTCACAGATGAAAATTGTTCAAGTGAAGAAACGTGAGGATCCGAATGTAGAATGTTCTGGAAGGAAATGTCTCCACTGCGGCACAGATAAGACGCCGCAATGGAGAACCGGACCGATGGGACCGAAGACGCTATGCAATGCTTGCGGTGTTAGGTTTAAGTCCGGTAGGTTGGTGCCGGAGTATCGACCGGCGGCGAGTCCAACTTTCGTTTCGGCGAAGCATTCAAATTCGCATAGGAAAGTTTTGGAACTTCGGAGACAGAAAGAGATGCAAAGATCACAGCATCAACAACTTCTGAGTCACAGTTCAATTTTCGGCGTATCATCCAACGGTGGAGATGATTTCATCAATTATCATCATCATCATTGTGGGCCAGAGTTTAGGCATGTTATCTAGTGAGTGCTAGTGTAGCATAGTTTAATTTAGGGTGCAGTTTCTTTCTTCTAAGTTTAAGCTATTTTTAACTTTGGTACTTCTTTTTTGTCTTATATAAATTTGAATTTGAATTGTAGCTTTTTTTAATTTACTCTTTTTTCCTTTAAATGGAGGAAAAATGTAGAATTAATTAAGGTGAGGGGATAAAATAGGGCATGACAAAAGAGCTTCATTTGGTTGTAGAAGAATCTCTACTCTTAATTATTTTCCTTGCTGAATTTATTTAGCAAATTTAGAATTATAACCTTCTTTATTTGGGAAAATAAGCATAAATAAAAGGTGAGTATGAATTTCTTTTTTTTTTTGGTACAAGTATGATTTTTCTCTTTTCTGACTAAGCTAATTCAGACGAAATCTAAAATAGTAACGTTGTCATACACGCTATCATATGGACAATAATTGATTTTGATTACGTAAAGATATTTTCGTCAAAAAACTTCGAGATTTAAATGATGGGACAAAAAGCTTCTTAATATTTTTTATCTGATTTTATTTACCTTTTAACCGAATCTTATAAGAAATTCCTTAAATTATTTTTATTTTATAAGGCACTAGCTAGCTAGAGGGTTTTAAAATATTAAGAAGTATCAATTTAGTGTAAAACCTCATTCTATGTAACTAAGAAGTATCAATTTGTTTATATGAAAACAAAAATCATAGTACATTAAAGAAAGAAATTGAAGAAAATGACGCATCATAGTGTTTTTCCTTTCTTTTGGAACTAATGGATCACATTTTGTGTAAAAACTTATGGGCCATGATAAATATATGGAAACCAAATTGCTTCAATGTCATTTTGCATAATTGTTCATGTAATATATAACAATAAATTAGCAGCAAAAGATGGTTGCTTGACACACAAATTGGTCAATTAGTAATCATGAAACATTGTGTTGATTTTTTGCCTTATCAAAAAAAGTGACCACTCTCAAGTCTCTATCATCATTTCTATAAACTCTTTTTTTTTCTTACTCAATTTCTATAAACTCCTTGATTTATGTGATTCTAGTTTTCTTTCCATACATAAAAGAAATTTTAAATGATTTTTTAGTTGTACTTCTTTTACTTTCACTAGCTATGATTACTTGAGCTTTAACAGACAAAGTGCATATAAATGTGAACATTATACACATTTTTATTTATGACCAAAGTTATTTATAGTAGTAGTAGTAAGTAGTAATAGTAACAATCTTTTAAGGCCCAATGAAATTGTTGATTTTGTGCATAGTGGTCGAGGAGCCAAATTGGTGGAAAATAGTGAAGAATTAAGTTGCATGGATTTCAGTGAAATAATGAAATTAATAATTTTAATGGTCAGCCATTAGCCAGATACACATCGTCCTCTGTACGTACCATCTACATGGAAGTGCGTTAAAGGAAAGTGATGAAAGAATGAAATTATGAAACCAACGTGGTAGGGGCAAAAAATAAAAAATAATTAAAGATGAATTAAAAGTAGAAAATGGGTACTTACTTAGCTTGCAAAATGGTGCAACAAGGTCATGTGAGTTGAGTTGTGAAGAGAGTGTTAAATAAACAAAGAATTAGGTACATATCGAGGGATGATATAACTGTCTACCTGTTCCTAGACATTTCCTCTTCCATGGGCTCCACTCTTTCATTGTGCATATACAGTAACACTATTCACCGTTCAATTATGTGAATTTTTTTTCCTAGGTACGTTGTAATTAAACTTTTGGTTATCAAAGTCAATTTTTAACTAACTTAAGCTATTTCATGATGCTATTAACATTCAAGTTGTATTTGAGTTCACAATGCCAAGGTTTTTACAGATCAAGATTCACTGGATTTATAAATAAGTATAGTCATTTCATTGGAGTCTGTAGTTAAAGTCTAGCTTATCTTTTTTAAAGAAAAAGAACTTATAGAATTTCATTAATTAATAAGTATTCAATACAGTTTATCATCTTTAATTTGTTTTTCATCAATATCACTAGTAGATACGTTTGTTATCAAAGTCAATTTTTAACTAATTCAAGCTATTGATACTACTAATATTCAAGTTGTATTTGAGTTCACAATGAAAAGGTTTTCACCGAAGTCCCTTTCACCTTTTTTATATTTTACTTTTTCTTTATCTTTCTTTCTTTAACAAAATATATGGTACTATAATAAAATAGAGATTGTCCCGGTGAATTGAGTAGTTAGTTGGAAAATGATAAACATTATCTTAAGGGTAATAGCTAAGAAAACAAATATAATAAAGATTTTCTTGAAATTTGTATTTTTTACTTTTCTAAAAACAATAAACACAATTTCCAATGCAACTATTACCTTTTTTGGTAACCTTAACTAGTACCCCAAGGGCACTAGTTAACACTTAACAAGACCCATTATTTTTAAATTTTTTTTATTTTATGTTAATTATATATAAAATATTATTTTACAGTAAAATAAAAATACCATTGAATTGTCAAAAAAAAATACCATTGAATTATGTTTGTATTTCTTTTCCCATTCTGTCATGTTAGTAAGGGATGGACCCAAACTTAAATTATCGGTGGGGTTAAAAAAATTAAATATTATTGAAAAATTTCTTCATCCTAATAATTCGGTTAAACAAAAGATATTATATGAAATTATTACTTTTTTTTTTTGAAGCAATCAAGAAAATGATATATTAACACTTTAGAGTGGCACAAGACGTGCACACTCTATAATCGTAACAATCCAATTACATCAAAGTGAGCTATCGGCAAAACATTGCCAAGAACACCAAAATAGTATATATAAAAAAAAAGAACAACAAACCAAAAAAAAATTATTAAAAAAAAAACCAACAAACTATATCCAAAATATCATAATTTCTATTCAAAATATCTATAAAAAATTACTTAAAATTATTTATAAAATATTTTGAAAAAAATTTGAGTTGGGCTGGTGTGGCTATAGTCATCCGTCCATGCAGATAGTGGCTAGAGTTTTATCTTTTTGAGTTAAATAAACGAATGTATTAGAATTTGACCATAATTCTACTTATTTATTTTATGCAATATTATCTACTAAATGAACTAGAGTCAAGGGACCATTTTTATATTTTATTTTATAATATATTCTTTGATTTGATAGTATTAGTTTTCCTATCCTCCATGCATTATTGCATGGCTAGTATATATATGCATTCCTATTGTACCTTTCTAGCTTTGAGCCTCACACAAAACGACGACACATTCAAGGAAAGGGGGTACATATAAAGTACACTCTATGTACACAACTGCAAGAGCCCATTGTCGGCATTACCAAAATTTGATTCACAAAAGATAATTTCAAATGTTGATTTTCTAACTCAATTACATAAAATATTTACTTATTATATGTATTAGTTCACAAATTCTAACTCTACCAATATAAAATATTAAAATTACTAAGTCGAATTGTTATAATGAGACTTTCCTCTATTTTGTATGTGTGAATTTTTAATAATTTATTTATATACGTACACTATATACTAGAATGGATGAGAATACCAAATTTTAATTAACACACGAGTAAATCTTTAGACCAGCTATTACATCATTCGAGGTGCGTCCAATTTAATAAGGGATTAGTCATTATGTTCGGCGGTGAATACCCTAATCTCGACAAAAAGTATGGATGAAAATACCGAATTTTAATTAACACACGTATAAGAAAGAATATGAAAAAATAGGAGAAGGAACAAGCTAGTAGTAGTGAATTAAAATAGTGTGCATGTGGGTGATGAAACAAAGCACATGTGTTACGTGACGTGCATTACTGTTACCTGCAGCATTGTGTTGCATGATAATATATCCAAAAAAAATACCTCACGATATGGCTTTGCTGCTGCATGCTCCATTGTCAAGGGATCTTTTCATGTTATGTGTGTAAAGACGTTTGTTCATAATGGGTTCTTGTCCCCTCCCACCATCCACCCCACTCCTTAATTACATGTATTACCTTTTGATAAAAGGAAATATCAGTAATATATATCAAATAATTTCACATAATTAACTACTATTACTTCCGAACTTAAATATAAGAGAAAAATACTTTTTAAATTTATCGAGAATTTAATATATTTAGTCTATAATATGAGTTAGATGTATTTATTTTGTTGCATCATCACTCCACTTCACTCTATTATTTTTGATATAGTATCAAATTTTAAATCATTTTTAATAAATATTAGTGTAAAATTAAATTAGACCGAAGTTACATATCATCTAAACTCTTATCTTTTACTCACTATACCCTTTACCTCCATATTGGGGCCTTTTATTATTATTTTTGTTGCTTCTTACTTTACTTTGCTTTTTTGGGTACAAAAGGGTATTGTAGTAATCAAACATTCATTTTATTGGTAATTTTGTCATTTAGCATATATGGATGAGTTCAAAAAATTTTAAGTTCTCTTTATTTATACCACCGCTTTGTCATTTACGACCATTTTTGTAACTTAAAATGTTTTCTTGTTCGTTTTGTATATTTATAGATAAATAATATTTATATTTTGCTGATCATGTTAAAAAAAACAAAGAGAAAATAAGACAAGCAATATAAGTATAAATTAGTTTTATATGATGTTTGTAATTAAAGAGAATTTAGCGGCTTCTCATTTATTGGCAGTTAAGACCGCTAAGAAATTTAACGAGGGATATTTTTTTGAGACTTTTGACTCTTAAGAAATGATGATTTTCTTGTGGTGATTATTAGATATTTTGATGATCAGAATTTGGATGATTAAGTATTGTGTCAACAAATTTTATTATATGATTATTACAATTTTTTGTTATTGATGTTTCTGTAATTTGTGGAGCTCTGGAAAATACAGTGGGAATCCGCGAAAATGAGAATGAAGAAAAATATCTCCCCATGGTAGGGATTGGAGAGAGGACTGTTGACATTTTCTGATTAAAATGTCTCTACTAATAAATAATATTAAGAATAGGAAAATAATCATTAGAAATAGTTATAATTTACTTTTTAGACTACTTTTTAATCTAAATATATTCATTGGTTTCCGTGTCTCAATTTCTCTCTTTTTAATTTCTCTCCAACCAAGTATGGCCGTACAACTCTTATGTTACTCCCCTCAATTCTTCCAATTTATTCTAATAAAATTTCATCGTTCAAAAAAAAATTCTTTGATTGATTCTTGATAGAAATTTTAGGATGATTTGCCCATGACTACGTATTTTTTGGCTGTATATTTTTTCCTACCTACTGTTGACCATTATTATATACTGTAGTTTGGAAAAATTGTTATGGTCATGTTGAAAAAGAAAGAAATATATATTTGAATTGGAAGGAACCATGCATGTTTATAAATATTTAGCCTTTCGGTTCACGTGCCATCTGCCAAAGATATACGATTTGTGATTTCTTTGAAATGACATTAGGTGCTGATTTGAGTTGGTAAATATGTTAACTGGCATAACTAATTATAATATACATTTCTCATACTCATAAATTAATTAAGGTTGAAAAAAATATACATATGGTGGTGAATTGAGTATGTTTCTCATTATAAAAAAGAGGTAGAAAGGGTAGGATGATAGTCTGTTTGGTGCGTCGGATAGATAGAGACACGATATGATAAGAAGTTGAATAATAATACGATATGATAGTGACAAGATTAACACATATCATGTCTTGTGTTTTACGCACATATGATAAGAAAAATAAAAAAGAGTAATTGAATAACCCAGTCGAAAATAACGATTAAAATAACAAAAAATAATTGGATAGACTTAATGGTAAGTTAAATTTATCATTTTCTATTGGTGCACCAAACAACAAATTAAAACAAGATTGAAAAAATTTAACATATCTTGTTTTCTTAACCTGCACATTAGACTTCAATTACATTTACAGCTATTACCTACTATATATATACTGATAGATTTCCACATGAATGAATAAACATGAATCTTTGACTCACTTTGGTTATCACTAGTAACTACTAGTATTTTATAAGGCTATGAAAATTTTAATGCAAATTGGCTATATCCTACCTACGGTGGGTTTGACTATATATGTTTTTCCAAAGTCATGTATGTATTTTTAACAAACATATATTTTGGTGTTTCGTGCTAATTTACTTTGTCAATCTTGTGTAAATAGAAATGATATGTTTAAACTTTAAACAACCAATAATAAAAGAAGAAAAATATTTTCCTTTGAAAGGGGCATCAAAGTAAAATGCCAACTGTGGCAAGGTATTATCTAGTACTACAGTAGTTTATTTCTTTACCTTATTTTCCCTTTTCAATTTATATTTTCATTAGATTTTAAAACTTGAATATTTTCTACAAAAAAAAAACAACTTGAATATTTAAGGCTGTATAGAAAGAAGGCTGGATATAGTCAAAGCCCAAGTTACTAATGGATAAGCCCAAAACGACTAATTTTTTGGGCCTATCTAAATCATCCAAAACAACTATAACTTTTTGGGCCTATCAATTTACCATAAATTATTTTAGGGAAATATTTCTAAGATGCTCGCTAGTTTTTCTGGTCTTGAACACTCAAAGTTCTCATGAAAAATAAATATTTGATATTTTAGTGATTGGTCGGAATATAAGTAAATCTGAATATAAATTTTATATTTGATATTTTATATGCTTACTAATGAAATTGGGGAAGAACTAGTTTTGGGCCCGTTTATTATGGATTTAAAAAACATGATTTTTTTTTTTTGTAATTCTTTAAAAAATTTTATTAACATCATAAAAAAATTTCAAACTCATTTGTTTGTCATCATAAATTAAAAGATTAATTTTGACATTCAATAATGTTTTTTTTTGTCGAGACCGGGGTATCCACCGCCGAACGCAGTGACTAATCTTTCGCTAGATTGGAGGCACCTCGATAGGTGGGATAGTTGGCCCAAATATTTAAAGTTGTTTCATACCCAAGATGAGGATCGAACCCTCGACCCTTGCTTAAGGGAGGATGAGCCCCAACTGCTCAACCACACCCTTTGGGTTCATTCAATATAAAAAAAAAATATTTTAAGGAAAAAATATTTAAAATATCTAGCGAGAGGAATAACCACTGCGTTCGACTGTAAATATCTTTGTCTCGACAAAAAAATAGTCTTTTGTTTTAGAGATTTTTGAAATTGTATTATACAAAAAAAGTTACTAAAAAATGATGAAATATTTAAAATGACTTTTTATTAGAAACTATTTAAACCAATTTTTTTATTTGACGATTTTTTCTTTTTTTGGTTTTATCAATAATTTAATCTGGCTTGGTAGTCAGTTCATGCACCAAATGATTTCAGTCTCTTTTCAAACACAGTTATGGGGATCGAACTATAGTCATACCAAATTCAGCGTTAATAACCACCAGATTAACAAACTTGTAAAAGACATAACTTTTGTAATGGAATTTAATTTAATTGCTACTCAAGTCATATAATTTAATTTGTAAAATTTCTTTTTACAAATTGATGCCCTATAAAAATTACTACTCCCTCCGTCCTAAAATGTAAGTAAATTTGATTTTTTAGATACATTTGACTATTGATGTATTTAGTCCATAATATGAGCTAGATACATCAATAATCAAATGTACCTAAAAAGTCAAATTTGCTTACATTTTGAGACGGAGAGAGTATTTTTTAAGAAATAAAGCAAAACGGGGGCCTTTATCTCAAAGAAAACTCATTTAAGATTCTCTAATCACCAACAACTAAGTCTCTAAACTCTAGCTAATGTGAGGACCAAAAGGCTGAAGTGCACGTGCACCCTATTATTTCCCTATTTTTACCCACAAATTAAATCACAATCCAACCAAAAGTAGTAAGACTTATAAACTACTACTATATATATGATCATGACATGTGAAATGAAAGTATACTATTAATTAAGAGCAATTGAAGTCACAAGCATGGTTGAAACTTTGTCTTCAATTGAGCCGCAGGACAGGATGTAAAGAATTTCAGCTAATTAAGTTTACTTTGATTATGACCACAAACTTTTTTCCATTACCCAAAGACTCCGTGAATATATTGAAAATATCATACTCTCAAATGCCTATATACATTTGTTATTAATCTATCTACTTGTAAAAGACATATATAGCTTTTGTAATGGGATTTAATTTAATTGCTACTCAAGTCATATACTCTATAGATCGATCATATATTGGTTTAGTTCTAAGTCATGGCAAATACCTCTTGCCCCATTGAATTGGAGCCTAGGACCTTGAGTGAAGGGGAGATAACTCAAGCTAGGGTATCATTTTTACTAATTTCATTTGGTTATATTTGGAGCCTCAAGTTTTCAAAACGATATCCTAATATTGATCAATTTTTATATTGATCATAATGTTTGTTGTTTCATGTAGGAACTAGCTGCAGAGGTTGTAGAAAAGTTGGAACCAAATGAAGCATCAGCTATCTTTGTTGAGGTGTGAAATGTGATTATTCTTTTAGCTTTATATAATTTTCATTAAAATGTTGTTAAATTATAATTTTTTTTTGAGAAAAATATAAACCAGAAGTTCATATTAAATAAATGAATTTTACTATACCAAAAAAAAAAAAGAATTTTGATCTCTCTTCACTTAAAAAATCCATAGCTTTTTTTTTTTTTTTTTGAAGCGAAAATCCACAGCTTCTTATATTTTGTTATTTTGCCAAAATCTTACAAGGTAGCTAGGACAATGGAAAAGAGTAGTTAAGAATTTACATTTTTTTGTTATTGTTTATATATATATATATATATATATATAGTCTTAAGAAAAGTATAGCTATAATAAAACCCTACTTCAATAGAGCTGATTCAAATGTAAGATTATAAATTCCTCACCTTAAACCTCTAAATAGCTATTTTTTTCAATAAATAAAAATGCCTCATATTTAGAGAAGACAATCTCAAAACTATTTTTCAATAAATAAAAATGCTTCATATTTAGAGAAGACAATCTCATATAATAATTTTTTTTGCACTTAAACAAAATGACAAATAATTAGAAATTTATACACAAAAAATGTAGGATCGGGATTTAAACCCTAATCACAATCGTCCTATCTAATAAATTCGACATTTTTACCAGTTGAACTATAATTTTTGGACTCTCAGTTAAACTAAAATTTACTTTAAATCTTTCTCATTATCTCATTAGGAAAATTATTAGACCGACTATATGCTTAATTATTTATTGTTTTGCTTAGTTAATGACATAGTGTTTATTGATGTCAATGAAGGGGATTATCATGCATCCAATAAAGGAGGGGATACATATGGATGAAAATGAAATGCAAAATGAGAAATTAATTGATATCTCAAAGAAGGCAGATAATATAACTCATGAGGAAGTTTGTCAATGTCAATGCTCATGCTCTACAGATAGCCAAAGTTATACTATTACCTTAAAAGAGCCCCTTTCTGCACCATTTTGATTTTATGTCAGCTGTTCATGGAATTTTATGTTACATGCCAATAAAACTCTCCTTTTTTCTTGTTGCCAATATTTCAACTTGCTAATAAAATAACTACAATTCTAATTGTGTTGAAATACATTTTTTTTGTAGTTTTATATTTTTCAAAATAAAGGCATGATATCTGTTGGTTTTATTTCCGTCATTAGTTGATCGATGTTTTAACTTTAAGTCTACGCCATGATTTCAATCACGTATACAACAACATCGTAATCGTATTATACAATTTTGGCCATATTTATTAATATAACATCAAATTTTGTGTTAACTTTTAACAATTTCTCACGTGTATGATTCAAATAACATTATTTCACGCCGCAAAAACTGCAATATGCGTGGGAACAATCATTATTAGTCCGAATAATGTCTTTTTATTATGTGTACATAATAAAGTTATTTGGGGAAGAGTTATGATATCTGTTGGATTTATTTCCGTCATTAGTGGATCAATGTTTTAACTTTAAGTCTACGCCATGGTTTCAATCACGTATACAACAACATCGTAATCGTATTATATAATTTTGGTCATATTTATTAAAATAACATCAAATTTTATGTTACCTTTTAACAATTTCTCACGTGTATGATTCAGATAACATTATTTCACGCCGCAAAAACTGCAATGTGCGTGGGAGCAATCATTACTAGTCCGAATTATGTCTTTTTATTATGTGTATATAATAAAGTTATTTGGGGAAGAGGGGGAGTGTGAAAAGTTAATCCCTCTTGTTATTAGATAACGGGTTCGCCTTGATAAGAAGTCCAGTTAATTGGACCGGTTTATTTTTTGGATAGAAAATATGACCCAATAAAATAAAATATGACCGAGCAAGTTTACTTTAGAGTTAGAACAATAAATAACAATTTTTTAATTTATTTTATTTTTTGATAATGTTTTTTGTTGATGCCAGAGTTTCTACCATCGAACACCGTAATTATTTCTCTCGTTAGATTGGAGGCACTTCAAAGAGTGAGATAATTGATCCAGAGATTTAAATTGATAATAATAACAATTTTTGTAACAACAAAAATTGATAACAATAATAATTTTTTTTACAATCAATGAGAACTAATTCAAACACAAAAAAATTACACCCAAGAGCACTTGGAGAGATGGTATTAAGGGAACTCCTCTAGCTTAACATGATGTTATTAGATTAAAATTTACATTCAGAAGTCTCTCCAGTTGCGCGTAGAAGATACCCGATTCAAACTAAAAAATAAAACATAAAAAACTTACAAGATGTTAAATCAAAATACACTACTTTATCAAATAAATAAATCAAAATACACTTTAAAAAACTTATACATTTATTTTAAAATAAATAAATGAATATTACTAAATTCTAGTAACAAACAAAAAAGAAATTAATAACACTAAATTATTTGGAATACATATATAATTCAATTATTTTGCTTATCGAAAAAAATTTCACTCCTAAATTATATTTTTTAAGCCTTACTTATTATTTTGTTCAAAGAAAAATTACAGCACAATTTTATTTTTTATAAACATTATACTAATTTTTTAATAAAAATAATTTTATATTTTTTTGTCAGAAAAAATAACTCTATATTCACTATAGAGTTATTTTGCAATTCAAAAAGAAGTAGTGGCGCAGCTTGTTGCACGTTTACCTTCGTAATTATCTTTATATATAAAAAGTATTTAGATTGAAACAAAAAAATATTCACTATTATAAATAATAAAAATTCCTTTGTCAAAAAAAAAAAATCAAATTTTATATTTTTTGACAATTTTGATGAAATGATATTAAGTTATTATACTATTTTAAAAGATAATTTTTTTAAAAAAATATATAAATTTTTCTATTATTTATAAGCATGTTGTACTGATATAATATAATTTGTCTATTGTACATTTGTATCATAAAATTTCCCCTATTTCTCATATAAGTTGACGTAATTTTTTTTTCCCCTTCCATGTATCTTCTCTTATGAGGAATTTTTTTTTGATTTAAAGTTGTTATAACTTTTTGTTTTAAAGTTGTTATACAAGTTTTTTTTGAACCATTATACAAGTTTTTTTTTTTGACGAAAGTTATACAATTTTTTTTTTTGACAAACAGTTAAACAAGTTGTTATATCTTAGATTGAGGTACTATTTTTTATGTGTATCTTTAATGTTGTTTATGTTCCTATTTTTAATTTTTATGCGTAGATTTCTCTCAACTAATTTGTTTTTTTTTTATCTACAATATCCTTAGATTTCTCTCAACTAATTTTTTTTTTTTTTTATCTACAGAATCCTTAGATTTCTCTCAACTAATTTGTTTTTTTTAATCTACAATATCTTTAATCTATATATTTTTGACACGAATATATTATATATAAATTCAAATGGAATAATGGTTTCCTATAAATAAGATCGATGCATAAAAAACAAAACAGAAAAATAGAAAAGATAGAGAGGAGCAACGAGTTGGGGTCCGATCGAGAGTGATTCTTCTGTGTAAGGTAATTAAAATTTCATATATTTTCCATGAATCCATTATTATGGCTTTTTGTTTAATTCAATACAGTATACAAAGTTTTGTTTTGTTTCTCTTTTCATTGATTTCGATTCCAATTGATCGATTGCATATATTACATCAACGAACGAATTTCAACCTGTATTCTTTTTAGAACATACAAATCGGTACACGTATAAGAAGCATTAATTTATTTAGCTTCATGAATAATTAAGTTCATGTCTTGATCACAAATATTTCAAAAAAGTCATCGACTTTGTCAAATGTTATTCAAATCAGTCCTTCTAAAAATATGCCATGAACTTTTGTGGGTTTTAACGGCCTTTTTATTTATTTATTTATTTTCTTTAAATTTAAATTGTAGTATTATATACTAACTTTGAAACAAAAAATACTAACCTATTTCTTTAATTTAATCGGTATAGATATACTGTGCTCAGAAGCCGCAGAGATTGTACCCATACATAGAAATCATCATGACTATGTTCTACAAATTGTTAGAAGAAGGAGGTTTCACCCAAACTGATGATCAATCTCCTAAAGAATCACCACCAAATTTCTGTGAATTTATCGGCGCTCTTTTTATGCTCATCGGCCTAATTTATGGCATCAAGATATGCGTGACTGCGATGAACGCACCTTCAATTGAGTTCTACATAACTGAAGCTTCGATAACCCAATTCAACATCACAAGCAACAATATCTTATATTATAACTTTAACATCAGCATTACAGTAAGAAATTTCGAAAACCGAATACGTGCTTTTGAAAAGAAGATGGATGCAATTTCTTCGTATAAAGGTAATCAATTATCTTTGGTGACTATGGAACCCTTTATTCTAGGCAGTAAGAATACAGTTACATTTCAGCCCATAGTGTTTGAAGGGAACAGCCTGATCAAATTAGACGATAAACAAATTATTGAATATAATAAGGAGACACAATTAGGAATTTACAACTTACATTTTGAATTATCGAAATATATGGAGCATGGTGGTTGTCCAAGTTTGAGAATTCCTATGATTTCTAATGGTAATTTGACACCTACTTTCCAAGTCGTCAAATGCTCGTATAAGCCGTAGATCTGGTGATTCAACTACAACAGCATTTTGATATATTTTTATTATTATAGTTGAAATTAGTTTAGACTAGTTTAGGTGGGACTATTTGATTCATGTATTTTGTTTGACACTATAAATTCTCTACAAGTATTTTTATGAATAAATTATTTATTTAGTGTGTGTTTGGTTGAGCGGTGACTAGAATTGATTCTAATAGAATTGAGTTTGACAAAATTGATTTAGTTAAAAGTGAGTTGATTGTGAATTGATTTATGTTTGGATAGATTTATATAAAATTGATTCTTATCAATTCATGTTGTTTGGATAGATTGGACTAAAATTGCTTTTGAATGTATAATTACCAAAATAGGTTTTAATGATATATTCAAATTTATTATAATTTTATTAAACTCATTATTTATTTTTTCAGTAGACCTACTGAACAATAACAATACTAAATTAGCATATAAATTCAAGTAATAAGTTGTACCAAAAAATAAAAAATTTATATAATAATAAGTATAATTTACGGTGTAACATAACTTTTATGGTGTTGGTGCAATACGTTCATCTGAATTAAAATTAGAGATACTGAAGAACTTTTTATGCAATTATAAATATTTAGAATATTTTTTATGGACAAAAAAAAGTTGGAATATGTAACTTACATTACACAGAAATACAAAATTTAGAGAGCAAAATAATTATGCAATATAAGGGCATTAGAGGTAAATGGAGAAAAGGCATATATGTGTCAGGGGGATAAAAGTCAAAATCAATTGCACTTGCCGTGGAAGCTCCAAATACCAGCTTCAGCTTGAATCACTTCTAGAGAGTAAAATTGCTTTTAGAAAAGACAACCAAACATAATGTAAAATGCCAAAATCATGGTGAATGCTGGTAAACATGAGTCTATGGGTTGGAAACGCCAATCCAAACATGCACTTATAGTTCTTTGTTTTGTCCAACAACTTGCAATTAAATTTAGTTGAGTTTTATTAAAATTCTAAGTAAACAATTATTTATAAATTTTGTGTGTATTTTTTGTTAGCAACGACATATTCTTTTATCAATGGTACCATTCAGCAGCACACCTCAAATAGGATCGTTATCAATTTGAGTTATGTTATTTGGGCAACATTTTAGTGTGATACTATCATCAATGGTCAGTCAACTTTCAAGTTCCAAGTTTAAAGCTTCTAGTACCATCAATCTTACTAGGAATTAATCATTAGAAATAGTTATATATAATCTCTACAACTCT
Source organism: Trifolium dubium (assembly GCA_951804385.1). Classification (NCBI taxonomy): domain Eukaryota; kingdom Viridiplantae; phylum Streptophyta; class Magnoliopsida; order Fabales; family Fabaceae; genus Trifolium; species Trifolium dubium. The sequence continues at coordinate 2,386,261 of OX638063.1, read as the reverse complement.
TATGTTACTCCCCTCAATTCTTTGATTGATTCTTGATAGGAATTTTAGGATGATTTGCCAATGACTACGTAGTTTTTGGCGGTATATTTTCCCTTGTTGACCATTATTATATACTACCTCCGTTCCTTTTTACTTGTCGTTTTAGAAAAAAAAGACCAAAATATGAGAGTGTATTTTTGCACATAAATTTCCTATCATGCCCTTTTTTAAATATATATCATATTTTTAATCCACCAACAAATTCATATTTTTTTCACAAACATTATCCTTCTAAAAAAATATTGTAACAAACTTTATTTAAAAACAAATAAAATTTGTATATAATAAAAAGATTATATTGTTTCAAAAAAAAAATATTATACAAAATTTAGTCAATAAAATAAAATATGAATGAGGGTATAATAGACAAAATATAACTTAAATTGCCAAAAGGACAAGTAAAAAGGAATAAATATTTTTTTCTAAAACGACAAGTAAAAAGGAACAGTAGTTTGGTAAAATTGTTATGATCAAGTTGAAAAAGAAAGAAATACTATTTGAATTGGAAGCTAAGGAACCATGCATGTTTATAAATATTTAACTTTTCGGTTCACGTGCCATCTGCCAAGGATATACGATTTATGATTTCTTTGAAATGGCATTAGGTGCTGATTTGAGTTGGTAAATATGTTAACTGGCATAACTAATTATAATATACATTTATCATACTCATAAATTAATTAAGGTTAAAAAAAATATACACATGGTGGTGGATGGAGTATTTTTTTATTACTATAAAAAAGAGGTAGCTAGAAGAGTAGGATCATATAATTCATATTTCATAGACCTTAATTTTCAATTACAGCTATCACCTACTATATATATGCCGATAGATTTCTACATGAATGAATAATAAACATGAATCTTTGACTCACTTTGGTTATCACTAGTAAGTATTTTATAAGGCTATGAAAATTTTAATGCACATTGGCTATATCCTACGAAAATTTTTCTTTTGCCCTCCTCCTATACTCTCTTTAACCCTCCTAAAACTCTAAAATACCCTTTAATTTGAGACGTAGATCCCAAAATAAGGTTCGGGATGTAGAACTTGAAATGGTGCAAGTTTTTAATTTCAGTATCGATACTGAACTTTTCAGCATCGATGCTGAAATGATTTCTGGGTGAAATAGTGCAAATTTTTAAGTTCAGTATCGATACTGAATGCATTTCGGAATCTACGTCCCGAATTTTGCCCAAACCGCCTCTAAGGGCAAATAAGGTAGTTAGGGGGGGAAAAAATATATGGGAGTAAGGAGAAATTTTCATATCCTACCTACGGTGGGTTTGACTATATATGTTTTTCCAAAGTCATGTATGTATTTTTAACAAACATATATGTTGGTGTTTCGTGCTAATTTACTTTGTCAATCTTGTGTAAATAGAAATGATGCGTTTAAACTTTAAACAACCAACAATAAAAGAGGAAAAATATTTTCCTTTGAAAAGGGGCATCAATGTAAAATGCCAACTGTGGCAAGGTATTATCTAGTACTACGGTAGTTTATTTATTCTTTACCTTATTTTGTTTTGTTTCATGAAGAAATTGACCTCATGGATGAAACAGGTTTTTCCCTTTTCAATTTATATTTGTATTAGATTAAAAAACTTGAATATTTATGCACTAAAATAAAAAAAAAAACTTGAATATTTAAGGTTGTATCCGAAAGAAGGGAAAAATTCTTTTCCCCCTCCCCCCACACTTCTCTATTACCCACCTAAAATTTAAAGTAACCCTTCAATTTCATGTAAAAATAAATTCCGGATTTTACAATATGAAGTTGGTGGGATTTTAGCATATTCGGATTATAAAAACCGAATTTTGTGGCGGTTCGAATTATAAAATCCAAACTTTGTAGTTATATTGTAGCTAATTCGTAGCTAATTCGTATCAACAATGACTAAGCATGTTTAACAGGTTGTTTTATTCACTACAAAAACAAACAATGACTTAAATGATTTATTTCATTCAAAATACAACAAACAAACAAACAATATCCTTCACAATCAACAAAACAATTGGGAATTTTCACAACCCCGATTGAAATTTCTTCAATCTAACACATACTCATGATTTTATTTATGTGAAAAAAAAATTGGGAATTTTTTCAAGGTATAAAAAAAATCAATTTTTGAAGAAAACCCACGTGCTTAAATTGTATTTTGAAGGGATATATGGAGAGCAACATAGGGAAAGATAGCAAGGAGCGTTTTCTTTTATTTGGGGTTGTTGCGGATTATGTGAAACGTTGGTTTAAAGATACTTCAAGGGAGGCTAAAGCCGGTGATGTTAATATGCAGATTTTGGTTGGTCAGATGTATTCTAGTGGCTATGGTGTTTTCAAAAGGTAGAATTTGTTTGGTTTTTTGTGATTTGATTTAGTCGTCTCCATCAAAATTGCAAGGAACTTGCGCAAATTTTGGTGTTTTTGAAAAACACAAAAAATTTCACAGGATCAAATTCTAAAATCTGAATTTTCCTAATCACCCCCATTTCAAGTTTAAGGGTAAAATGAGTAGTTTGGGAGGGGGGGGGGAAGAGAAGTGTGGGGGTGGGGAGAGAAAATTTTGAAAGAAGGTCGGATATAGTCAAAGTCCAAATTACTAATGGATAAGCCCAAAACAACTAATTTTTTGGGCCTTTCTAAATCATTCAACACAACTTTAATAAAATTTTTCTATTCCTCCATGATTCTCTATAACCTTCTTAAATCTCAAATTGTCCTTCAATTTGGAACATAGATCTCAAACTAAAGTTTAGGATGTAGAATCCGAAGTTTGTGCAAAGTTTTTGAGGTAAAAACATCATTTCGCTAGATCCCGAATTACTGTCTATAATCACCTGAAGTATGTGCGTAATTTTAGAGATATAGGCAGCAGTTCGGTTCTAGATTCCGAACTGATACATATACCCCAAAACTGTGCACAAAATTTGGGACGTAAACCCTTAATGAAATTGGGGAAGTACTAGTTTTGGGCCCATTTATTATGGATTTAGAAAACATGATTTTCTTTCTTTGTAATTCATTTAAATTTTTTTATAAACGCATCAAATATTATAAAAATGACTACCTCCGTTCTTTTTTACTTGTCGTTTAAGTAGGGGTGGGAATAGGCCAGGCTACCCGACAGGGGCCTATGGCTCGGCCTATTAAAAGCTCGATTCGGCTCGGCCTATTTAGTAAAATGACAAGGTTCGGGCTTTTAAAAAAGCCTATTTAATTAAATAGGCCGGGCTTAGGCTTATTAAAAAGCCTACAAAGCCTATCAGGCCGGCCTATTTATAGTATATATATGACTTTAATTTTTTTTTACGTGTTTGATGATATTCTAATTTTATTTCTTTTCAATCCATTGAGTATTTAACTTATTTTTTTTCTAATATTAGGACAATGTAACTGTAAATTAACATTACGATTCAAAAATGGGTCAAATGATATATAAAGACTTTTATAAACCTATATTATAATAGACAAAACAAAATATTTAAAGGTCTCAATATGAATATTTTTTTAAAAAAAAAATCTCAATGTAAAATAGGCTTTTAAATAGGCTTATAGGCCAAATCAGGCTTTTAAAAAGGCCAGGCCAGGCTTAAAAAAAAGCTCATCACAGCTAATAGGTCAGGCTTTAGGCTTCATAAATTCGAAGAAGGCCAGGCTCAGGCCTTACAAAGCCCGACTCGGCCTGGCCTATTCCCACCCCTACGTTTAAGAAAAAAATATTTTTTCTTTTTTATTTGTCGTTTTGGCAATTTAGATTATATTTTGCCTATTATACCCTCTTTCCTATTTTATTTTATTAACTAAATTTTGGATAATTTTTTTTGTTGAAACAATATAATCTTTTTAGTGTATACAAATTTTGTTTGTTTGTAAATAAAGTTTGTTACAATTTTTTAGGAATAAATAATGTTTGTGAAAAAGTATGAAATTATTGGTGGATTAAAAATTTGATATATATTTAAAAAAGGGCATAATAGGAAAATAAGGTGCAAAAATACACTCTCTTATTTTGATTTTTTTTCTTCCTAAAACTACAAGTAAAAAAGAACGGAGGTAGTATTTCGAACTCATTTGTCATCATAACGTTTTTTTTTTCTTTTCTAAATTCTTTGTTAAAAACTATTTTTTACACATTGATGCACTATTAAAATTACTATTTTTTTTAAAATAAAGCCAAACGGGGACCTTTATCTCAAAGAAAACTCATTTAAGATTCTCTAATCACCAATAACTAAGTCTCTAGAATCTAGCTAATGTGAGGACCAAAGTCCAAAAGGCTGATGTGCACCCTATCCATTGCCTCTTTTTATCCACAAATTAAATCACAATCCAACCAAATGTAGTAAGACTTATAAACTACTACTATATGATCATGACATGTGAATGAAAGTATACTATTACTTAAGAGCAATTGAAGTCACAAGCATGGTTGAAACTTTGTCTTCAATTGAGCCACAAGACAGGATGTAATCATGTAAAGAATTTCAGCTAATTAAGTTTACTTTGATTATGACCACAAACTTTTTTCCATTACCCAAAGACTCCGTGAATATATTGAAAATATCATACTCTCAAATGCCTATATACATTTGTTATTAATCTATCTACTTGTAAAAGACATATATAGCTTTTGTAATGGGATTTAATTTAATTGCTACTCAAGTCATATACTCTATAGATCGATCATATATTGGTTTAGTTCTAAGTCATGGCAAATACTTCTTGCCCCATTGAATTGGAGCCTAGGACCTTGAGTGAAGTGGAGATAACTCAAGCTAGGGTATCATTTTTACTAATTTCATTTGGAGCCTCAAGTTTTCAAAACGATATCCTAATATTGATCAATTTTTTATGTTGATCATAATGTTTGTTGTTTCATGTAGGAACTAGCTGCAGAGGTTGTACAAAAGTTGGAACCAAATGAAGCATCAGCTATCTTTGTTGAGGTGTGAAATGTGATAGCTTTATATAATTTTCAATAAAATGTTGTTAAATTATAATTTATTTTTTGAGAAAAATATAAACCAGAAGTTCATATTAAATAAATGAATTTTGACCTCTCTTCACTTAAAAAATCCATAGCTTTTTATATTTTGTTATTTTGTCAAAATCTTACAAGCGTAGCTAGGACAATGGAAAAGAGTAGTTAAGAATTTACATTTTTTTGTTATTAATATTGTTTATATATAGTCCTAAGAAAAGTATAGCTATAATAAAACCCTCCTTTAACAGAGCTGATTCAAATGTAAGATTATAAATTCCTCACCTTAGACCTCTAAATAACTAATTTTTTTCAATAAATAAAAATGCCTCATATTTAGAGAAGACAATCTCAAAACTATTTTTCAATAAATAAAAATGCCTCATATTTAGAGAAGATAATCTCATATAATAATTTTTTTTTGTACTTAAACAAAATGACAAATAATTAGAAATTTATACACAAAAAAAGTAGGATCGGGATTTAAACCCTAATCACAATCGTCCAATCTAATAAATTCGACATTTTTACAAGTTGAACTATAATTTTTGGACTCTCAGTTAAACTAAAATTTACTTTAAATCTTTCTCATTATCTCATTAGGAAAATTATTAGACCGACTATATGCTTAATTATTTATTGTTTTGCTTAGTTATCTACTAGTAATGACATAGTGTTTATTGATGTCAATGAAGGGGATTATTATGCATCCAATAAAGGAGGGGACACATATGGATGAAAATGAAAGGCAAATTGAAAAATTAATTGATATCTCGAAGAAGGCAGATAATATAACTCATGAGGAAGTTTGTCAATGTCAATGCTCATGCTCTACAGAAAGCCAAAGTTATGCTATTACTTTAAAAGAGCCCCTTTCTGCACCATTTTGATTTTATATATGTAAGCTGTTCATGGAATTTTATGTTACATGCCAATAAAACTCTCCTTTTTTAATTTGTTGCCAATATTTCAACTTGCTAATAAAATAAATACAATTCTAATTGTGTCGAAATACATTTTTTTTTTGTAGTTTTATATTTTTCAAAATAAAGGTATGATATCTGTTGGTTTTATTTCCGTTATTAGTGGATCGATGTTTTAACTTTTGAAGTCTACGCCATGGTTTCAATTACGTATACGACAACATCGTAAATTGTACACATAATAAAAAGACATAATCCAGACAAGTAATGATTTCTCCCACGCACATTGCAGTTTTTGCGGCGTAAAATAATGTTATCTGAATCATACACTTGAGAAATTGTTAAAAGGTAACATAAAATTTGATGTTATTTTAATAAATATGGCCAAAATTGTATAATTCGATTACGAATGTACATAATAAAGTTATTTGGGGAAGAAGGGGAGTGTGAAAAGTTAATCCCTCTTGTTATTAGATAACGGGTTTGCCTTGATAAGAAGTCCAGTTAATTGGATCGGTTTATTTTTTGGATAGAAAATATGACCCAATAAAATATGACCGAATAAGTTTACTTTAGAGTTATAACAATAAATACTAACAATTTTCTAATTTATTTTATTTTTTGATAATTTTTATTTGTCGAGACCAGAGTTTCTACCACCTATTACAGTGACTATTCCTCTCGTTAAATTGGAGGCACTTCAAAGAGTGGGATAACTAGTCCAGAGATTTAAATTGATAATAATAACAATTTTTGTAACAAAAATAATTGATAACAATAATAAATATTTTAAAATTTATGGATAACTAATTCAAACATATAAAATTTACACCCTTGGAGAGATGATAGTAACTAGTAAGCAATCTCTTCCAACTTAACCTGAGGTCTTGGGATTGAAACTTACATCCAGAAGTCTCTGCAGTTGCGCGTAGAGGATATCTAGTTCAAACTAAAAAAATAAAACATAAAAACTTACAAGGTGTAAAATCAAAATACACTATTTTATAAAAAAAAAATCAAAATACACTTTAAAAAACTTATATACATTTATTTTAAAATAAATAAATTAATATGACTAAATTCTAGTAACAAACAAAAAAGAAATTAATATCATTAAACTATTTTTGGAATACATACATACATGTGTACAAAATGATAGTGAAAGCAATCTCATCAACACACAAAATCCACCGTCACCATTTAGTTTCTCTAACTCACTCTTTCATACCCTTCCTTTCATATAACAAACTTCACACATTTCACATTTCACACATATTATATAAGAGAAGAGATCATGGCCTTGAATGAGCAGAAAACAGCAGCATTAGAAAGCAGTGGCACAATAACAATGAGTGGTCCACTCATCGGAGCCACCGATAAAAGGCGGCGAAGAATGGAGGCGTTTCAGCTGATTCTTAGAGCTTTATGCATAGGAACCTCTGTTGTTTCTCTGTCACTAATGATCACAGCCAAACAAAACGGCTATGTTTCTATTGCTCCCTTAATCACTATTCCTGTTAACTCCTACTGGTCTTTCTCTACATCTTTTGAGTAATTTTCTCTATTCCTTCATTTTTCTTATGTTCTTTTTTGTGTTTATATTTGTTTTTTATTTATGGATATAAAAAAAATGCATTATGTGTTTTTGAACTAACTAAAAAACTGTTGTATTTTTTGTTGTTGAGAATAATGTGAATGGAATTAACTTAGAAAAAGTGAAGGAAATCATGTAAATATTCATTAAGAATATGTCACACTTTAAATAATAAATACGTGCAAAGAAATGAAGAATTACTTGTTTCATATACAAATTTATATCTTGGTCAAGCAAATCAAATTGTAGTGTGCTATCAACTTCAATTGAATTTTTACTTCATTTTCTCACATTTTCTATTCTTTTGCAATATTTTCATGGTAACCAAACAAGATTTTTTTTGGTACATAAAAAATACAAATTATTATTAGCAAAAATTGATCTTTGAATCACTACCTAACCAATCTATATGTTCATCAGTTCATACTGCTTGAACTATCTTACGGGTTAACCAAACAAAATTCATGATAATTTATTTTACTTTTTTTTTTCTTTTATATTAGCAGTTTTGTTAGGATTGTGTGGATTTTTTTTAACAAATGGGTTATGGACAAATTTGATTTGACCGTAAAATGTGGGAATGGGAACCATGGAGGTGTATGAAAAGCATCATAACATACATATGAATGAACAGTTCAAAGCCCGTGATCGAATCTCTCATTTTTTTCATTTTATTTTATGATTCTATATTTTTACTTTATTTTTCTTACGTTTGCTTTATTTGTCTCTTTGTCTTGTGTGTCTTTATAGATTCTAGTAAAATACTAAAATTTCGAACTTCATCTTAATTTGTTTGGTGTGGTTTGGACATATATGATTTTAAATTGAAGTTTTTTGTTTTGTTTTTGAAAAGACTACTACACGAGGTTAATAATTTTTTTGGTATATCAGAAATATAAATTATTTCTGTTAGAAATTAATTTATGGATCTGGATCTCTTTCTACTCGACTTACATATCACCCAGTTTATACTATTTGAACTATTCTACGAGGTTAATGATTTAAATTGACTTTAATAAAAATTGTATTATCCAATACCGATTTAAGGGTCAAGTGATTCAAGCAAGGGTTTTAAGCTTCAAAATAATTTTGAACCAAAAAAAAACCTCAAATTTTTTTATTTAGTTATAAATACTACACAATACCACAATTAAATTTTAAGTATTTTTTTAGTTGAATATATATAGACAATATAGTTGTAGGTCTCAACGCATGACTTACCAATATTTAGAAATTTTATTTATTTTTTGTAAAATCTTATTTAATTTTTTTATTACAAGATCTCAAATTTTTGTTTACTTTAGACCTCTAACGACCCTGGTATTATCTACTCTAATTATAATTAAGGTTTGGAAACAGAGTATTGGTTCAATTTTGTAAACTCACGTTGAATGTAACACATGGTTTTTGTGTTGGGTAGATTTCTTGTTGTGGTATCTGTGGCTGTTGCAGCTCACTCATTGCTGCAGCTACTCATCGGCATATCAAGATTTCTTAGAGCATCTTCTGTGATTGCTTCTAAAAAGCATGCATGGCTTATTTTTGCTGGTGATCAGGTACATATATATAACACAAATGTTATTTTGACACAAATGTTGACTCGCACACATGGTAATTATTGTTCACTCCTTGAAATTACAATTGCTAAACTCTTACCATCGAGCTAGTATCTCAATCGAGCTAGTATCTCAAGTGTTACATAATATTGTAAATGATTAACCATATAATAAACTAATTAGCCAAATATTGTGATCATCACTATGTAAATATAAGTGCTACTTTTATGGTGAAATTGCAGGTATTTGCTTATGCATTGATGAGTGCAGGATCAGCTGCATCTGGAGCATCCAATCTAAATCGCACAGGAATTAAACATACACCTCTTCCAAATGTTTGCAAAACTTTGCAAAACTTTTGTGACCATGTTGCCATCTCAATAGTCTTCAATTTCATCAGCTGTTTTTTGCTTACTACATCTGTTGTGCATGATGTAATATGGCTCTCCCAACACTGAATTTCCTTAATTTCAAATTATGTAAACTATATCTGTGCCATACAATGATCTTAATCCTTTGATTAGTACCTTGTGATATGCGAATGTTTAATGTATTGTATGATATTATGAAGGAATAATATTTCTATGAAGGACAAATTATTATTTTTTTCTGCAAATATAAGTACATAAATTTACAACGAGCGTTGTGCAAAACATTTATTTCTACAAATATAAACACAAAATATAAGTACATTTATGAGATTAATATTCGTATTTTAAAAATTGTTTTCGACTCTTCAGAACATTTATTTCTACAAATATAAACACAAAATCTGCAACGGGGGTGATGCAAATACTTAACATATTTTAAAAATAGTCATCAATCACGAGTTTTCAAAATTGTATTATATCAACTGTATACATAAATTACAAATCAATTCATTACTGTCAAGGGCTTTTGGAACTTCATACTAAATGGGAAGAGGTTACATTCAAATCAACTCTTTATTACATTTATTTTCATTGTTTTCATGCAGATAAACAACTTAATTAAATACTTATAACATCAACATGTTTCATGTAAGTAATTAATAATTATGTATAATAATAATCTATGATAATATAAAGTTAATTTATTTTCATAAGCAATCCTCGGGAGCCTGGTGAAAACAATTTATGGACATGTCATAAGTTTTTGCATAGCTCTTTCAAATAGTCTCACAAGTACTTATCCAAATAAATTAACTCAAATAAAGCTATCCAAACATGATGTAAGTTGTTAGCATTTTGGTGGTATTAGGAACGAAGAGAGTAATGCTTTATTGATACACATCCATTAGAATCACAAAATGGGTTCTAACAGAGCCAATTGGGCAAGGCAATGGGCCACAAAATGTTGGCGAATGTTGTATTGCTAAATTCTAATGTCGTTTAAATTAACATAATCCGTTTTTTTTGTTTTGTATGTCTGCTTTTCTGATTCCACTACCTATGTGTGCAGGGAGGGTCTGTTACTACTACTACTATGTCTGCTTTACTACCATTGCAATTTGCATTCACCACTACCTAGTACCTACACCACGCTCATGTTTCTGTTTTTTTTTTGTCTTTTCTATTTTTAATTACCCTCCTCTCTCTCATCACATGCGCAGGCTATAGTATAAATACACACTCTATTCTTTTCTTTTCTAGAATTAAACTAGCAAAATACCCGTGCGATGCACGGGTACGTTAAGAGTTCTCGATGGTTTATTCTCGATGGTTTATAAGGGTTGAGTATCTCTTGTATTTATTTTAATTCTAGTATTTTGATTATTAAAAAAAAACGGGTACGTTAATTGTTAATAGATAAAAAAAGTTTTTTTTGTTAATAGAAAAAAAATTGATATAATAAATTTTACAAAGTTTATGAATATTTAAAATATAAATATATTATTTTTGTCCAAAAAAAAATCAAAATATTATTGTTAAGTTGGATGTCGTGACCCGAATTTGAACGCGGGACCTCACAGTTGTATGCTCATTTTCAGTAAATTACTACTTCATCTAAGACAAAAAATATATTTGTTTATTTTATATGCAAAATTCATTAAAATATTTGTATCACAACCCTTTGTAATTTTTATATATTTAAGTATGCAAATATTATTTTTATCTGTGTCAAATATTAATTTCATGTTAGTTTTATATATGAGCGACATATACTTGCTCAATTTTTTTTGGACTTTATCAATCTATATTTATCCTATATTTTATTTATATGTCAATAATATATAATTGTCATGTGTTTTTAATTTTATTTAACTTTTTACAAATTTTAAGCTTTTCTTATTGAAATTTTGTAAATATGTTAGTTAAATATATTTATTAAATTATATTTGACATTAAGTGCTATTATTACATGGAGAAAAATCAATAAGTGACATTTATGTATTGTTTATTTATTTTATAGGTGTAAAGCCATTTAATTTATAGGTGGTGCAAAGCTATTTAAATATTGTCCCGTGCCCGTTGCAAATTTTCTATGTTTATAATTGTGTCTAAAATAAAAATTGGTACATAATCGAAATGACAAAGTCATTATAAACTCACACTCACAAAGTAGAGAGATCGGGAATCAAACCCCAATCATTACTGTCGGCCCTAGTATTTTCGGCATTTTCTATCAGTTTAGTTAGGACTTATCGACACATTTTTTTTATTATTACTGCAAACATTTTTGAAATATTTGTTGACTTATGACATATTGGTTCCATACCATAACTAAAAATATTAGTCGTCGAAAATATTCATTGACATATGTACAGTTGTAAATTATGATAGTTAAAAAGGAATCGAATGAGTAGAACAATGTAAAGTTTTTTTTGTTAATAATAATGTTTTTTTTGGTATAGGTTAATAATAATGTTCACGATAACTATACAAATTAAGCGTTTAAAAATTTATTTATGAAATAAACATGTAGTGACTCACCGGAGTATTTGCAACAAATTTAATTGCCGTGAACACCTATAAATTTTAAAATTTTAATTGCCTTAGAAATTATAGGTAGTAACCTTGGATATTGTTGGGAATTGAAAAAACTTTTTAGTAAGACTCAAAAGTTGTGAAAGTAATGATTAATACTTACTACTTAGTTTGAATTTTGAATTAATTAGTGACAAAAAGACATAACAACCCAAAACTTTAGTGAAATTGTGAGATTATATAAGGTTAATAATGGAAATTTTTATGTAATTATCTTTATTATAGTAGTAGTAGATATGTTTTTGATCCCTATAAATATATTAAATTTTGTTTTTAATCCCTCAATAATTTTTCTTCGATTTATAGTCCCTATAAAATTTTCAATCACCACTTTTAGTCCCTACTTTTAGTCCTATTTTGTTAAAAAATTCTAATTTTTTTTGAGAGAGATTATTATAATTTTATAAACTTTTCTGCAAAATTTTATTTAAAAATATGAATTATACATATGAGTTTACTTAGAAGGAGGGACCAAAAGTGAAAATAGAAAATTTTATAGAGACTAAAAGTCGAAGAAAAATTTTAGAAGGACTAAAAATAAAATTTTGTATATTTATAAGGAACAAAAACATATTTTAACCTCTTTTCTATATAATCTCTTCATCATTCCAAGAGGCAAGAATATTGATCTTCACTACATATCTTAACATATTTGTATAATTGTATGATTCATATCATAACAAACATGTTCCAAACAACAACAAAAATATATTTTGAAAAAAAATTAACTCATTTTGTCAAAAAAATTCATATTTATCTATACGTGTATATATTTATATATATGAACAATAGTTTTTATTTTGAGATCTAAATTTATTTTTATTTTATTATTATTATTTTGATTATTATTATTTATTTACTTATCATTTTGCAGCACAAAAGAGATGGATCGTGTTCCTATTCATGTGGATCTTCCTATCACCAATACTGATGACTCATCGAAGACAGGGACATTGGATCACCCACTGGTTAGCGACAGAGAAAGGATCAAGAACGTGGCAACCTTGATTCAACACATGCTTTTAGTTCTTGGAGGCACTTATGTTGTCCAGACCAAGATTCTGTTTGATACCGAGCCTTATTTTTATGGGGCCATATATCTCTGCGCTGTTGTGCTCTATGCAACTCTTTTGGCAATAACCATTTCCCAACCACCGTTAGTCAAAGTCTTTTAAAATGTGTGTTTGTCATGTCTATTATGGCTACCTTGACTGTTTCAATCGCCTATGTGACAAACACCTGGATTGGAATAGGGTCCTTAGTCATTTGGATATTTGGACTTCATTTTGCTGTTTGTGAATCAAAAGAAGAATTAGAAAAACAATACCGCCAGTTCGTCCAACCTGTTGCACAAAAACCTGCTTACATAATCATCTCCACTCTGGTTTTCGTTTTCTTTGTGATCACTACACTCATCTTGTCCGCATCTTTGTTTGTGCTAATTTCATCTCATGGATCAATATAGGTTGTTTTACAATTCCATGCAAATGGATATGGGATGCTTGCTTCCCTCCTCCTGTTTTAATGGATATGTGGTATCCTCCGATCCAGAGTACTCTATGGTTTGAAGAAGAGACCAAATTCTTGTCTGAGTGCCTAATATCTAGCTCCTTCTTCTTCCTATATTTGCATGATAGAGAATTAGTTAGTTAATTAGACTATTTAATTAATCAAATACTTCAAGTATTAAGTTATATGTAATATTTTTATTGTTAGTTGAGCTTCTATATGAAATCTTAAGTTTCTTAGTCTATGTGCCTTTTAGGCGTTTTTATATTATTATCTAATTAGTAGTAGTATTTTAAATATTGTCTTTGAGACACATTGTAGTAACTAAAATCAATGAAATGTTTAATTTCTTTATTTTAATGTTTCCTTTACTGCTTTCATTTATCCTTCCTTGCAACATTTTTACAGAGGGTAAAATGTAATTAACCCTATATTAAATATTTTTAAATATGGTTTATAATATTTAAACATATGTATTTCGCTAGTAAACATAACTTTCATATTACCGATACTATAATTCAGGTTTAGAAACAGAGTATTACAAACTAAAATTTTAGGAGATAAAACCAATACTCTATTTCCAAACCTGAATTATAATTACTGGAGATAATACGAGCGTTGACCCAACATAGAGCCTAACACAAACAAACTTTTTGAGAACAGAACGACTACAATCAGAAAACAAGATAAACATGAGCGTGGTGGTGAATGGTGATATGATATCCCTCCAAACGGCTACAAGAGAAGAGAGCAGACATAACAGAGCGGGCCAATGTCACCGAATTACTTTTAGTAACACTCAGTGCTAGTGAATCACCACTTTCATTAACAAATTTTATAAATGTTACAAGTGAATGTTACTGAAACTCATAAACCTGCCCTCATCATACGGCTCCTCACCGGTCCTCGCACAAAGAGAACTTCAACAAGCTTTTGTCATTGCCCATAGGATTTTCCCGCAGATTTTGAGTGAAACGATAAGGATCCAAAAGATGAATTTAACACAAGTCCAAATGATGACTACAATAATTGAGATGGTTTTATAGTACCATTTGTCTGCAACAGGATGCACCAACTTGTAATATTGTTTATGAAATTCCTTTTTCCATCCTATTAGGACGATACTTATTCCAATCAACCAAATCCCACCTTATATTATGCAAGTCCACTTGTTGGCCATGGAAGTTACAAGGATTGTCATCACACTCAATATGATCGTCAACAGTACACACTTCAATAAACTTGTAATTTTTGGTGGCTGTAAAATAGTAATTACCAAGAGGCTCACCTATAACAAACTAGCACATGAGTAAATGCTTCTATACACTTGTGGGTGGAGATCAAGCAAGATTTTAGTTTGAACAAAAAATGTGGTACCAAGATCAGTAAGCATCTGTTGAATTAGATCAGCCACATTCTTAATTCTTTCTCGATCGTTCACAAAAAGATGGTGCAATTTTTCGGTCAATGTATTGTCAGACTGATCTCCTCATCAATATTGCTCTCATTAGTGGTGGTGATAGGTAGAGACATATATGCATTTTAGCAAAAGATCAAAACTTTAATTCATAGGTAAGAATAAAAACAATAATTTGATTTCAAAATTTAAAATTTAATGAATATTAGAATAAGAATTATCAAAAGTGAAATCCTAATTTCACTATCTATATACACATATTGAATTAGTCAAAAAAGCACATATTGAATCAGAGCAACAAGAAAACACCAATATATATAATCATAAGTAAATAAATAAATAAATAAGCAAAATAATAATAAAATAAAAATAATATTTAGATCTCAAAAAAAATCTTTAATATAAGTGTAAATATTCGACTCAGTAATGATTAAACATTACAAATTATTAATGATTAAACATTCACCAAATTCACTCAACGAACATCACAAGATGTTCAGAAGGAAAATGGATTGGACCAAATTTTTTATTGGCTTAATTACTCTTTTAGTTCATAACTTAATTTTTTTAGTTTTATTTTAGTCTCTTAACTATTAAAAGTTTTATTTTGGTTCTTTAACTTTTTTTTTGGTTTCATTTTAATCTATTAATACATTCATTCTAATAGAAATGACCAAAATGGTTGACGGAGGAAGAGTTAAGAGATCAAAACAAAACCCAAAAAATAAGTTAATGGAACAAAATAAAATATTAAGGGACCAAAATAAAACCAAAAAATAAATTAAATGACCAAAATGAAACTTTTAATAATTAAGAGATCAAAACGAGCTAAAAATAAGTTAAGAAATCAAAAGAGTAATTAATCATTTCTCATTTTATTCTGATGCCTAAACAACAATTAATACTCTGCCATATAAAATCGGTTTTGAAAATTGTCTGCAAAATTAATTTTGGATGTATAGCCTCTAATACCAACTTTTTTTTATCAAGAAATAAATAATACGAATTTAAAATCGTATTCAAGTCTCATCTTATATATTGAACAAAAATCGTGAGTCACTCAACTTTCCTACTTTGGTGAACTATATATGCTAGCTGCTATTATTCCTAAACATATGTCTCTTATACATGTCCCTTTCATTTGAGTTTCCTCAAGTAATGGTAATGTAAATGACAATTGAGCTGAATTATTAAATAGTTTAGAGTTGCATATCCATTAGTGAACGTGAACCACTCATCTCAGTCACACTCAATTATAGGTTGGTACTGTGTCATGTGACACTAAAGAACTAAGATCTAGACATGAAAACACATTTCCTTATCATGACACTATTTTGCGAAATTACAATCACAATGTCGTGTATTGCAAGCCAATTTGACAACAATTGAGGAAATCGTTGTTCCAACTTCCAACCGTTAACTTACTTATTCTTATTCGCGACAATTATAAACCGTTGTATTGAACAAAGATTAATTTTGACGCGTAAATTTTGCAACGGTATGACATGAAGACCATTTTGTTGTTACTTATGAAACATATAGCGACGGTAGGGAATAAGCATAGCATTACATGATTAGCAACTATATATACTTCTCAACAAGATAAACAATGGCATAAAAGAAAAAAAGATATCAACAATGGCCAATGGGAAAAACTTAGATGGGTTGTTTGAGTTGCTTTTTTTGTGCAAAAATAATAAAAAAGCACGCCCAGTGGGACTCGAACCCACAATCGCTTGATTAGAAGTCAAGCGCCTTATCCATTAGGCCATGGGCGCTTCTAATATTATACTTGTTATCCTTGTTTAGTTATTCATTTATCCTTTATTCAATGAAACTTTATTTTGAACCAATACTACACATAAATGGTGAGAAACTCTTTTTTGTTTTTTTTTGACGTAAAATGGTGAGAAACACTTATTGTGCAGAAATTCAACACTCAAAATAATTAATTTTTTAAATATCTTTATTTTTATATAAAAAACTAAATGTTCAAAATTTTAAAATTGAGTGTTGGGTCTAACTCAACCTCACAAAATCGGCTTATAAGGTGAGGAATGCTCCTTACTTATAAACACATATTCAGACCATCTCGCAACCGATGTGAGACTTCTTAACACAAAATACTACTCGAAGTAGTATTGGTATCAATGGCACTAGGATGTTAGACCATATTCGTTATATTTCTTAGTTTTGGTTTATAAGCCGGTTTTGGATCAATATAATGTTGGTTTGTATTTTTCTGACCGGTGTAATAACCTCTTAGTTTGTTCTAATAGTATTAAAATAAGTTATCAATTGTAAGAGTTGAGTATTCCTTATACTCCTTGTAATTCAATTTTACTTATAAAAAAAAAAACTCGAAGTAGCATCTCAAAATATATTACTATGTTTATTATAATAAATATAGTTGATAATTGATAAATTAAATTATAACGGATGAACTTATAACAGATAAACTAACTTATGACAAAAATAATAGCTAATTAAATTTGTCGTGTATGATAAAATTAACTTGGATTAAAATAAGTGTAGAATTAATATTTATTTTCCGATTAAGATAGCATAGGTAAAACTGAGTGAAGAAATTACCAGTTATAAATTATTAGATATAAACTAGTAAAAATTACTAGTAGTTATAAATTCGTGAAAGAAAACCAAACAACTATACTTTAATCATATGAGCTTATACTACTACAATACTTATTGACTTTTGCATATTCCTGTACTGTATTCTACGATACTGAGGAATACCTTACTACGTAATCCCCACCTCGATGAATTTGAAAACATTGTAACGACATATTATATCGAATAAGACGTTACGTTGTGATAAATATTCAAAACCTTACAACGGTATAATCTCCAAACACAATCTCTTACGTACTATATATTTTTGTCTTTTTGGTGAATATATATTTTATTTTTCTTTAAAGGTGTTGTTATATTTATTTATTCATTTATTTTGATTGAGGATATTCCTTTTGAATCCTTTGACAATGCTTTTTTCTTTCTTTCTTTCTGTCTGGATCTTTTACTATTAGTTAAATAAAAATATAAAATCTTTAAAAATAAACGTGTAATAATAATAAATTAAAATGACACGCCAAGTCAAATAGTGAGAGTCGTTGAGGCCAGTGATTGAAGTATAATTAACTAGTCAAATAATCAAACGAAAATGAAGAGAGATTTAGGAGTATCATAACACGCTAATTCAATTGATGTGTTACCATACATAGCATAAACTTTAATTAACTAAAATACATTGCATAAACTATAAGAGGGGGCTGAATGATTAAGATGAGAATGATAGTGGAAGATGATGACATAAACACATCAACGGACAAAAAGACAATTGAACTTTTATATGAATTACTAGAAACAATATTGCTAATCAATGATTAATGTTTAAATTAGTCACAACAACTAATTTGACTAAGACAAAGCGTGTATTTGTACTGCCTTTTGCTCCTTATTATAACTCCATTTTCACCACAAGAAACATTCTTTTTGCATTAGGGAGCTTTGAACTAATGTTACTAATTAATAAATTTTCGATTCCTCAAAATATATTATTTATTGATTTTCTCTCACAAACAGTCATTCTAAAAACCTCTCAAAAGAAACCGGCAATTTTTCCATATTTTAATACAAATGTGCAAACTTCAATTATATAGAGTAATTGGATTGATAAAAATATTGCAATTTTAAGAGTATGAGATTTTCAATTTTAAATTCTCCGTTTATTCATATTAAGCAAATAAATCAAAGAGTAAGTTAAATTCTACCTTGATTCAGAAAAAAAAACAAGCTAAGAAGTTAAATTCTACCTTAATAGTCATCAATCAAATTTTACTAATTCTTAAACAAACTCTTCTAACTTATTTTACATGTGGTTAGGAGAAAAAATTATTTGAGATAAACGCTACTTCTCCGTCCATAATCATAATATATTGGGTATATGGGTTACATCTCTTATATGTTTAATATTTATTTTATTCATAGTTGATATGAGACTTTTTTCTGGTATAGGTCGATATAAAACTTAACCACTTACACTTGAAATTTAACATATTGCGTACATGCATTAAATTAAACGTGAAAACTAACTATTCATTTGACTAAATCTCACTTTCAAAGTCATCGTACTTTAACCAAAAGTCAAAACAAAAGAAAATTTTAGAAAAATCCGAGTCCGAGTTTAATTTTTGGATGAAACAATTTCTTCACCATTTTTTTTGTCAGGTAGTGTAATAGCTAAATTTTTCACCAGTGGGTCAACCCCAAAAAAAGTCATCGATCATATACTTTTACAAAATAATTGAATTCAAATGATTAATAAATTTTATCACTAATAAAGAACATATTATTTAGTAGAATGTGAATTAAGATGGTGTCAACAAAAGAGAAATACAACGATAGAAGACAAAATGATACTATAATTTTCTATTAGAATATCAATAGCTTAACATATGAAAAGACACGGATAAATGTATAGTAAAATATAATGGACTATAGTTGCAACTTGCAAACTTAAAGAGCCAAATAATATAAATTCAATCATTTATTATCTAACATGTGAAACTATTCTTAGTTACAATTTACCACTTGCCATACTCCAAATTTGGAGAGTCCCTTCTCTTCGGATCTGGATCCTCTCCCATTATCTTTTTCATGTTCTTTATTCGGCCATTCATTCATTTTATTCTCTCTCTTCTGTGCTATTTTTTTTTCTTTGTAAAACAACGAGCATTATTAGATTAAAAAAAAAGAGAAAAAGTTGGACACAAATAACAAGAGATGATCTATATATGTTCTCTTCATAGCCACCCGGCGGAGTTAAAAAAAAATCACCATACTTCTATCTAGTTTTTTGTTGCTGAAGAAATCATATTTCTATCTAGTTAATTAATGGTATATCTACCAAATACAACAAAATAACGAAAGAACAACAAAGAAATACTCTATCAAACACAATTTGGGAGTACAATATGTGAAGTTCATTATTACAGTATTTTGTGGCAGGAACTTATTCTCCATTAACATTGTCCATTCCTAATAAACAGAGGAAGCCACTAAATGATTAATAAAATGTAAAATACTGAATTTGAATTGGAGTTACCTTACCTAAGAGGCTAAGACCATAACATAACTATAACTATAACTATAACTATAATAATAACAAAATGTACAAGAAATTAATCTAGAATTAAAATACTGTTGTATACTAGTAATATATTAATGTCCCACTTCCAAAAGTGTGACAAAATGATGAAATTGAAAACAACCCATGATTTCAATCCCAAATGGGTATAAAAAAATCATCAGAAAAAGTGGAACAGAGTTCAATTCCATCAAACCCAATAGACTCATGATAAATCCAATTACTACTACAAACCGAGTCATGAAGCAATACAAACTCAGCAGCAGCATTAACCGAGTCAACAACCGAGTCATCTTCACCTTCTTCATTAATTTTAGGAAGTTCAACAATCTGACTAAGTTCTTGTTCTTCAGATTCATGATCAGAACAACATTGTTCTTCTGCTGTCACGTGCACGACAGGGTGGTGGTTGTTGTCATCATCAAAGTCAACCATAGCAGCTGCTGCAGTTGCTGCAGCTTGAATGTCACGTGGTGATGACGTGGCAGGTCTAGGAAACATGTTTGATAAATGAGGAAAGTTGAGAATTGCGGTTTTGCCTTTGATTGTTAAAGCTGCTACATCGTGTGCTCTTGCTGCCATTTCTGGTGTTGAGAATGTTCCTAACCAAATTCGTGATTTTTTTCGTGGTTCACGAATTTCTGAAACCCATTTCCCCCAGTTTCGTTTTCTAACACCATGATAAGTGGGATGTTTGGTGTCTTTGGGCTTTGTTGGGGTTTGTTTTGGAGTAGAATGTGATGGTGGTGAAGATGTTGAAGTGGTCGAGGAATTTGAGGTTGTGGTTGTTTCTGATGAGGTTGTTGTTTGTGTCATTGTTGTAAAAGAGTTGTTATTTTTTTTTTGATATTTGAGTGGGAATTTTTATGGAAGAGAATGTAGCAAAGCAAGGAATAGAAATAAAGAGAGAAGATGGAGATGACAAGTGCTAAATGGCTAGTCTTTTTGTAGTGAAGGAAAGGCTCACTATTATAGCGACCTTTGACCTACCAATATTATTGTTCTACCTTCACAAAATCACAATTCAATCTTTTAAGATTATTATATTAATTTAACTTTTTCACATGGAAAATTCTTTTGTGCTATATATTTGGATCGATATATTTGGATCGGTTGTATAACATAAAATGAAATGATGTACCCTATCCGTTTTAAAATAAGTGTTGTTTTAGTTTAAAAAAATTATTTAAAATGAGCGTCGTAAATAAATGAAATAAAATAAGATAAAACTCATTGTTTCAATTTGTTAAAAATAAATGAAATGAAATATGATAAAACTCATTTCATTTAATCTTCAATTCTTTTATTTCTTTCAATGTAGAATACTAGAATGTGTACAATGAAATAAGACTTTGAATGAAATATCTAAATATATAATAGAATAAAAATTTGATTGTATTCCGTTAATCCAAATATAGTCTTAGGAATACCACGTGTCCATTAATCAAATGGACTGGTAAGATGGTCTACTGTAGCAATCACTATGAAAATAAAATATTGTAGACCAATTATAGTAAGATGAAGGAGAGGAATGAGTCGCTTTTGGGACATAAAGACCCCACATAAAATATAAATTATTGTAACTGCAACGTTCATATATACTATAGTAGTGGTATTTATAATGTGTAGTAGTAGTAACTAGTAATGCTTCATATAAGTCCACGTTTGTCTCGTCCTTCTTGTGCCCGTTGTTGCCATTGCAATTAAATTGTCAGTAGTGGTGTCCAAACGCCACTCCTAACTTGTCAAAATAATTCACAAGCATTTTGCTTCATTTTTTACTTTTTTTTGGGGATAAATTAATGGTATCTCTTCATTTACATTCTAATTTTTTTGCTTCATTGATTATTGAAGATTCAATACAAGATAAACAAGAATTAAGAACTTGAAAATATTACAATAAATATTAAGCGAGACATTTAAGCTAAGTCATGACCAATTTAATTAATTTATCGTTTTACATGACATATATATACTACACAGTTTTCATATAAATTAATTAAGCTACTAACACAGTTAATTCTTTTTCCTTGATCAAATTGCTTGCACCACACATCCAAGCATGCTAACTTTTCTATATATTTAAAGTCTGCCAAAGAAAGTCCAACAAATAATTTTTGATGCACACCAATCATAAAATGAATGCTAAATCAAATGATTAAAGAACTCAAGTTTTTTGTTCTACTTTATGTTTGTCTAATTAATGAATTATTACGGTATACACCACACGGTTTTCCTCCTATTTTTCATTTCCTTACTTATCTTGGTGTTTTTCTTTTTGTTGAGTTCAAGTGCGACTTGTTAAATTTCACATCATCTATGAATAATTTTTTTAATTCAAAAAATATTAGACATACAAAAAAGGTAACTTATATATTTAATTTCTTAATTTTAAGTGGAGAAATGTATAGTACTATATCATAGTTATGAAACACTTCATCCAGTCATTTTCATAAGAGATACTTCGTCTTTCTAAATTTATTAAATAATTAATGCATCTGATATATATTATACATCAAATACATTAATTATTCAATAAATTTAAAAATGTGAAATACCTCTTATAAAAAATATCAGATAAAATATTTACTTAGCTCTAACAAACTCGTAACACTACTAACTAGTTTTTTCTATTTTCCTTACAGCTATATACGATTTTAATTTATGGACAATAATGACTTGAGAGAAGAAGTCGGTATTTCAAATCATTAAGTTATAGGCATCCTTTTGTGAATTAAAGATGGAACATATATCTACCATAAACCACACACTAGGATTTTGCATAGACCACACTAGGATTTTGTATGTTTAAATGCTGTATTAAGTATTGTCTTAATCTTCTTTTCTAAGAGAAAGAAACAATATATCATATGCATGCTTAATTAATGGACTTGTGTGGCACTACTACGTACTAGTATATTGCACGAATTGCTATAGGCCAGGAGAGTAGCCCCGGGCCCTAGTTTGCCTTGCACGTTTTCTACGTATGAAACTTGTTAACTTGATGTTTAGTTTTAATCTATGAAATCCTTCAATTTTGTCTTTAAAATATATGATTAATATAGTCAATTTAATCCAATAACATCTTAATTGTAAGAATTAATAGACTAAATTGATGAGAAAGTTATTGAAAAAAAATTGATGAGAAAGTGAAATTGGCCGGTAATTATTTGTGAGATTCTTACCTTAACTTTGAACGCAACCAATTGGAGTGTTTAATTAAAGAATATAGACCATACAATTTTCCCTTTAGTAAACTCTACAACTACAAGGTACTGTAAATAAAACAACTGACACAACAGTTGTATGTAAATAAAAGTCAGCTTTATTTTCATAATCCCAATTGGCTCGTGTAATGAAAGTCTTACGAGTAGTTTTTTTTTTAACTAATGGCACAATATAATAACCTATTAATTGCATTGCAATGAAAGTCTTGTTTTTCATTTTTTTTTTGTAGGTAAAGTCTTGTTTTTTTAACTAACCATTGATAATTCAACACGAAAATATCTACATGGTAGTATAATATAATGCAACCCGTATTGATATACGGTATTTGTGTTGATATTTTGTGTTAATGGTATCAAACTTATTATTTTTTGGTAATGGCGTGATTATGTTATGATTAAGACACATAATCAACACCTTTTTTTCCCTCTATAGCTATAACATTACTAACTATCACACTTTTTACATCATTTCCTCTATTATTTTCTCTCTCAAAGTACGTGTAGATGGGTAGTATATATGAATTTACAAAGATATTAATACATTTTTAAATGATATGGGGGGGTATGAAATATTATTAATATAATGTCAACAAAATAAAAGGACATCATCATTCTCATTTGTCTCATACACCTAGTCATCATAGCACCTCACAAGCACAAAAGGAATGGGACAAAACACATGAAATTAAGATTAGAGTAGTTAGTTAATTAACATAGGAGTACTATATTATTTTTGTGGTGCAGCACAATTTGATATGATTTAGAAATGATGGTGGTGGCTAACACAAGAGTCAAGAAAACTTTTTCTTTTTAATTTGTGCGCTAAATGATTCGTATATATACGTTTACTTGAAACAATAATGGTATTAGTATATTGCTTGTTAGTTAAGTAATACACTAGTCTTTTTTTTTTCTTCATGAAAAGTCTTTTTTCTTTATTGATTTTTGTTAAATTTTAATTAATATATAGTACGTATTAGTATATTTCTTTATGATAAATTTAGAGAATTCATAGGTGCAAGCATTGTTTATTTAATTTGCTGAACTCACATGCCAGCTTTATATAAAATGACTCAACTATTGTCTTCGTCACATGGTCATTAAATTTGAGTTATTAGTTAACTTAAATGAAGATTTTTTTCGATTAAGCTTTGCGTTTAAAACTATCACGTCGTGAACATACCCTTAAATAATTGTTTTCTGTTTTTGTTTTATGTACTGCATTTTACTTTGTCCATGACTTACGGAAGTAACAAATGGTGTACATATTCAAGGTTTTGAGGGCTTGATTTTTTTTGTCAAATAGCTTAATGAAAAACTAAGAGACATTGTCATTTAATTTTTATTTTTGGATATAGTAGTATTTTGCGTACAATTAATGTGGTGACATGAACCAACTGATATTGAATTGGGTTTAATGAAGGAAATTGAACTTTTACAAGTAACAAATTAAAGTTAAAATTTTAGCTGAAAGAGTTATTCATATGCATGTACATGACCTATACTTTTATATTTTTTATTACGCAAGACTACATATGGTCTATATATTAAACAAACGACAATTGACCACAAAAAAAGAAACAATAAGGTTTCCATCACTACCCATTTTAATAACTCTTTTTCTTGACGTAAATAACATTCTTTTTTTTTAGTTGTTACACTTTTAATGACATTTTGATATCGTTTTCCTCAATATTCATTATAAAAAATAAAAATAAAGAAAGCAAATTTTCATAAATAAATAATACTCTTTTCGGTCATTTTTATAAGGAACATTTTGAAAAAAATTGGTCATTTTATAAGAAACACTAGTATACAAATTCATTTGTACCTTGTTAATTAAAATCAAATAATTCATTTGCTATAAAAAAAAAATCATTTCAATGCTAGTGCATTAATTTTGTTAGTTTTGGAATAACACATAAACATTTAGAATTATTAGTGAGAAAATTTAACTTTTTTTAGTATGTACTATAATTTTTTCAAATTGTATCCACTTGGATAGTTGGGTTGCTCTGATGATATTAGTTTAAGATCGGTGAATGTGCTATTCTCAAGGTTTCAGACTCGATTATCAATTATCTCCGGTGTCAATTTAGGTAGACTAATTTAACTTATTCAATTTATTTATTTTTCAAATTGCTTCTTATAAAAAACCGGAAAGAGTAAAGTTTACTTCATAGAAACAAATTGATGTATATATTTTTTGGGTGTATATAGTTGTGATTTTCGTTTGTAATTTAGCCAATTTTCCAACATCACATAAATTTTGCCAGCTTGTGCGCATATCTAATGTCGTGTACTAATTCTTGCATGATGGGTCCAACCCAACATCCCCACACTACTACCTATAATACCCGGCCCCAAAATACCAATTGAGGCCAATGCTTGGCCCCATTAACTAGTCTTTGTCAACACAAAGAAGACAACTACTTTAATTCCAATGCATACAAAACAACACAACTAAGCACAATGTATTCAACTTTAAGTGAAGTTGTTAAAATTGTGAGTTAACTCGTAAAATCGTAATAGATCAATTTCAAATCGACTAAACTCTAAGTTTCAAAATTTTGAAACAAATATGTTAACCAATATTTCTAGAACGCTATTTACTTGTATTAGAGTAAGTATTTGGTTGGTTGTTGTTAATAGATGTTTTTATTCGTCAGGTCTTGTAAGTGTATATGTATATTCGACGCTTTCTTGTAGTGTTTCTGTTCTAGCACACTTTGCGCCTAGATCACTCATAATAAAAAATTTGTCATTTCAAACAAAATGAGTTCATTTTAAAATAAATTAAAGTAAATATTTTTCCTTCATAATCCTATGAATAATTGATGATTAGTATTAGCATATAGAGAAACTGGACAACATATAGTGAGGGCCAGGGGGAGCAATTGTGGAAAGGAAGAATTTAGGGACGAACGAGGTTCTTTGATTAGATAATAATTGGAATTGCATATATATGTCATCATGCTTTGTATCATACGAGCATCAATGAATTATTCTTTTTAGTCTTGCACATGTGCAAATTACATTATATACTCCTCTAGTCTATAGTGTCATTTTAGTAAAAAAGAAAAATGTTTTAAAATAATGTTATTTTCATTTTTCAATTGTACTTTTTAATTATTATTACTAGTACACTACTTTTAAAATAATATTAATTTTACTTTACATTTACAGTGATGGGATATCATCATTAGTGAATAGTATCCGGTAACATAATAAAATCATCAAAGATAGAAGCACTTGTAATAATAAATTATCCAATAGCATAAATACACATTATATAACAATAATAGTGAAATTACATGTAATATATCAGGATTAGAGTTCTAATTGATATATCTACGTACTTATTTAACTTTAAAAAAGTAAAATTTTAGTCACAAATATAAAAAGCGAAATGATAAAGAGATCCGTAGTTGTATTTCCACCACAATAAACTATCAACATTGATTTTGTCAAAAAAAAAAACTATCAACATTGATATTTATTATTTCAAAAATAAAAATAAATAAAATTAGAGTAGATCAGCTTAATTAGCCAACCCTTAGTAGTAGCTACAAATTGTGGATCATTTCATGTGAATTTGGGCTTCTTGGGCCAAAGTAAACCCAGCTTGCTGTTACTAGTTTAATAACGAAACACCATTTTATGCATGTCTCGTTTTTTGATGTATTTCGCTCTTTTAAATAGATTTCAATAAAGAGTTTAATTAATATGTTTTATTGGTGTACAATTTTTTACACATGTATTTTGATAATATGTTGTCACGTCAATTAATAATTTCGATGACTTATATATTTTTATATTTATTAATTGATGTAACAACATAGTATACTAATTAAATTCTTCAATACGGAGTAAATTGTATATTTGTCACACACACACATATATATTGCATCAAATATAGTTCATTCCAACCAATGACGATTGAGTCTCGCATTAGAGTGTGCTTTAACTGTGATTTAATTAAGTTTATCTTCTGACATAAATTTTATGATACTGTTTGATAGATCGTATAAAAAATCTTATAACATTTTATGTAAGATTTTTTTGATTTTTTTTATTAGTTATCGAAGATAGCTTATGAAAATAGTTTAAAGCAATTTAATTTAATTTAATTTAATACTATAAAAAAATAGTTTATGTAAGTTCATGCAAAAATATTTATCATGATAAACGAGTGTGCTATAAGTTGCCAATAAATTATTTATCTAGATAAAATGTCAAATAATGTCGACTTATTTGTTAGCTTATTCTCGTAAACTTTTTCGACTTATTTTTATAAATTCTCTAAAATTTGCTTATAAAAACAGCTTACCATAATTTTGAGTCAAAGAAAAATAGGTTTTCCGATAATGACAATTTTGAATTTTTAAATATTATATCTTCAAGCTTTAATTTTGATTGGGTAGTAAGTCGAGGAAACTAGTTTTGTTAGTGAGTTTGTTCACCTAAAGCTTTGATTCTCTTCTGATGACCATCTTCATCTACCATAAAGCCTTGGCTGCCTTCAAATTTGGTTCAAATAAATTACATCAAATGAACTACTTTTTTTTACCAAAAAAATTATATACTGTATTTAAATTAAAATATTTATTTTTCCTATGAAGCAAAAAAAATAAATTTTAGATGCTTGTAAAACGTACTTTTACACCTCCTTAATTATGAAAAATGAAGATTAACAAAAAAGAAAAATATATGTCATTTTTATATTGAAAATAACATCATCTCGTCCCTAAAGTAAAGAACCTTACAAAAGTCAACACCCCGTTGCCTAAAATAGAATTAGTTGGTCAAATGCATTACCAAGAACACTTCGTATTTGGTTTGGTGAGCTTTGTCGTTTTACTTCAAATCTTAAAGGCAAATGCTAAAAAGTGCACCCGGTGCACTCTTTAAGCCCCTTAAATAGTAAGTTTTTATAGAATTTATATAAAGTCAACGCATTGGAAATTGTGCTGTTTAACTTTTTGAATAAATAATTTCTTTAAATAGTATGTTTAAAGAGTGCACCAGGTGCACTCGTTAGCAAGACCCAATCTTAAATATAATGGGAGACATTTCACATATTTTTTATAGTTTACTTTATGCATGTTAATTCATAACATTATTCTTGCTCTTCTATATAGAAGACATTTGATTGAAACGAAGATTAATCACGTTAAACAGTGGTGAAAATTTGGTTTTTATAACATAATAAGTCAAACAAAAAAGTTAATACATTATTTTAAAAAGTCACAAACATTCTAAACTAAATGATTTTGAAACAGGATTTAAAAATAGGTAAACCATTTCACTTGTATTGCAAATTTTAAGTTTTAAGTGCTCTTCACGACTTGGCGTAATTGCAACTAATAGACTTTTTTTTCTGTAACTAATATTAAATTGGTAGTAGAATTTTAACAAACATTTAATTAAATTAAAATAGTTTAATCCAAAATAATAATGCAATTTTTTTATTTTCTTGGATAATATTGAGTTTGCAATTGCATGAGTAAATACTTGTCACGCTAGCATTGCAGAAACTCTGAGTGGTTTTGTTGCATGACTCAATTTTGCACCAAAGATTGTTATACCCACCAACTTTCTTTCCCCAAAAACTGGTCCATCAACTTTGCATTTTAATATACAAAATTATAAAAGTAATTATGGAAGGGTTAATTAATTAAAGTCCCATCCATATTCATTCCCCAAAATCATAACCGATTGTCAAAAGTAAGTTTTCATGGTTTTGCGCCAAATATTGGGTTATATGTCAAATACTATAACTTAACTAAAATATTTGAGTGGCATTCATAATAACAAACAAACTCATTTATGTTATGTGTTATAAGTCATCTTAAACCAATGATAAATTCATTTAGGCGGGTAAGAACCCTTTAAGAGATTGATTATGAGTTCGATTTTAATTTGTATGTATGAAAAAAAAATATAGCTGAGAGAGGAGAACTTACATATTTCATACTGTATATTCTTTGGCATAAATTATTCACTAATACAAGACGTTGAAAATTTCATAACTATGACATAATATTGAGGGGATAGACAAATTATCACACCTTAAAATAAATATAAATCATCTTAATAATAGAAAATACCATTTTCAATTTTTTAAAAAATGCCATCTAAATAAATATAAATCAATATGTATTAGGAAAAAATTTATGTTCAAAGAGCACCCAAATACTACCTCTGTTCGGCGGTGGATAGCCCGGTTTCGACCAAAAAAAATACTACCTCTGTTTCTTATTATAAGACACAAATCACTTTTTAGATACATCTAATAATTAATATATCTGATCAATATATAGACTAGATATATTAATTATTCAATGAATCTAAAAAGTAATTTATCCCTTATAATAAAGAACCGAGTTAATAATACTTACCAATACATTTATCACATGGTCAAGGAGATTCAAACTTGAGTATGAGTTGAATATTTACCAATTGATGATTTTGCTTATAATTTTCATTTTTACTATTTAAGGGCATGATGATTTCCAATTCTAATGTTCAATTAATTCATTAAAAAAAGTGAAAATTTATAGATTTAAATGAAAAAATTGTACTAGTATGTGTAAAAAAAAACATGATAAAATTGTAAATGTAAATAACTTTTAAGATCATATT
The DNA here is from genome assembly GCA_951804385.1 of Trifolium dubium. NCBI lineage: Eukaryota > Viridiplantae > Streptophyta > Magnoliopsida > Fabales > Fabaceae > Trifolium > Trifolium dubium. The sequence continues at coordinate 2,356,235 of OX638063.1, read as the reverse complement.
AATAAGTGTCCTTAAAATCACGATTAAGAATATAAGAAATAATTACTCAAAAAACAAATAAATAACAAATAAATTTTTTGTATTGAGAATGACAATTTTAAAAAGTAGAATTCATTACTTTTAACCACTTTTTAGATCAAAATTTTAAAGTTCATTTATGTTAAGGACATTCTTTAAGATCTTCCTAAATTTTATAAAAAATTCAATAAAATATCATTATTATGTCAATTTGTCACATGATTCTCATTTTATAATTATTTTGAAATTGATGATATACCATGAAATGTTTTTGAAATCAATGATGTACTAATACTAATAAGAAGAAAAGAAGATTGTCTCCTAAATACAATTCATATGATGTTTCAATACGAGCTATTGGGTACAACCTCCAATTAAGATATGCATTTACGTCAAAAAAATAATAATTAAGATATGCATTTAAACCTTTCACCCAAATATTATGATTATTTAGATTTAAATTTAAAGTGTTTGCGTATCCAAAAAAAAAATTTAAGTGTTTGCAAGTACATTCGTATCATTTGTTGTCGTCTCCTCTATGAATTCAGGACAAACCTCTATCAAATATCTAGTTCACTAAACGTCTGGACCAATTAATCTGGTTGAGAGTAAGTTCTAACACCAAACAATTTCAATTTTCTTTTAAAACACAGTTGCAAGATCGAACAATAATTACCTCTATTAAATTCAGCACTAATTTACACTTGATCAACATTTGTTAATTAAACTTTTAATAATTTTCTTGTGCTCATCATCTAATGTGTTAATAAAATTTTCTTAGCTGATTCAAAAAAAACTTCTAATAATTTTAATTTATTCAAATGATATTTGACTCTTCCTCAAAAAAAAAAAATGATATTTGACTCATTTGGAAAATTGAAAAACAGAGTGCCACGTTTGAGACGTGTGCAAAACTATAAGCGTATAAAATGCTCTTGGTGGGCGCACGAACATTACCACACAAATGAAAACAGAGCACAACCACGCCACATAAACCAAACTTCAATTCAATTCAATTCTCCGGCGACAAAACTCATCTTTCCGGCAACCAAATGTTGACCTCCGGCGACGGAGTGGACGAATCGTATCGCTCACTTCCGTCGCTATATTTAACCTTCTTAACGATCTGGTTCGTCTCTGCTTGTTCCTGGACCGCTTATACCTACAAAACCCGCCATTTTCAGGTCCCTTCTTAATCTTCACCTATTGATATGATTCTTCATAATTTTTCTGTTCTTTTGTGATTTTTCGATGACGACGAACAAACAATTGAACTGGTTTATCAATGAATTGAAACTAAAATTGTTACTAATTTGAGAATTTTTTGTAGTTTTGTTTTGGACTCTGTTTCGTTATTCGAGCTTATGGAAACAATTCAATTTTATTTTTATCTTTTGTTATAGAAATAACTTATATAAATAAGCGCTTAATTAAGCTGTTTATCCCGATAGGACCATAGACCATAGTATTGTTAATTTGTACTATGAACATTAATTTGAAAAAGGTGTTTTTTTTTTATTTTTAATATTGTAACTGTTTGCTTGTTTATTTATTTTGTGATATTGTTTGGTTAGAGCAGTGGAATAATTTGCAGTGGACGCTTGCTTCGATTCCGCTGATTAAAGCATTGCAGCTCATGCTATCATTCCTCTTTTGGTATGCTTCAAAATTTATTTATTGGCTTATTGAATGTGTTGGATTTTTCGCGTATAAGTAGGAGAATTGTATTTTGATTTTGAATTTTTGATATACACTATGATGGTATTGTGTCTTTCACCAAGTTCAAACAAGGATTTATTAGTGTAATAGTAGAAAATAAAAGTGTTCTATTTGCATGTATCTATTGTTTGCTGCTTTGCAAAATAAACGCTTGCATTCATCCTGAAGAAGTAGTTATTGACAAAGAAAAGGAGCATTGCTCAAATTATTTATTTGAAAATTGAAGTTTTTTGGTATAATTAATTGCTCTTTACAATGGAGAATGGAGCTTAGAACAGTTAATTTTTGGTATAATTTATGAAGTCTGTTGTTAAGGCAGCCCCAAATGCATTAATGTTAGTTTGCAAATGACTCTTCTGGTGTGAGACTAATGAAGGAATGGCATACTTGAAGCTTGTTTGAATGCGAATTCCTAGTGGTGTGAAATTTGTATAATTGTATTTGTGGTCTGTATTTGTGACACCATTCTTGCAGGTATTCATGCTTCAATTTTCAGGCATGCTCTTTGTGGATGTCGTTTGGTGTATACGTAACTGGGGTGCTCTTTCAGACAGCTGCTTTTGTCTCCTTTTTGCTAATTTCTCATGGTTACTGCATCATGTGTGAGCGCCTTTCTTTAAATGAACGCCGTTCAACAGCCGCACTTGCATGTGTCTTTTACTTGACTCTAGTTGGGTACAAGGCTTCTGTACCATACTTCACTGTAAGTTTCTTAGATAATCATTATAATACGCAGTTCAATTTTAACCACTTTATTTTGTGAATGGTAAATTTGTGATTTTAAAATAATTATGTATGGTTCTTTGATGCTGATCCATATTTAAACAAATGTGCAGGTGCTTCTGCTTCTAAATTATTTTATTTCATTTTATGTAATATTCTATCATATATCCCAAAACCTACTAGTTTTGCGAGAACAATTAAGCATTATAGAAAATGAGGATGTTAGATCAATGCATGATGCTGTGTATAAAAAGTACATAATGTTCAAGTAAGTACCACACATCTCAGAAGTGTATATGTAATTGCTTTCCAAATGTCATCTAAACAAGAATTCACACTTTGATAGTTGACATATTTTCTTTACTTTGTTCAGGAAATTTCAGGGTGCAATGCAGATGGTAGCTATGGCAGAAACTATGGTACTGTATTTGGGATTCATTTAGCACACTTTCATGATCATTGATATATATATGTAAATATGTGACTTTGACAAGCCCATTAATTGTAGATATACATGAACATCTATGACTCTTCAGAGAATTACTGGCTTCGCTTATTGATCAGAGAATGGACACAATTTTGCATCTTTGTGTACATTGGGTATGCTTAATCTGTTTCACTGCAAGTAATCCTTGAATTCCATGAAATTTATCAAACTTCTTGATAAAAAACTAAGCAGTTCAAGAAAACCAGTCAATAGTTTTCTCCAATTATGTGTACAACTCCAATTCTATATCTGTAATAGTTCTTAATCTGTTTCTTAACCTGCAGGTGGATTTTCAGATCCCAAGATTTGGCACCAAACTTCTCTGTTATACCGGCCACAAAGTCTAAAGGCACGACTCTGGTGCCTCCCATCTACAGTATTGTAAGTTATTGATCTTCACATGTTTAAGTGGTCAAGATCTCAATGAAATTTAAGATTTTAGTTGTTCTATTCCATTAAAATTTTTGTAGTAGATGATGTTTAGAATCTACTTGTTCTTCTATTAAGTCACAGTTTTTGGAAAACAATATCTTAATTTGTACCTTTTAGTTTATAGAATATTATTCTGTTTACTGATTACACTGAGAACTTTGGTGCAGCAAATGGATGCAACAACCTTTAAAGAATTTAGTAGTCACGAATGGCACATTGGGTTGGTAAGTGTTACAAACATGCTCTAATGTTCTTTAGTTAGATAGTTTACTAATTTATATAATCTTTTGGTGACTTCTGTTATCTATTCATTCATATATTAATTTATTTACTTTTACTCATAAACTCTTTATGAAATTTAAATAGTTTCATTTCAACTTTTGTAGCCAACTTCTACTTCTCATGATGAATACTCCAAAAACGAAGTTCTGGTAATCATTCAACATCCTCGAGCACAAAGGCTACGAAAGCTCAATGAGTTTTCTGATACTACTGACTGCTTTGCCGTGTCAGATCTCAATACAAATTCATCTTCATGCCAAAACACAACAAATGCAGCTCTAACAACATGATGAATTATGCAGAATTACTTGCTTTTGCCTTTTTCTTTCAGCTAACATAGGCATAATGGTCTTTATCGTATGATTATTATACCATCAATTTTTTTAGGTTTAGAAATCAATAGGCAAGGCCAAAAAGAACACCTAGATCCTGCAATTAAAAAATGGTGCAAATTTAATTGGTACAGTACAGCCATCATGGACAGTAAATTGAAGCCATGTTGAATTTGAAGTCGTGTTGAATCGCTCATCACAAATTTAGCATATGGAACTTAAAATCTCAACTCAAAATATGAGTGATTCAATCTTCTATAAACAACTTCAATTTACTAACCTTACCAACTGTACTAATTTTTAGCCACAGAAAATCTTAATTTAGTGCAAAGCAGTGAGTTTTAGCTTGTTGTCTAGTACACAGTTTTTAGATTAGAAGCAGCTGCAAATATGTGTATCAAATATCAATACATTATTAAAGTATGGTTAGTGTGTATATTCTTGATTTCAGTGTCGATTACATTTAATGTTTTCACTTTTCAACTTCTAATTAGTGTCAATTTTGGTCTGATACTAGGAGTCTAGGACACGAGTAAGGTTCTATTGACAAGGAAAGTTGGTTGGTCCACTTGCTTAACTTCCTCAAATTGGGACAAGTCTATGTTGAAAATTATACTTGGTTTTTCTCTATTATGCATTGATCACTTAAAACAAGTCAACCAAGTAAAGTTGGTATTTTAAAACAAGACTACAAAGGTTGAGTCGTTGAACCAAGAATGGCACTAAAAACTTTCAACTTTGAAACATAAAGGAAGTTTTGACCAAAAAATACACATTGCGAGGGTTTTGCTCAGTCTAATAATCTCTAAAAGTCTGAAATAGATTAAATTGGTGGTAAAAACTAAAAAAAAAACTTAAAATATAATCTTGTTATTTTTTTCTTCATGTTATAGTACATTTTTTTTGCATTTTATCTTTGTTATATTTCATAATAGTTTTATCAATCACTAATTTTATAAACACTTCAATTAGGTTATTAGTAAGTCATTGGGTATATGCTATAAACTACTAGCCATCAACTATAATCTATTTTTTCCAAGCAAAGTCGTACTATAAAAAAAACCGATTAAGATAAGATAATTCATTCTATGTTCTACAAATTTTTTGAAAAAAACTAATCTTTGTAAAACGATGATGAAAACTTCGTATTAATAACATTATAAAAACACACATTATCAATTTGTGTGTAGATTTGTCATAAGATTTCTTTGATTGTTTGTAACATGATATGTTTGAGAGTTCATATCTACAATATACACAAAAGGTACCCTCTTCATAGAAATTTTTTAAAATGTTTGAGAGGTCACGTATCGTATCTTAGATTTTAAAATTTTTCTGTATCCATCGTATCAAATACCTACCTGGATTTCATAGTAAATGATTGACATAGACGGCAAGTGCTCATTTGAAATTAGACATGTGAGGCAAGTGGTATTAGGACATGACAACTTTTTGTCATTGAGCAGAGAACAAAAGGAAAATAAGCTGGAAACATATTTTCTCACAATGTAGCTTTTTATCATCATCAACCATCAACAAAGACTAAAAATGCTTATAAAAAAAAAAAAAAAAAAATCAACAAAGACTAAAAATGATTCAACCAAAGTATAAAGCCAAATGACTTACAACAATGTTGAATCTTTAACACAGGCGGCTTCAAATTTTCTGGTTGGGAAAAGATTCAATCAAATGTCTAATATGCAGACTTATCTAAGGACATCTGCATAATACCACCATCCCATAGCAAAAATTTAAAATTTGGATATTTATTCTTCATCCTTGCTTCAAGTAAAATCCATAAGAAGAAACAAAGGGACAGGTAAACACAAGAAGTTAGCGCTTCTCGGAACTAAAGTTCAGGCTTTGTGATGTTTTGCCATCTCATCAACATCCAATTCCATTTCCAACACTGGTGTATCGTTTTGCATGCTGAAAGGACTGGTGATGAAGTGAAATATATCAATAATCAAAAGAACATTCTCCATTTTTACACAAAGTATTAATCTCAAAAATTTAGTTACCTGTTCTGTACACGGCCATGGTCTACAGCACTTCGCAGGCAGTATAGGACTCTGCCTACGATGTTGTTCATGTGAACTGGACCAAAGGTTCGACTATCAATTGCTTCCTGCCATTTGGGTTGAGAGTATTGAATAAAGTATCATAATCATTCTTTGTTTACAAAAAATTAAGGAGTGGAGAAACATAACCAATATACTACAGAACATCATAATATCTCTTGTGGGAACTTTCAGTTAATGCTTAGATATAGTTCACTTACAAAATTCCAAAGCTGTAAAAACCAAAAAGACATGAAAGGATTAAATATTTCAGCTTCAAATTATTATTTTCTCAGTTTTCACTTAACATGGGGACACAAAGCTACGTAGAAAAGAGGGAGAAATAAAGCTACGTATTTTGGTTAAAACAGGAATTAAGCATTTTCACTTAAGGAACCCTAGTTACTATTACAACTACGTATTTAGGAAGAAGCTAGTTTGGTTAAAACAGGATCTAAGCATTTTTACTTGAGGAACCCAGGTCACAAGCATACATTACCTTGAACCACATCAAAGTCATAAGAAGAATTCTAAAGAATGCTTAAGTGATTTGATGTGGGCAACTGTGGTCTATTTCATTTGTCGAGAATAAGGGGGTTTAACCGGCAATGGCAAGTTGGCAACTGAAGGCCAGAATCCAGATACAGTCAACAACAATGTCATCATCTATTTACAACTTTACACAAATTGATCAAACCATTAGTTAAACCAAGTTTTCATGTTAATATTACACACTAAGTTTCAGAACACTCAAACAAGATGTATCACCTTAAGTTCTTGCATTTGATTAATAACTAATAAAAGCTTGATTAAATGATATTTTAATCTAAAATTTATAATTCAACATGAATACAGTAATAGTGTTTCAGATTGTAACAGGGGTGCATAGTGATCCACCTAAGGATAGCATAAAAGTAATGGTAAATTCTCAATACAAATATAAGCTATAGCTGATCTATTTATACCTTGGCTTTCAATTTTTTATTTTCAGCCACAACCCAACATTGATCCTTGTCAAGGACAAACGATTCATCCTTTTCATCAGTAGAAGCCATTTCATAACCTTCAGTCGCAGCTAATCTTCTGACTAGATAGTCCTCTGGCTTTTCAGGGTTTTTCAAGACCACAACATCTCCTACATAAACATCTCTGTCAAAGAAAAATGTATATCACTAACAAATAATGGAGATCATGAGAACTCACTTTTGTGGAACTCAAGAGTAAGAAAATGAAATGGGCAAAACTATTTTCCAAATTTAAAAATTGATCGATTAAGTTTGCAATTTTTTTTACTGTGGAGGGGGATAATGATGACTTATACCATCCTTAAGTTTCAACTTGATAACAAGTTCAAAAAAAAATTGCAAAGCAAAGAAGAATCTACACAAAACTACTGCCTGGATAAGCATCAAATTAGTCACACCACTGGAACCAGCTAATTTATAGCATTATAAATAAGATTTTCTAAAAAACAAACATTGTCTCTGGAAAGGTTGTTTCCGCAACTACCAACTGACCAATAGGTAACAAGAAAGCAAGCTTATCATTGCAGCAAGGCTCACCCTTGAGCACGTTATTGAATAGAAGAATAACAACAAGTCAACAACCAAAGTGTTTGCCTACAAGGTGAAATTAACGAATTCTATCCTGGCATAAATCATAGGCATAAATCAACGAATTCTATGAAGCATTGAATGGAAACAAGGACGCAAAAAAATCAAAGGACAAACAGTACAAGAAACACATTCATGAGATGTAATATGTGTGCAAATGTGAAATAAAAAGTTGGAGAAAATGAAATTGGTACAATGCTAAAAGCACCTTGTGCTTAATTTTTTTAGAATTAAAAAATAAAGCTTAAAAGTTTAAAACAAACCCAACCACTGAATGGGTATTTTTTTCAATTCAAACTTTAAATGAATCTGTTGAATCGTGCATCGTGCAGGATACAACTCAGAGCTCAGACACAACTTTAAAACTTTAAACTAGACATGCATCGTCATTGCATCGTGCAGGATACAACTCAGAGCTCAGACACAAACATGACACCAAAGTGATGTGTATGTGCTATTTAATGCAATCCATTTAAAGTAGATAGCAGAAACCAAACACGTGAATAAAATGTGGCAGAAAACCGCAAGGTGTAAATACAATTAAAAATACACACACACACACACAGAAAATGGTTCTCATCATAAGCTGCAAACTCAGCATAAGAGATATTGGCTGTATATTCAGTTCCCCTTTAAGAGTCCACATTGATAAATACATGAAAGGCCAGTAGAATAAAATGGCAGTCTATCTGACCACAGATACAAAAAGAATAACAAAAATATTTTCTGAGCAATGTTTGTATGCTATTCAAGAATGGTTGATGATATACAACACACCAAGAGTCCCAAAAGATAAAAGCATGTAGAACTGAAAGAATCTTTCTTGTATTATCACAAGATCTAAAAACATCTTGCAATGGAATTCAATAGAATTGCACAACAAAAGGACAGTGTATGATATATTAGATGAGTATGACTACCTTGGGTCTGGAATTGGAAATTTCCGAACGAGAAGAGTTGCTCCTTTTCCAGCAACAATAGGGGCCATCTCCTCTCCTTTATTCCAGTGCAAGAAGGTCATCTTTCCGTGCAAGAAGTGCTTGAAAAGAAAATCGGTTATCTCATTATCTTTGAGATGACCTCCTCTATTGTTCTGTCAAATTTCAGCATTGAATCAGTCAGATGACACTTCTACGGATGACTTTGAAGTGCTGCTAGTGATACACAGCTGTGGGAGTTAAACTACAAGGAAAAGTATTACTCTAAAGAGAAGTGCGAGGAACACTCTCTAAAACTCACTCTCTAATTGGATGAAATCAATGTGGGCCCCTCACTTTGAAAATAGGTCATCCATAAAGTGGTGAGACCCATGAGTTTCACCCATTGCTCTGTTGATAACTTCACCATTGTTCAAAATGTTTTACATTGTCTTTATTATGTAGCATACACAAAAATAGGCCTTAAGAAGCTACTTCAACTTTAAAAAAACATGCTCAAATAAACTAAGCTCTTAGCAAAGTGAAGCTTCAAATGCCACCTCCCCTCAAATGATCATCTTAATTAAAAATATTGTAAACTCAATGGCCATAACGCCAAATAAAGAATGTGTTGAGGACTCTGAAATTGAATAACTGTTATGTACATGACATATACTTCTTGTATTTCTAAATTAAAACTGCAGGCCAAATACAAGTGTAGTGCAACTAGAAAAACCGTATACATTCCTAAGACAATATTAATCCTAATAATCTAACAGATCCGAAGGAACCCATAGGCTTTTCTATTCACTACATTTTATCAAAAGAATATAAATAATTAAATACTGCAGAATATAAGAATTTTTATAAAAATAAAAAACCCAAAATCAAAATAAAAACATAATGACTACACAATAATGCAAGTGCAAAGGGTGATATATAAAGAGCCAAATGAAGAGTCTTTTCAAGTTAAGAGTGTATTCTTGGAAGCTAGAAATTGCATACCCTCCAACATCATGTTTATCTAATGCTCTCCAAAACTCTTGAAAAATAAGATAGAAACTAGATTCCAGAGGGGATGTAGAGCCCCATTTACATGCATTGACATTGTACTCGCCATATAACACATGAACAGGTGTTTGATGGTGATGACCTTACCTGGTCCAAGGCTGCTTGCTTAGACATACAGTTAGACTTATTTATTTTGTTAATAATAAATACATAAAAAAAAGGAGATACTGGAGTCTAAAATTCTCATATTTACTATCTGAATCACCACCCAATACCACGACACGAGAACTCCAACTACGATATATTTCAAACTTGCCAGTTCCTAGTTTGAAAAAATCTTCATTGGGTTTAAAATGCTCTCATTCAGTAATATATTATCTTCATTTTAAGTGAAACAAGCTACAGTGTCTGCCTACCTATGGATAAAAAAATCAAAAAAGCATAATAATAATGTTGACAAAAACTTTTGAACTAATATCAACAATCTCTTAGAGAAGGATCTTCTTTTACATTTACCACACCAGGTATTAAAACAGCTGATAGAGACTCACAACCAAATTCAGGAAGAAAAAAAATGACAATCTTTCTTTAGAAAGTACTTAAACTAATGTATAACAAATAGACTAATTAAAATATCACATAATTTGAATGCATAGTTAGTAAAATTCAACTCCTCTTATAATTTCCTCTTCAAAAACTCCAACCAATAAATAAAATTCCTCCGCCTAACAATTGAAGCACACTTTTTTTTTTATATTAACCCTCTGGTTCCTAGAGGAAGGGGGGGTCTAGTAGTCCAGAGTTCGGCCGCGCGAGGTAAGTAAACCCTAGCAAAGAAATTGTTCCACCCAGGAATCGAACCTGAAATCTGTCCTTGGTGAAGCTCATTACCTACTTTGAGTCTATTGTCTTGGTTAAGTCGCAAACTAACTTATTGTTGAAAATGAAACCCTAGCTAAGCAACAAATGAAAACAATTACTACCATTGACAAATAATCAGGAAAAATGAAAGTGAATTAATTAGCATAATTATATGAAAGAAAGGTGATTGAATGGAAAATGAAGAAATGAAAAGAGAAATGATATTGTAAAATTGAAATTAGGGAAAAGACCTTGTATCCGAGAGCGATAGTGTAATGAGCTTTGGATTTGAGATAGCGAAGCCACGTAATAGTTGTAACCATTGGAAAGTGTAGAATTGCACTGCAACTAACTATTGTATTGAAGATGCAGAAACCTCTTTAAACCCCAAAAATATTGATTTCGTTTTACTAGCTCTGTTTTTGCTTACGCAGCAGACAACCTTGTGATTTCTGAAAATGTATTAAAGAAAAACCACACAACACAAACCTATTTTATTAATTTTATATTTTTTTTATTTTCACTTAAATTTCCAGTTGTACCCAGTTATCCCACTTATCGAGGTGCTTCTAATTTAGCGAAGAATTAGTCACTACGTTCGACGGTGAATACCCTAGTCTCGAGTCTCGACAAAAAAAAATATGAGTGGTTGTACACGAGTGAAATTAGCCACGTCATCACACTTAAAAGAACAAATTAATGGAGAATATTATTTGTTATCGTTTTTGAATTTAATTGGCCAGGTGATTTTTAACGAATTCTGAAATTTTAAAAAGGTATTTGGTATTTCACTCTATTTTTTATATATTTTGAAAACAAATGGAGAATTCATAATTTTCAGTAATGACATTCTTGTAAATATATGGCTTTTTCTTTTCTATTTGTCTCATCATTTCAATTGTATTTTCGGTCAATCATTCAATTTGTCAAACCAATTTTTTTTTTTTTTTTCAATACATTTTTTTAAAAATAGGATCACCAAACAAGTTTTATTTTGTTATCTTCTCAAAAATAACTTTTAAAAATTGATTTATAAAATGGTTTTGAAAAATAGAAAATCAGAACACATTTAAACAGGCCCTAACACTACTGTTTTCTTTCCATATACAACATTTCGTGGTGCTAGATTGAGCCTTTCTCCATAGTTGTTGACTTGTTGTTGATAGATAGATTGGATTAAAAATGAAATTTATAATGGAAGAATGAGAACAATATTTTTTTATATGAACAATCTATGAGTCCCTACAACTCACCCTTTTATTGATAATCCTTAACTTTTGAGATAGATTTGTGCAATTATACGAATTGAATTTAATAATTGATTTTACATAAATAAAACGAGTTTGTTTAAACAATCAATTTTTACAATCTTGTTCTCCCATACTTGCTCTGCCACCACTCACCCTATTCCTCAAAGAATCTTAGAACAACAAGTTGGGCGCATGAAAAGACATTTAAACGCTCAAGTCAATAAAACATACTCTTAAAGAGTAAGTGAATGTGCATGTGTTACATCTTTTTGTACAAATGATACATGTGTATCAATACATGTGTATCAGTATCATACACAAATTGATTTGTATCATTAGATCAATCAATCACATCATTAGATCAAATACACTTCTGCATGATGCAAGATAGTTTTACCCGTGCACATTAGACAATTGTAAGGAGTTTGGGGTGGGGAAACGCCCAACCAAACATACATTTAGATATCGTTAATTTGTTCGTAAATTCATTATTTTTAATTTTTCGCAATTTTGAATGAATGAATTTTGTTCTTAATAATAAAAGAAAATTAATGAAGATATTGAAAAATTTGTAGTTATGAGATAAATAGAGTAATGAGAGTGTAACTGACTCATCATTAGTCTTTAGACCAGTGGTCTGGCTAAACCCGGTCTGACTTGGCGGTTTTTTTGTAGAAAACAAACGAATAAGAATTGGTTTTGGGAGAACCGAAATCCACAATAGGAGAGCCTCACCGGAGCACCACCCCTCAACGGTGCGTTGTTCGCACAAACTCGCCGGAGAAGCTAGCATCAATCATCAAATTCTCCATGTAATTCCTTCTCTTCAATTTTCACTGATTCTGAAAGCTAATTAATTCACAGTTTATAGAATCTACTTGTTCTTCTATTAAGTCACAGTTTTTGGAAAACAATATCTTAATTTGTACCTTTTAGTTTATAGAATATTATTCTGTTTACTGATTACACTGAGAACTTTGGTGCAGCAAATGGATGCAACAACCTTTAATGAATTTAGTAGTCACGAATGGCACATTGGGTTGGTAAGTGTTACAAACATGCTCTAATGTTCTTTAGTTAGATAGTTTACTAATTTATATAATCTTTTGGTGACTTCTGTTATCTATTCATTCATATATTAATTTATTTACTTTTATTCATAAACTCTTTATGAAATTCAAATAGTTTCATTTCAACTTTTGTAGCCAACTTCTACTTCTCATGATGAATACTCCAAAAACGAAGTTCTGGTAATCATTCAACATCCTCGAGCACAAAGGCTACGAAAGCTCAATGAGTTTTCTGATACTACTGACTGCTTTGCCGTGTCAGATCTCAATACAAATTCATCTTCATGCCAAACACAACAAATGCAGCTCTAGCAACATGATGAATTATGCCGAATTACTTGCTTTTGCCTTTTTCTTTCAGCTAGCATAGGCATAATAGTCTTTATCGTATGATTATTTAGGTTTAGAAATCAGTAGGCAAGGGCAAAAAGAACACCTAGATCCTGCAATTAAAACTTTTAGGGAACAAAAGTTGGGCTAACGTGCGAGCTTTGAGGGCCGTCCTTCTATTTTTTGAGGTTATGTCAGGTTTGAAGGTGAATTTTCATAAAAGTATGCTGGTCGGGGTTAATATCCCAAATTATTGGATAGTTGAGGCTGCGAGTGCTCTGAGATGTAAAGTGGGTAAGATTCCTTTTGTTTATCTAGGTCTCCCTATTGGAGGTGATCCGAGACGGTTGGGTTTTTGGGATCCGGTGTTGATGCGAGTTAAAAAGAGATTGGCTAGTTGGAAGAGTCGTTTTCTGTCTTTTGGTGGACGTCTGGTATTGCTCAAATCCGTTCTGACCTCTCTTCCTGTATATGCTCTTTCCTTCTTCAAAGCTCCCACAGGTATCATTTCTTTCCTTGATTCTATTTTGCTTAATTTTTTTTGGGGTGGGTGTGAGGATGCTAGGAAGATCTCTTTGATTAGTTGGACTTCTATCTGTATGAGCAGGGAGTATGGGGGTTTGGGGGTTAGGCGGTTACGGGAGTTCAACACTGCTCTTCTTGGAAAGTGGTGTTGGCGGATGTTGGTGGATCGGGGGGTTTGTGGTTTAGGGTATTGGCGGCTAGGTACGTGGTGGAGGGAGGTCGTATAGGTGTGTGGGGGGGTGGGGGGGGGGGGAGGAGAGGGTCAGCTTGGTGGCGGGAGATAGAAAAGATTAGGGATGGGGATGCTGGGTCTGGAGGAGGATGGTTTGCGGAGGGTGTGGTGAGACATGTTGGGCACGGGAGGGATACCTCGTTCTGGTCGGATCCTTGGCTGGGGGGTGTGTCGCTGCGTGTGAGGTTTGGTCGGTTGTTCGATTTGGCAACGACCAAACAACATACAGTGGCTGAGATGTTTGCATTAGGATGGGGGATCGGTGGGAGGGCGTAGGAGTGGAGGAGGCAGCTATGGGTGTGGGAGGAGGAGATGTTGGGGGAGTGTCAGGACTTACTTCACGATTTTCAGGTGCAGGAGGCGGAGGCAGACGTATGGCGGTGGCGTTTTGATCCGGAGAGGGGTTATACTGTACGGGCAGCTTATCACCTATTGACTACTCAGGAGGCGGCTACACTTGATGATTCAGCAGATCTTATATGGCATCGCCAGGTTCCTTTGAAGGTGTCTATTCTTGCATGGAGGCTCTTGCGAGATAGGTTACCGACGAAGACGAACCTGGTTCGACGAGGCATTCTCTTACCGGAGGCTCTTTGCATGGAGTCTTTGGTTCACTGTGGACGTTGGTCAGGTCTTGGATTGGATTTGCGATTGTAGACCCTCCGACTTCTTCGGCGCACTGTATCCAGTTTACTTCGGCAGCAGGTGGGGGTCTGTCTCGCAGATCTTTCATGCAGCTCATTTGGCTCGCTTGCGTTTGGATTATTTGGACTGAGCGCAATTAGCGGCTCTTCAAAGATGCAGCGCGATCGGCTTCTCTTTTGCTGGACTTGATCAAGCGGCATTCGTTTTGGTGGTTGAGGACTCAGTATCCAGGGTTGGGGGTTAATATTCATAGTTGGTGGGAGAACCCCTTGTTATATTTGGGCATATGACTTTCATTGTATTTAGACTCTGATGTACACATGGTTGACCTCTTTTAGCACACCTTGTACGGGGGTCAACTTCTTTGATATATATATATATATATATATATATATTTCATTTTGGCGTGTTCAAAAAAAATCCTGCAATTAAAAAATGGTGCAAATTTAGTTGGTAAAGTACAGCCATCATGGATAGTAAATTAAAGCCATGTTGAATTTGAAGTCGTGTTGAATCGCTCATCACAAATTTAGCATATGGAACTTAAAATCTCAACTCAAAATATGAGTGATTCAATCTTCTATAAACAACTTCAATTTACTAACCTTACCAACTGTACTAATTTTTAGCCACAGAAAATCTTAATTTAGTGCAAAGCAGTGAGTTTTAGCTTGTTGTCTAGTACACAGTTTTTAGATTAGAAGCAGCTGCAAATATGTGTATCAAATATCAATACATTATTAAAGTATGGTTAGTGTGTATATTTTTGATTTCAGTGTCGATTACATTTAATGTTTTCACTTTTCAACTTCTAATTAGTGTCAATTTTGGTCTGATACTAGGAGTCTAGGACACGAGTAAGGTTCTATTGACAAGGAAAGTTGGTTGGTCCACTTGCTTAACTTCCTCAAATTGGGACAAGTCTATGTTGAAAATTATACTTGGTTTTTCTCTATTATGCATTGATCACTTTCAACAAGTCAACCAAGTAAAGTTGGTATTTTAAAACAAGACTACAAAGGTTGAGTCGTTGAACCAAGAATGGCACTAAAAACTTTCAACTTTGAAACATAAAGGAAGTTTTGACCAAAAAATACACATTGCGACGGTTCTGCTCAGTCTAATAATCTCTAAAAGTCTGAAATAGATTAAATTGGTGGTAAAAACTAAAAAAAAAACTTAAAATATAATCTTGTTATTTTTTTCTTCATGTTATAGTACATTTTTTTGCATTTTATCTTTGTTATATTTCATAATAGTTTTATCAATCACTTATCATTTTAGATATATTAATTAATTCAACTGTTAATTTTATAAACACTTCGATTAGCTTATTAGTAAGTCATTGGATATATGCTATAAACTACTAGCCATCAGCTATAATCTATTTTTTCCAAGCAAAGTCGTAATATAAAAAAAAAACGATTAAGATAAGAGAATTCATTCTATGTTCTACAAATTTTTGAAAAAAATTAATCTTTGTAAAACGATGATGAAAACTTCGCATTAATAACATAATAAAAACACATTATCAATTTGTGTGTAGTTTTGTCATAAGATTTATTTGATTGTTTGTAACATGATATGTTTGAGAGTTCATATCTACAATATACACAAAAGGCACCCTCTTTATAGAAATTTGTTAAAATGTTTGAGTGGTCACGTATCGTATCTTAGATTTTAAAAAAAAATTCTATCCATCGTATCAAGTACCTATCTGGATTTCATAGTAAATGATTGACATAGACGGCAAGTGCTCGTTTGAAATTATACATGTGAGCCAAGTGGCATTAGGACATGACAACTTTTTGTCATTGAGCAGAGAACAAAAGAAAAATAAGCTGGAAACATATTTTCTCACAGTGTAGCTTTTTATCATCATCAACCATCAACAAAGACTAAAAATGCTTATAAAAAAAAATAAAAAAATCAACAAAGACTAAAAATGATTCAACCAAGTATAAAGCCAAATGACTTACAACAATGTTGAACTCAATCTTTAACACAGGCGGCTTCAAATTTTCTGGTTGGGAAAAGATTCAATCAAATGTCTAATATGCAGACTTATCTAAGGACATCCGCATAACACCACTATCCCATAGCAACAATTTAAAATTTGGATATTTATTCTTCCTCCTTGCTTCAAGTAAAATCCATAAGAAGAAACAAAGGGACAGGTAAACACAAGAAGTTGGCGCTTCTCGGAACTAAAGTTCAGGCTTTGTGATGTTTTGCCATCTCATCAACATCCAATTCCATTTCCAATACCGGTGTATCGTTTTGCATGCTGAAAGGACTGGTGATGAAGTGAAATATATCAATAATCAAAAGAACATTCTCCATTTTTACACAAAGTATTAATCTCAAAAATTTAGTTACCTGTTCTGTACACGGCCATGGTCTACAGCACTTCGCAGGCAGTATAGGACTCTGCCTACGATGTTGTTCATGTGAACTGGACCAAAGGTTCGACTATCAATTGCTTCCTGCCATTTGGGTTGAGAGTATTGAATAAAGTATCATAATCATTCTTTGTTTACAAAAAATTAAGGAGTGGAGAAACAAAACCAATATACTACAGAACATCATAATATCCCTTGTGGGAACTCTCAGTTAATGCTTAGATATAGTTCACTTACAAAATTCCAAAGCTGTAAAAACCAAAAAGAGATGAAAGGATTAAATATTTCAGCCTCAAATTATTATTTTCTCAGTTTTCACTTAACATGGGGACACAAAGCTACGTAGAAAAGAGGGAGAAATAAAGCTACGTATTTTGGTTAAAACAGGAATTAAGCATTTTCACTTTAAGGAACCCTAGTTACTATTACAACTATGTATTTAGGAAGAAGCTAGTTTGGTTAAAACAGGATCTAAGCATTTTTACTTGAGGAACCCAGGTCACAAGCATACATTACCTTGAACCACATCAAAGTCATAAGAAGAATTCTAAAGAATGCTTAAGTGATTTGATGTGGGCAACTGTGGTCTATTTCATTTGTCGAGAATAAGGGGGTTTAACCGGCAATGGCAAGTTGGCAACTGAAGGCCAGAATCCAGATACAGTCAACAACAATGTCAGCATCTATTTACAACTTTACACAAATTGATCAAACCATTAGTTAAACCAAGTTTTCATGTTAATATTACACACTAAGTTTCAGAACACTCAAACAAGATGTATCACCTTAAGTTCTTGCATTTGATTAATAACTAATAAAAGCTTGATTAAATGATATTTTAATCTAAAATTTATAATTCAACATGAATACAGTAATAGTGTTTCAGATTGTAACAGGGGTGCATAGTGATCCACCTAAGGATAGCATAAAAGTAATGGTAAATTCTCAATACAAATATAAGCTATAGCTGATCTATTTATACCTTGGCTTTCAATTTTTTATTTTCAGCCACAACCCAACATTGATCCTTGTCAAGGACAAACGATTCATCCTTTTCATCAGTAGAAGCCATTTCATAACCTTCAGTCGCAGCTAATCTTCTGACTAGATAGTCCTCTGGCTTTTCAGGGTTTTTCAAGACCACAACATCTCCTACATAAACATCTCTGTCAAAGAAAAATGTATATCACTAACAAATAATGGAGATCATGAGAACTCACTTTTGTGGAACTCAAGAGTAAGAAAATGAAATGGGCAAAACTATTTTCCAAATTTAAAAATTGATCGATTAAGTTTGCAATTTTTTTACTGTGGAGAGGGATAATGATGACTTATACCATCCTTAAGTTTCAACTTGATAACAAGTTCAAAAAAAAATTGCAAAGCAAAGAAGAATCTACACAAAACTACTGCCTGGATAAGCATCAAATTAGTCACACCACTGGAACCAGCTAATTTATAGCATTATAAATAAGATTTTCTAAAAAACAAACATTGTCTCTGGAAAGGTTGTTTCCGCAACTACCAACTGACCAATAGGTAACAAGAAAGCAAGCTTATCATTGCAGCAAGGCTCACCCTTGAGCACGTTATTGAATAGAAGAATAACAACAAGTCAACAACCAAAGTGTTTGCCTACAAGGTGAAATCAACGAATTCTATCCTGGCATAAATCATAGGCATAAATCAACGAATTCTATGAAGCATTGAATGGAAACAAGGACGCAAAAAAATCAAAGGACAAACAGTACAAGAAACACATTCATGAGATGTAATATGTGTGCAAATGTGAAATAAAAAGTTGGAGAAAATGAAATTAGTACAATGCTAAAAGCACCTTGTGCTTAATTTTTTTAGAATTAAAAAATAAAGCTTAAAAGTTTAAAACAAACCCAACCACTGAATGGGTATTTTTTTTAATTCAAACTTTAAATGAATCTGTTGAAGCCGAAAACTATATTTTAAACTAGACATGCATCGTCATTGCATCGTGCAGGATACAACTCAGAGATCAGACCCAAACATGACACCAAAGTGATGTGTATGTGCTATTTAATGCAGTCCATTTAAAGTAGATAGCAGAAACCAAACACGTGAATAAAATGTGGCAGAAAACCGCAAGGTGTAAATACAATTAAAAATACACACACACACACACACACACACAGAGAGAAAATGGTTCTCATCATAAGCTGCAAACTCAGCATAAGAGATATTGGCTGTATATTCAGTTCCCCTTTAAGAGTCCACATTGATAAATACATGAAAGGCCAGTAGAATAAAATGGCAGTCTATCTGACCACAGATACAAAAAGAATAACAAAAATATTTTCTGAGCAATGCTTGTATGCTATTCAAGAATGGTTGATGATATACAACACACCAAGAGTCCCAAAAGATAAAAGCATGTAGAACTGAAAGAATCTTTCTTGTATTATCACAAGATCTAAAAACATCTTGCAATGGAATTCAATAGAATTGCACAACAAAAGGACAGTGTATGATATATTAGATGAGTATGACTACCTTGGGTCTGGAATTGGAAATTTCCGAACGAGAAGAGTTGCTCCTTTTCCAGCAACAATAGGGGCCATCTCCTCTCCTTTATTCCAGTGCAAGAAGGTCATCTTTCCGTGCAAGAAGTGCTTGAAAAGAAAATCGGTTATCTCATTATCTTTGATATGACCTCCTCTATTGTTCTGTCAAATTTCAGCATTGAATCAGTCAGATGACACTTCTACGGATGACTTTGAAGTGCTGCTAGTGATACACAGCTGTGGGAGTTAAACTACAAGGAAAAGTATTACGCTAAAGAGAAGTGCGAGGAACACTCTCTAAAACTCACTCTCTAATTGGATGAAATCAATGTGGGCCCCTCACTTTGAAAATAGGTCATCCATAAAGTGGTGAGACCCATGAGTTTCACCCATTGCTCTGTTGATAACTTCACCATTGTTCAAAATGTTTTACATTGTCTTTATTATGTAGCATACACAAAAATAGGCCTTAAGAAGCTACTTCAACTTTAAAAAACATGCTCAAATAAACTAAGCTCTTAGCAAAGTGAAGCTTCAAATGTCCCCTCCCCTCAAATGATCATCTTAATTAAAAATATTGTAAATTCAATGGCCATAACGCCAAATAAAGAATGTGTTGAGGACTCTGAAATTGAATAACTGTTATGTACATGACATATACTTCTTGTATTTCTAAATTAAAACTGTAGGCCAAATACAAGTGTAGTGCAACTAGAAAAACCGTATACATTCCTAAGACAATATTAATCCTAATAATCTAACAGATCCGATGGAACCCATAGGCTTTTCTATTCACTACATTTTATCAAAAGAATATAAATAATTAAATACTACAGAATATAAGAATTTTTATAAAAATAAAAAACCCAAAATCAAAATCAAAATCAAAATAAAAACATAATGACTACACAATAATGCAAGTGCAAAGGGTGAAATATAAAGAGCCAAATGAAGAGTCCTTTCAAGTTAAGAGAGTCATCTTGGAAGCTAGAAATTGCATACCCTCCAACATCATGTTTATCTAATGCTCTCCAAAACTCTTGAAAAATAAGACAAAACTAGATTCCAGAGGGGATGTAGAGCCCCGCCCCATTTACATGCATTGACATTGTACTCGCCATATAACACATGAACAGGTGTTTGATGGTGATGACCTTACCTGGTCCAAGGCTGCTTGCTTAGACATACCGTTAGACTTATTTATTTTGTTAATAATAAATACATAAAAAAAGGAGATACTGGAGTCTAAAATTCTCATATTTACTATCTGAATCACCACCCAATACCACGACACGAGAACTCCAACTACGATATATTTCAAACTTGCCAGTTCCTAGTTTGAAAAAATCTTCAATTGGGTTTAAAATACTCTCATCCTATGGATAAAAAAATCAAAAAAGCATAATAATGTTGACAAAAACTTTTGAACTAATATCAACAATCTCTTAGAGAAGGATCTTCTTTTACATTTACCACACCAGGTATTAAAACAGCTTATAGAGACTCACAGCCAAATTCAGGCAAAAAATGACAATCTTTCTTTAGAAAGTACTTAAACTAATGTATAACAAATAGACTAATTAAAATATCACATAATTTGAATGCATAGTTAGTAAAATTCAACTCCTCTTATAATTTCCTCTACATAAACTGTTATAGGAAATAAGTATTATGATTAGTATATTTTAGTTTAAGATAATAGTTTACTTTACGCCATTTTACTATTTTAGCCCTTTTGAATGTATTTAAAAAGGCTTTTGCCTCATCTTTGGAAATTAATCAAACATTATATCAAATATCTTCTTCTCTCAAACTCTCTCAAAAACTATGATTCATATTATCTCATTTGTATCGGATTCTATTCTAGATCATTAGAATCCCTACTCTGAGACTTTAATCTCATTTATTGTATCCAACCAATAAATAAAATTCCTCCACCTAACAATTGAAGCACACTTTTTTTTATATTAACCCTCCGGTTCCTAGAGGAAGCGGGCCTAGTAGTCCAGAGTTCGGCCGCGCGAGGTAAGTAAACCCTAGCAAAGAAATTGTTCCACCCAGGAATCGAACCCGAAATCTGTCCTCGGTGAAGCTCATTACCTACTTTGAGTCTATTGTCTTGGTTAAGTCGCAAACTAACTTATTGTTGAAAATGAAACCCTAGCTCAGCAACAAATGAAAACAATTACTACCATATGAAAGTGAATTAATTAGAATAATTATTTGAAAGAAAGGTGATTGAATGGAAAATGAAGAAATTAAAAGAGAAATGATATTGTAAAATTGAAATTAGGGAAAAGACCTTGTATCCGAGAGCGAGAGTGTAATAAGCTTTGGATTTGAGATAGCGAAACAACGTAATAGTTGAAACCATTGGAGAGTGTATAATTTCACTATGAAGAACAAGAACGAAGATGCAGAAACCTCTTTAAACCCCAAAAATATGATTTCGTTTTTTACTTGCTCTGTTTTTGCTTACGCAGCAGACAACCTTGTGATTTCTGAAAATGTAGTGTAGCTTATATTAAAGAAAAGAAAAACCACATAACACAAACCTATTTTATTAATTTTATATTTTTTTATTTTCACTTAAATTTCCATTTGAGTGGTTGTACACGAGTGAAATTAGCCACGTCATCACATTTAAAAGAGAAAATTAAATTTATACTTTTTTAATTCAGATTGTAGGTGATTTTTGACGAAATCTGAAATTTTAAGGAGGTATTTGGTATTTTACTCTTGTTTTATATATTTTAAAAATAAGCGGAGAATTCACAATTTTCGGTAATGACATTCTTGTAAATACTATGATTTTTTCTTTTCTATTTGTTTCATCATTTCAATTGTATTTTCTGTCAATCATTCTATTTGTCAAACAAGTTTTATTTTGTTATCTTCTCAAAAATAATTTTTAAAAATTGATTTATAAAATGGTTTTGAGATAGACTTGTGCAATTATACGAATTGAATTTAATAATTGATTTTACATAAACAAAACGAGTTTATTTAAACAATCAATTTTTACAATCTTGTTCTCCCATTCTTGCTCTGCCACCACTCGCCTTATTCCTCAAAGAATCTTAGAATAACAAGTTAGGCGCATGAAAAGACATTTAAACACGCTAAAGTCAATAAAACATACTCTTAAAGAGTAAGTAAATGTGCATGTATTACATCTTTTTGTACAAATGATACATGTGTATCAATATCATACACAAATTGATTTATATCATTAGATCAATATATCACATCATTAGATCAAATAAGATATGATGTAGCTTATTGATATAATAGTGAAAAACACACTTGTGCATGATGCAAGATATTTTTACTTGTGCACATTATACAAGATAATTAATATTCAGTTTATACTATTAACTTATATGCTGTAAATTTGTTCGCAAATTTATTATTTTTAATTTTTCGCAATTTTGAATGAATGAATTTTGTTCTTAATAAAAAAAAATTAATGAAGATATTGAAAAATTTGTAGTTATGAGTAATGAGAGTGTAACTGACTCATTAGTCTTTAGACCAGTGGTCTGGCTAAACCCGGTCTGACTTAGCGATTTTTTTGTAGAAAACAAACAAATAAGAATTGGTTTTGGGAGAACCGAAATCCACAATAGGAGAGCCTTCACCAACGCTAACTCGCCGGAGCACCACCCCTCCACGGTGCGTTGTTCGCACAAACTCGCCGGAGAAGCTAGCATCAATCATCAAATTCTCCATGTAATTCCTTCTCTTCAATTTTCACTGATTCTGAAAGCTAATTAATTGCTTATCCTTAATCTCTTTGCTGATAAAGCATTTCAAACTCAATGTAGCAGTTAATTGTCACTGTTCTATTGTGATTCGTCGGCGGCGACAAAGCTTGTTCGGTAAACGGAGCTACTGAAACCTCTATCGTTTGATTTCCAATTCAAGTTGGATCACATTTGATAGGAAAGCTAGAAATGAGTTCAGGTATTTGTTTCTCTTGCATTTTCTTTTTAATCACATATCTTAGGGTTAAGCATTTCATTTTTTTTTGTTACTTCCTTAGTTTGATAATTTAATCGCATATTTTATGGTTAAGTTTCTATGTGAAAAAGGATTGAATTAAAAGATTGGTTTAAAATTAATGAAAATTATGAGTTGTTTGTTAAGGATTCAAAATGGAAGGAAGGAGCTGATTTTATTGTTCTTTCTGTTTGCTTTGATTCTAAAATTGCATATGTATGTAATGATTAGGTGGTGCATTTGGTGGCAACAGGGGGCTCCGTCCGGTGCCTCCCGAAAAGGGAATTTTCCCATTGGATCATATGCATTTGTGTGACTTGGTATGTTTCTTCTCTCAATTGTCAATCAACAACTGAAGGAGTAATATTGGAGTTTAGTTTAGTTTATGAAGGAATTTAAGATAAATTATGCTATGTATTTGTTATATAATGAAAATTAAAAAATTGACTACTCAAATGACTAAATCCCATTTTTGTTCTTAACCTTGGCTAGCACTTGTTGTCGTCGACGTCATCATTAAAATCCTTGGACACACTAGAGAAATAGATATAATATAAGGTATCGAACAGATTACACTTACATTAGTTCTTCACCTATGTTTCTGTTATGTTTTTCCTTCATCGGGGATTGACTTGATCGATGAAAAATATATTGGGGACTTTAATCTATATTTCTTTAGTGTAGGGACTGGGGATGATATAACATGTATCAATGTATCATAGTTAGAAACATAAGTGAGGAATTTAATCATCAAAGGTGAAAAAAGCAGTTCACTTTAGATTCTCTTAATAGGTAAAACTAAAGTGAACATAACAGAATAGAGCATGCTTGTTTTAATGGTATTTGTCAACACACACTCCAAAGCACGCTGGATGCAATAGCTGCAATTTGTTGCTGTGTCTCAACGTGCGTTTGTGAGCATTTAACGCCAAAACAAATAGGCATTAGCTTGCTTGATTCTATTGTTTCAGTTTGTCAAAAGTTATAGTTTATCATGTTTATTTTCCTGTACCGTAATTCCTTTATTGGCCTCAATTAGGACAAAAAAGAATATCTCAACTGCTTAAAGACTGCAGGAAACAAGTCTGAAATATGTAGGGAATTCTCAAAAAAATATCTGCAATGTCGTATGGAAAAGTTAGTTGGCTTCACTCTACTACAGATATAATTATCCTCACATTCTGATGTACTTATGTTTTTCTCTTACTGGTTTACCTTATTGGTTTCAATATTTAGTGTTAACTAGGCTACTTCGGATCTGAATATTGTGGTGTAACTGTATGACTAAGACGCATTGCAAAATAATTTAAGTCTTAAGTTTTGAATTGATCATTCTCAACTTTAGTTTGATATCTATTTGAGTATGAAGCCCGGACATGGACATGGATACGGGACACGACACGGACACAGACACCTGACACGGGACAATGTAAAAAAACTTAGGACACAAACACGGCTATATATACTTTATATAGTAATAAAATAAAGTAATTTGTGAGCACAATTTATAAATAGTCTTATGAGAAGCATAATTTATGTTTATTTAAACTTAGTACTTTCAATCAACCATAGAAAGAATCCATCAAAACAGTTTGAGTACTTTCAATTTAGGAAAATTATCTAAAACGTGCCGTATACGTGTCGTCTGGGTGTCGTACGAGTGTCGGTGTCCGACACGGCGACACACCCTACTTTAGCCGTGTCGGAGCATTGATTTCTTGGCAGGGAAAAGAGTGAGCCCCGCTCATTACTAAATTGTCACTTTGACCATGAAGTTGAATAAAACAAAATGCTAAATTTCTTGATTATGAGTATAGATATATAATACCAAAGCGAAAAACTGCTGGAGTGAAGAGTCATAGCAATAACATAATACAATATAACTTGGAAGAATTACTCCTATATCTCCTCTGGCATCCATTATTAGTCCAAGCAGTAATTTTGAAATAACTTAGTGTCTTCAATGTTTCCAGATGATCTCTATTGTTTTTATGATTCTGAGAACCTATGGTAACTGTTGTTTTCTTTGCACAGGAGCTTGTCAAGATGTAGTAACACAAGTGGAATGCTAGTTTCATACAAACTTTCCATTGAAATGATTGTTTTAGGCTTGCTTTGACTGAAGTTGTGATATCACTTGTTAATATGAACTATATAATTGACATTTTGCAGGAACTTGATGGCAAAACAAGATTTGGCAGAACTTGGTTTTAAAGAAAGCAACGCGGAAACTCCGGGAGGGAAAATTACCGAGATGATTGGTGATCAGAATCAACGAACCTAAAGAATTTAATTACTTTTGAGGTTAAGTTTTAGTAATGCCATTCTTTCCTGTCATCCTGTTCGTTTGATAAGCAGATGTTTAACTATATACTACTATTATTTAGTTTTTATTGATAATTTTTTAGCCATATATATAGTAGTCATTTTGTACATTTGAAAATTTTACTTTATTTATTATATTGTAAATTTATATTTTATATTAATTTACTATTTAAAGTACTATATTGTAAAATATTTAATTATTAAGGATTTGATTGTGATTCAGAAATGATCAAATCAGTAAGTTTTGTAGGTTAAGTATTCATTGAAATTTACTAGTTAATATTAGCTTTATACACGGCACGAACTTGAATGAAAACTTCATTTATTTCAATATTGCATATAACCATATACTCCCTCCATCTCAAAATAATTGTCGTTTAAGGTTTATGCACAAGTTTTAAGGAAATGATTAGTTGTGTTGATTTTAATGGTAAAATGTGTATGATTTATTATAATACCCTCATTAATTATAGTTAGTGGAGTAGTTAAGTGAGATGAAATTTAATAAATAAGGGTATAATAATGGTAAAAAGTAATTAATGTTGCATTGATATTCTAAAGTGACAATTATTTTGGAATAAATAAAAAATGTTAAAAAGACAATTATTTTGAGACAGTAATAATATGACACCATAATACAAAATTGATCATACAACAAAATTAAAATGTATATCTATATTCCTCGACTGGAGACATCCAAGATGAGGTAATATATATCAAATATCAATAACACACGACCCAAGTAGAGAGTGGATTTTATTTTGACACGTTATAATACCTCTCACTGTCTCTCACACACACACACAATATTATATAGTAGATATAAATATCAATATAACATAATGTCCAAGACCAAATTTCTTTTATTAGTATATTAAAGAGTGCCTCAAGAGCACATGTTAACATTTCCTTTATTAAATTTAAATTTCGATTACCACTACCATTAAACCCATATTATAAGGTGTTAAAAGAAAATAAACCCATATCAGTATTTAAAAAATTATGCAGATCTATAACTAATAATCAAAGCTTTGAGTGAAAAAAAAGTACTGAAAAGAAAGAATCAAAGCTTTCTATTAGAAATTCAACAAAAATATGTTTATAGATTTCGAAGAAAGTTTTTCTATGTTCATATACTCTATATTTCTTTAAACACACAAACAAAGGCCAAAAGAATCAAAATGATAGAGATTTGGTCCGATCCAGGAAAAAACTTCCCTTGATCTGCGTTTTCTCGATATAGGGATATGGGTTTTGTCAACAAAAAAAAAACGATATGGGCACAATTGTATGTAGAAATGTAAAGATGTTCTCATTTTTATTTTTGATTAATCTGGATCATTGATTCAATCAAAGGGTGATTTGTTAGTCTTTCACCGGTGAAGAACTTAACAGAGCTCTCACTTTAGAAGCCGCCGCAAAATTGAGTCATGCAACAAAAGTTTGGATTAAACTATTTTGGATTATTCTTTTGGATTAAACTATTTTAATTTGATTAAATGTTTGTTTTGATGAAGTTAAATGTTTGTTAAAATTCTACTACCAATTTAATATAGTTACGGAAAAATCAAAATTGTTTGTTTTTAGTGGAAAAGTCGAGGACGCTACTATGGGCCAATTTTAGTCGAGGTTTTTCAATATTGAATCTTTGATTAGATGGACGATATCTACACGTTCTTGATAAATTATCTCTAAAGATAAGAGAAAATCAATGAACTTATGAAAATTAAAGATTTAAAATTTTTTGTTATGATCGAGAAACTTTGAAATTGTGAAACCTAAATTTTTATCGATCACGAGGGAATATATAGAAATTAAACAAGTGTTTTGAAAACAAGCTAAGACTAGTTCAACCTGTTGAATTAGTAATTGATAATAAGATTACCACTTGGTTAAATCTCAATTATTCATTCAAAAATAGTTTCCTTACTTTGATCTCTCATTTAGTTTACAGAAAATGAATAAAGTTGTTTAAGATAGTGAGACCAAACAATAAAGGGAAATGATATTTCTCGCGAAAGAATTTTTCACGAATCATGTGTTAAAAGCAATTTTTGTAGCTTTTAAGTGTATACAACACATACATTTTAATTGGTTACTCTTTTTCTCTCCAAATGACACATATATATCTCCATCTCTAATATTTCTTTTTAGGTTTTTTGCTTCACATATCTCTATCTCTCTTATGTTCAGCAAATACGATTTTGTATCCCCTTTATCCATACCTTCTCTTCTTCATTTTGTCTCTTGATTCCCTTTATCCATACGATTTTATGCATAATAGTTTGGACAAATTATTACTCCTATCCAAGTGCAAATTAAATCACATGTGATCATTAATTATTGATCTACTTTGATCAACTTACTTCCAAGATCAAGATGATCTAGCTTCACTAGCTAGCTAACAAAACAAGTAATTAAGCCAATTGGGGGGGAGGGGGGGGGGGGGGGGGGGGGGGGTCACATTCCGTGTCTCTGATCTATTAAGTTTATGTAGACATTAACATTAGTTTTGTTAGGTGAAGATATTAATATTAGTTTTGCTTGGTTAAGACATTAATACTAGTGTTGCTTTCAGTTTGTAATATGCCTTTTTTAATTAGTAAAATTGAACAAAATGATATAACCAAAAAAAATACAAAATGATTATAGTAAGAAAAAAAATATATTTCCTGCGGATTTTTCTGAAGAAATTTACTGCTTCCTGCGGAATTATCAGGGGAAATATGTTAACTGCGGAAAAATATGTGATCGTTGGCCCTATTTATAAAATGAATTATAAATTTGTTTGGCCCATGATTCAATAAATTAAATAATAATCATTTAAATGTGTGTTAAATTATTTTTGCCATTCATAGCCATTCATAAATGTCACAACAAAAAGGATAAATAAAACAAATTAGATGAAACAAATTAAATGAAACACTCATCATTTTTGCCGTATATAGTACTAAATGATCAATGAAAATATTTAATTATACTCTACACTTTTTTTTTCTTATGTTTTTTCTTTGATTGTATGAATAATGAATTACCTCTAAAAACCCTCACAATTTATAGGATTAATATTTTGCTTAAATAACGTGGAATGGATAAATTTTTATTTTGAGCGAGGATTTCCATAAAGCATAAATATTTATCAAATGTGGTTTCTGGTTGTAGTTTTAAGTTAATTATCTTATATATTAATTAATCAAATAGGATAGGAGTAATCAGTAAATGGTTCAATGTGTAGATGACATAGGGTTTTGTAGTTGGGGTTGATATATATCAAACTCAAAAAAAAAAAAAAATGGAGTTATATTAATAATCATTTTATAATTGTCTGTGTCTCTCGGAGGATATTCAAACTCTCGACACTTTAATATTACATTGTTAAACTCTTACTACTAAATAGAGTTGTTAAATATAATAAGCTCCAAATCTCTAAATTCCTCTTACAAACCCATAATTATAAGCATCGAGAAATTTTTTGGTATTATGCATGTCACTATTTTTTTTATGGACTTAGAAATTTTCTTTTGGAGAAAATAAAATTTCCGTTGTCTTTATTTTTTTTTTTTAATGAGAAATGAGAAAGAGAAAGTAGGAGTGAATGGTTTGTTAAAATAATAAGCTAAGTGAAATGAATATAAAAAAGAGTTAAAAAAACATGTAACAAGCCATTCATGATGTACATTGATATAAATAAAAGTTGATATAATAAATTGTGATATATTATACAAGAAACTAACACACATGATATTTTTATTTCATTATAAATATGGTGCCATATATGGCACCGATAGCACACATAAAAATATATATATATCCTTGAAGCAAATTAAAGGCCTATTGTGAAGGTTTATTTAAATTAAAGGCCTATTACAATACATGATCATGGAAGGCCAGGACCGGGAGGAGCAAGAGCTGGAATCAACTGCACACAATAAATAACATGAAATAATGAGAATTAATGTCTATTAAGATTAATAAAAATTCGTTAGTGATTTGTAGAAATTTGAGTCTGAATCTGAGATCGCTCATATTTAAAGTGTGTAAGTCTATCTATTATTGTATTAGGGTGCGTTTGATCTGCTAAAAAATAGAGTATCGGACAGGACAATTTGTTGTACTCTGTTTGATATAAAAACTGGTTATGGGACTGGACAAAATAGATAACAAGGGACAAGACAAAATCAGGATTTTTTGTCCTTCACTAAATCACAGGACAACTTTTTGTCCACAATACAACTATAAAAAATACGAAAATACCCTTCTTATTTTCAAATATGAAAAAATTATCTCTCTATCTATCATCGATACAATTTTGTTTTGTCCTGTACCATCTTATTTTGTCATGTACTATCTTGTTCTCTCTTGTATTGTTCTGTCCAGTACTTATTATTTTACGAATCAAACGCACCCTTAAGGTCACTAAAATAAGTTGCTAATGACTAGTTTATGTAATATTGCTAAACTATTAGTGTTAGCGATCCATTTAGTGATCGATTTACAATAATCAATTTATTTTATTAAAGTCATTGTATCAAAATAAGAGAATTCATAAGGATAATTATAAGTAAGGAACATCATATGATTGTCTACTATAGTGCTATGTATCATTTAGCAATTTTTCAATTAGTATATTGGTGCAGTGGCGATGCCCGGATCTTAGGTTAGGGGGTGCAGACGTTTAATTTTTTTTTTTATAATGATGTTTCAAATTTAAAATTATTAGATATTTAGACAACATTTATTCTTTTATATTAATTCAACATATTATTTTATATCTATACATCTTTTCTTATCATACAAATATAGATCTTTTATAACTTTCTTTCTCACGCACGCACGCACGCACGCTCACGCCTGCACCACACACACAATGAATAATTGAAAGGGATTTGAGTTAGAGTGTACATAACAAATTGGTTTAGTTCGAGATTTTGAAAGAATTTTTTTTTAACTAATAAAAAAAATAGTCATTTGTAATTGATAAATTTGAATAAAATAAAAATAAAAATTGGGCATTATTTAAATTTTAAAACAAACACAACATATAAATTATAAAATTTATAACTTAAGTATGCATTTATGCAATATATTTTCCACATAAAAAATCAATAATTTGAAACTCTAGTAAATTAATTAGTTTTAAGAAGAAAAAGGTTAATCTTAACTTTCGTATAATCATTAATATACTAATTAATAATATAATAATTATGATAACACAAAAGGCAACAAAGAAAATGAGAGTCATACAATTACTGATTTAATCAAATGTGGTTTCTGGTTGTAGTTTTAAATTTAAGTTAAGTATCTTATATATTAATTAATCAAATAGGATAGGAGTAAATGGTACAATGTGTAGATGACATAGGGTTTTGTAGTTGGGGTTGATATATATCAAACTCAAAAAAAAAATGGAGTTATATTAATAATCATTTTATAATTGTTTGTGTCTCTCGGAGGATATTCAAACTCTCGACACTTTAATATTACATTGTTAAACTCTTACTACTAAATAGAGTTGTTAAATATAATAAGCTCCAAATCTCTAAATTCCTCTTACAAACCCATAATTATAAGCATCGAGAAATTTTTTGGTATTATGCATGTCACTATTTTTTTTATGGACTTAGAAATTTTCTTTTGGAGAAAATAAAATTTCCGTTGTCTTTATTTTTTTTTTTTAATGAGAAATGAGAAAGAGAAAGTAGGAGTGAATGATTTGTTAAAATAATAAGCTAAGTGAAATGAATATAAAAAAGAGTTAAAAAAACATGTAACAAGCCATTCATGATGTACATTGATATAAATAAAAGTTGATATAATAAATTGTGATATATTCAGGGACGGATCCAGACATTATAAACCGGTGTGGCTAAATATGAAAGTTTTTTTTGACAAAAATTGAGGATATATTATTACACTTCAACTTGACTCATGGAAAAATCAAATATAACAGAACAAAAAAAATCAAATTTGTAGTTATAGAATTGAGAAGAGAAATGAAAGTAAATGAATTAAATTGTGTATATAAGAGAAATTTAAAATAATTTAATGTGTTATTGAGATCAATTAAAATTAATTATACTCAATAAAAATGTATATAAATAATTAATGTTCGTAAATCTCAATAACATATATATAATATCAAATAATTTTAAATTTATATAAAATATTATAAAAATTATCTATATAGTATTAATTGTATGGAGTAGTGATTTATATTAAAGGCAGCAAAAAAGTCAGCAAACAAGAGTTGAACTCGTGACTGCGCCAAAACATCTTACTAATTAATAGTTACCATGAACTATATATATACCAAAATATATAATAAAATATGTATATATACCTATCGAAAATCGAAAATTCTGGTGTGGCTATAGCCACACTATGCCTCAATGTAGATCCGTCCCTAAATATATTATACAAGAAACTAACACACACATGATATTTTTATTTCATTATATATATGGTGCCATATATGGCACCGATAGCACACATAAAAATATATATATATATCCTTGAATCAAATTAAAGGCCTATTGTGAAGGTTTATTTAAATTAAAGGCCTATTACAATACATGATCATGGAAGGCCAGGACCGGGAAGAGCAAGAGCTGGAATGCTACCAGGAGGAGGATGACATAAAGTTTTGCATTCATCGCAAAACTGCTGAACTTTGATGCACTTGTCACACCAGTTTGAACATGAACCAGCACCTTGAACACCACCATAATAATAAGCACTCATCATCATCATGATAATCACGATAGTAAAAAAAGTAGTTTCTTTTGATGACATTGTGTTATTTTTGTTGGAAGGAAGGAGAAGGTTATATTGAGGTTTTGAGAGGTGTTGAGGAGGAGAGACTATTTGAGAGGAGAACAACTTTACTTTCTACTTGCTTCTTACCTCTTGCTTGGTTTACAAATGACTACCACACCTCTTTTTATAGTCTTCAATGAAAATTGTGGTGGTTGAGTGATCAATTTGTCTTCCTAAATATGTTATATAAAACAAATAAATTAATGATCGATGATTGACTTTGAAATTATAAAATACTAGTAATTTTGTTTATTTTTATCTCTAACAAGTTTGGAGTTAATTGCTAGATGAAATTTTTATCATTAGAATAAATGATTTTTTTTTATTAAGAAGCTTTAAAAATAGTATACAGCATGAACATTTTTTTAGAGAAAATAAAATTGGGAACATTATCAATTCAAAGTCTAACTCATCATGACTATTTCCTTGTGCACACAATAAATAACATGAAACAATGAGAATTAATGTCTATTAAGATTAATGAAAATTCGTTAGTAATTTGTAGAAGTTTGAGTCCGAATCTGAGATCGCTCATATTTAAAGTGTGTAAGTCTATCTATTATTGTATTAAGGTCACTAAAAAAAGTTGCTAATGAATAGTTTATGTAATATTGCTAAACTATTAGTGTTAACGACCCATTTAGTGATCGATTTACAATAATCAATTTATTTTATTAAAGTCATTGTATCAAAATAATAAGAGAATTCATAAGGATAATTATAAGTAAGGAACATCATATGATTGTCTACTATAGTGCTATGTATCATTTAGCAATTTTTCAATTAGTATATTGGTGCAGTGGCGATGCCCGGACCCTAGGTCAGGGGGTGCAGACGTTTAATTTTTTTTTATAATGATGTTTCAAATTTAAAATTATTAGATATTTGGACAACATTTATTCTTTTATATTAATTCAACATGTTATTTTATATCTATACATCTTTTCTTATCATACAAATATGGATCTTTTATAACTTTCTTTCTCACGCACGCACGCTCACGCATGCACCACACACACAATGAATAATTGAAAGAGATTTGAGTTAGAGTGTACATAACAAATTGGTTTAGTTCGAGATTTTGAAAGAAATTTTTTTTTAACTAATAAAAAAAATAGTCATTTGTAATTGATAAATTTGAATAAAATCAAAACAAAAATTGAGCATTATTTAAATTTCAAAACAAACACAGCATATAAATTATAAAATTTATAACTTAAGTATGCATTTATGCAATATATTTTCCACATAAAAAATCAATAATTTGAAACTCTAGTAAATTAATTAGTTTTAAGAAGAAAAAGGTTAATCTTAAATTTCGTATAATCATTAATATACTAATTAATAATATAATAATTATGATAACACAAAAGGCAACAAAGAAAATGAGAGTCATACAATTACTGATTTATCAACACAAAACATAATAAAAAATGACACGAGTGCAAGTAAAGTGTAAAGCCTAAAATTCAAGCGGTTCAATATCGATAAAAATCATATTATTAGTGCAAAATATCAAAACTCAGGGGGTGCAGTGCAGCTGCACCCCCTCAGCTCTACACAGCATCGCCCCTGTATTGGTGCATTTCTAGGTGAAGCCATAAATTTGATTTCCAACATCACTTAAATATACTGGTATTGCCATCAACACTTAGAATGTATTATAAATTTAATTTGTCTCTCAAAATATGTGAAAACTTTACCAACAAGACAACACTTATTATGTCAACTTCTTTAAATTATATACCACCCCATGACAAGGATGAGATAAGACGATTTTCAATAACTAAATTTGTTGTAGCTAATCAGTCAGATTCAATGCATACATTATTTTATACATATTTATTATTTTCATATACTTTATAATACATTCTATATAATAGTAAAAAATAATTAAGGAAAACTTCACACAACCTACACACTCCCGCGCATGGCGCGGGTGTCAAGCTAGTATATATAAAAATATATATATCCTTGATTAGTACAAGGTTTATTTAAGATATTATATTAACTATAGTCACGTACGATCATGGAAGGAACTTGCCGGGAGCGGGAGGAGCAAGAGCTGGTGGAGTACAATATTTCTTGCACTCATAGCAGAAAAGCCTTGAGGAAAAGCAGGAGTTGCACCAGAAGGAACAAAGATCAACTGTCTTTGTTCCTGCATCTCAACACCATAGATCTTTGTTTCTGCACCCTTAGCACCATAACCATTCAAAACAATTAGGACAATTAAAAAAAAGGAAACGGAGGCTTTTGACATAGTGATTTATTTTCTTCTTATGAATGTGTTGGTTTGTTTGGAATGAAATTGGTTTACTCCAATTTATGAAGTAATAAATACTCGATGAATATTAGAAGAGCATTTAATTGTTTCCTAAAATAGTTTTCTTATAGTGGATTTGTAAATAGTATATTATATAGATATAGATATAGATATAGATTAATAGACTTAATTACTGTTTTGGTCCCTTAACTATTTTTCAAGTTTCATTTTGGTTCTTTAATTATTAAATGTTTTGTTTTGGTCATTAACTTTATCTCTGTCAATCAAAAAAGCCCTCTTCGTTAATTTTTAACCCCAAATGTATAAGGTGTGGAACAATATTGTAGTGGTCCACCATAGACCTCAATATAGTTTTCAATTTTGGCCATTTGATCTACTTGTAAACAAAGTAACCATTAAATTTTACATGTCCACTAGATCTCCATCACCAACAAATCATTTTTCCATTTCATAAATTCTTACATTAAACCCAGAATTTTAAAACAAACTCAAAAATAAAATCGCAAAATCTCTTTTGTCTTGTGTGTTTTCACATTCAATTTCATCACTTTAAAACCTCTCTTTTCTTTCTTTGTCTCTATTTTAGGGTTTCGTATCTCTCTTATTTCTTTCTTCAAATACACCGATGGTGGATTGTTCTTTTGATGAAATATGGGGTTCTCATTTGGGAGTGTGTGTTTCCATATTTAATTGTTAGTATTAAGTAAGTGCAAAGATTAAAATTTAAAAAACAAACATGAAATTGATTTAGGGACTTTGATATAGGAAGAAAGTAACATAGAATCATTGTAGGTGTTACTCCTTAACTCTTCCAAACTCCTTCCATCAATTAGTTTGATACAGGGAGAACATAAACTTAGAGCAGTGACGAAAATGGGTTTATTTTTAGGTTTGCTTGAAATCTAGGTTTATTTGGGAAAAAATTATAATAATAATGATGATGAAGATGAAGAGCAAGGAAATTAATTAACAATGACACACAAATTAAAATTTTGTAAATTTGGGAATTTTTTATGGATTTTCTTGAAGTTGGTTGAAATATGAGTTTGATTGAGGAAGAATACAAATGAATTTTGATTTATTTTTTTAAAACAATCTAGGTTTGTGTTGATCAAGAACAATAGAAGGGAGAAAATGAATATTGCTACCTTGTACAAGAACACGGAAAAAGACCATTTTGATTAAAAGAGATATACTTAAAGGGACTAAAACGAAACTAAGAAATTAGTTAAGGGAATAAAACGAAAAATTTATTACTTAAAGGACCAAAATAAAATCTCAAAAATATTTAAGGGACCAAAACAATATTTAAGTCTAATTAATAATAGTAGATGTAAATCCAACACTACAACACCTTAAATATCCTCCACAAAAGCACAATTTAAATTTCAAATCACTCTTCTTGAATCACGAGCCGAGTTAAGATGGTCCTACAAACATGAAACAAAGTGATCATGTTAAATGACAGATTTAAATCCAAATCCTTCTTAATAATTTGGTTTTAACTTGATTTATTATTAAAGATTTCATTCAAGTTGCAAATATTAACCAACACTTAACAGATTTGTTATTCACAAAACAGTAAATTCAAATCAGGCCATTAACCAAAATGAAGGTACACCTAAAAGTATTTACCCGAACTTACCGAGATAAAATCAAATGCTTTAGTATTATCTTCTTTTTTTGAATTGTTGATCATTGAGTTGGGAGTTTGAGATGCAAAATTTGGTTGAAATATGTCTGGCACAGGTGAATTTCCATTAGGTCCAACCATTTGAGCAACGCCATCATTTCGCATGTTGACATTACTAAGGTGTTGAAAATTAGCCATTGTAGCAAGTAATTGTTGCTGAGCTAAGAGTGTTCCCATGGCACCATAATTAAGAGGCTGCGCAGGGTATGGCTGGTTCAACATAATACCAGGTTGCATATTATAAGGCAGATGACCGGTGGGAAACATCGGGTTTACATTGAACCCAACTGGCTGAGCCTGAGAACCCAACATGCCGCCTAGAGTATTCTCAGGGGTGTGGCTGTTTAAACCTGAAAATAAAGATTCAGATTGCACCGCAGAATATGTTCCCTTCTGCGTCGTGGTACTTGAGGTATTTTCATCTATTGACAAACCACCCATTAAATCACCAACAGACTCATTATGATTTCCTTGCTTGGAACTAGAAGCAAAAATGTCAAAAAGTTGAGGATTGCTTTGAATCTCTTGCTTGTGACCAACATGATTACCCTGTTTATCACTGCCAACTGTCATCCCTGAAAACAGATCATCTGCTTGTTCTTTACTCTCACCAGAGTGAAACGATACATCGGCAAATGGGTCGTCGTCATTTTTAAGTTCATGCGAAGCTCCAATGGAGCCACTTATATCTCCAAATAAATCATCAACCAGAGGTGTGGAAGATGTCAAATTCCCTATATTTGGTCCATCTGCACTTTTGGCTGTGTTGTCATTTGGATCGCCGGTGTCTATCAAGTCGGGCAATTCAACAACAGCAGAACTCTCTGTCTTTACAGCTTTCTCTGAATTAATAGCAGAATTGTTTGGCTGGTCTCCACCTAGAAGACCAAGAACCTGCCCATCAAGAGGACAAGTGTTAAACTAAATTACAAATATTGCTCTTAAACTTATTGGTTGGTGTTTATGTACAAAGCAACTAAACTATTATTGTTAAAATATTATAAAAATTACAAACCACACTTAGATATTTGGTATAGAGTAATTCACTTCTTGTATAATTGACTACGGATTAATTCCTAACCAATGTCCATATTTCTATAGATAATCACAACATATTAATCATGAAGGATGTTTCGTACTTTAGATCGCTTTAGAATAAATAGCAATAGCTTCCAGCCTTCTCATTCTTAAAATATGTGTATGACCGGTCTGACCAGACCAAAATACATAAACAACATAGCATCACAGTTCAACATTGATGGACAAATTCACAAATTACAAGATAGATTTACAAGTCAACATGCAAAAAGATAAGAGTTCAAAATCAATGGAAAAATTGATAAATTGTAGGCTCAAAGTTGCTAGAGATTGGACAATGGTGGGATTGGGTTTGCCTACTAGGAGGGGACTTAGCTTGGTAAAGCTAGAATTCAGCTCATTAGAGTTGGGTTCATTCACCTCGTTGGCTTATAGGCTCATTGCAAGCTCGCAAGGATGGATTTGTGGATTATGACTTTGTTTATGTGGGGAACAACAGGGCTGAAGTTCAATACAAAGCCGTTCACTTCCTGTACATATTGCTTCACATTGGGTTGTTAGATGAATCAGTGGTATCAACGGTGAACAGCTACAATTGAGGTTAATGATTTGCAGTTCCACACTGCAAAGGCTGTTCACCCAGCTATTGCATTTTGGCTATATTTTTTAACACGCCATGTTTTAGGCATGCCTAGGGTAAAATAGTGTGCACTGCAGAGTCATTTGTAACCTATAGTCTGCCAACAATTAAATTTTTATCTTAATATTACAAGATTGATTATCATTATCAACTTTATCACAGAAAAAAATATAAAAGATGAATAGTTCAGTATGCCTTTGCAAGAGATGGAGACACATGTGCATAGCTAGAGAATATCTATATACAGGTTTCATAGAAACTAGGGATGTATATCACAAACCAGTGGGTTCTAAATAGTCAAATTTTCCACTTCCTAGATATAACCAGATTTTTCATTACTGCAATCAGAGTTAACTTATTCAGACAAAAGATGAACTGGCATGTGCGTAAGAAGTGAAAGTGAATGAGATAAAATTTTCAAGTGGTAATTATTCATTCAGATTTTTTATCAGGTACCTTTATAGCCTTTTCCCTCAAAGAGGCTTGGGGAGATTCAGAACATTTCTGCACGACATCATAATTTTCAGCGAAGTAAGATGCCACATATGAAAAATGATCGTCATCCTTCTTTCTTAGGATGGACTCAAGAACACAAACAGCTTTCATGCGCACCTGAAAATATTACTCTTGTAAGATTTTTTTATTAAGCTTTAAAAATAGTACAGTATAAACTTCAGAATTTTCTTGGTTATTATAAATTATAAGCATCACATTGCATGGATAATGTCAAAATTTAACAAAAGTGATAACTAACAACCCATTAGACATTGGTATTCACTTGAATGTGCACAGATACATTAAAGATTGCGAGCGCCAATAATAATATAAAGGAGAAAAGATGTAGAGATTTAAAATGAACTACAAACAAAACACATTTGGAGCTATAATGTTTTTATACCAGAAAAAGGTCATGTAAAGTTCCACCATATTATGTTGCAGAATACTTGAAAAAATAAATTTAATCCGCGAACTTTAAAAACTCATTTAAACAAACAATACATGTTTGTATAATTCGTATTTTTTTAACTTTCATGTGTGGATTTATATCTTTGTAGAAATATAAACATAGCAGACGTGCCTGCCAAATAGGAGACTGTAGCTTTAGTTCAAGGGCATGACTTAAAGCTAGAGCATCTAACTTTGCAGCCTCTATTAGAAAAGCTTGAATGGCATCTCGAGAGGGTTGAAGGCGAACACCTCCTGAAGTTACAATTGTCTCCAACAACCTGTCCTCTATAGTCTTAGTCTCTGAAGAATTTCCACTGGATTCACCATTTGAAATTTCCATCTTAGTTACTCTTGAATCCTGATTCCAAGAACCACTAGATTGATTCTTTGGTTGTCCAAAACTACTCTGAGTTTCACTACGATACGCAACTGGTACATATCTGTCACCATGTTCTGATTCGACAGTCAACGACCTTTGAAGATTTGGACTCTTGTAGCTTCCACTTCCAGTTTCATTCTTCATTAGTGAATGCCCTTGTGTTAAGCTATGAAGTCCTTGCTTAATTGATGCACTTCCAATACCAACTACCTCACTAATAAAAGATTTCTTATCTTCGGATGGAGGTTCATAGTTTGTATTCCCAAACCCTTGTATCCGCCTGTTAAGATCTTGCGAAGGTGCGGCGACTTTAATATTATTACTACTACTATTATCTTCTGAGAAGATGGCAGAGACAGCCTCCTGAGCAGTGTCCCGCACAGCCTTATTAAGTGCATCGCCTTTCAAGGGATCCAACTGTCCCTTGTAGTGCAATAATTGACGAATTGCCACTGAATGTCTCTGCATTTCCCTTCTAAACTCGGCACCAGATTTTCCAACAGCATATTTTATCAATCTTAAAGCCTGCCAACAATATTTTTACAAAAGAGAAAAACAAGTTTAGATAACAATATATGAATTTGTAATATAAATTCTAATACCAAAACCATTAAGATTCTTTATTCATATCAAACTTTACTTCTTGATAACAAATATAATTATGGTTACCGGTTAGAATGAAGCACAGACACCTCTAGGATTAGGTCGACGTACTACTGCACATGTTCAAGTTCAACAACTCAAACAGGTGTCCCAAAAAATTCTTCGTTACGACACAACTAAGACACTCCTTGGACATTACGGGGTTAAAGATGTGACAATGCAGCGATGATCATTGGGGGTTAAAGACATCAAACATAAATTTGAACACGGCATTTTTAGTTTTTCGATAGTAGATGGACAAATTAAGGTGAAAACATATCATATCTTGTTTTACAGCTACAAGAGGTTGTTATTAAAGGATAATTACATTTAATTATTCAAAGATATCAAATACAGAAATAGAACTATCACCTGACAAGTCAAAACCTTATGCACCCCTTAATATAACAGTAGAAAAAATGAAAACATCAAATAAAACAGGATACAAAAGCATGCAACTTCACAATCATGAACAACAAAAGTATTATACATTCCACATAAATTTTATTCCAAAACATTCAAAAACCACTTCATCTCTTTCATTCACCTATGCATGCAATCACCAATAACTCACAGTAGTACTAATAATTTCATCAAAAATTTGAAACTTTAAAATGACCCAAATGAGATCTACCTCCAAAAAAACAAAAAAGAAGGGAATTTTTATACCTTCTGTTTTACAATTGGACTCTTATGATCCAAACGTTTCAAAACAAAATCTGAAACCTCTTTAACAATAGAAACATGTGAAGAACGCAAAAGCTCACAAATTTCTTCCAATTTGTAAACAGGTGTAACTTTATCTTCATCTGATGTAGCTGAATCGATTAACCGCGATCTCCAATACGATTCAACAGCTCTTCGACTCGTTTCCATTCTTTCTAACAAAATCAATCCAACAAATTGAAAACCCTAATTATCAAAATTAGTATCCAATAATTAATGCTTCAATTGAATTAACCAATCCAAGATTATGAAACCCAATCGAAGAACCGCGTGATCGATTGGGATTTGATGAGAAGAATTGAAACCTAGATGAAAAATCGAAATTGGGAATTCGTTAATTCGCGAAATTTTTGTGTGAATTGAATTGGATCGAATGAAAGAAAAGAAGGTGAAAAGAGAGAAAAATTGAGAATTGGGGATTTAGGGAAGAAAGAATTGGAAGAGAGAGAAAGAAAGAAGAAGGAATTGGTGGCAGAAAAGTTATGAAGAAGAAGGAGCAGACATGCCACGTCAGTTGTTATAGTTGAGACACGAATGTAGTCTCACTTGGATTTGTGTCTTGTGTTTTTTTTTTTTTTTTTTGACAAGAGTGTCTTGTGTACTTACAACTAGTTACATGTTTCATCCAATAAAAGTTCATTTACTTGTCATATAATCCTAGTCACTATAACTAGATTTATTTATTTTTGGATTAATTAGTTTTACCCCCTATAAAATACACCAAAGTTTCAAAACCCCCTGTCAAATTATTTTGTTGTCTTACTTCTCTGTAATATTAGATTTTGCATTTTAACCCTGATCAAAGTAAAAAAAATCTAACGTGGCAGAATAATGATGTGGCAGGTGACGTGGCGTGCCACATGAATTTTTTTTATTTTTTTTCTAAAAAAAAGCCAACTCAGATTTTTTTTTAATTTTTTTTTTAATTTTTTTAAAACTTTTTTTTAAGAATTTTTATTTATCGACGGTTTTTAGTATAATTTACGGCGGTTTTATAATATTTAACGAAAAATTTATTTTGCGAT
This sequence comes from Trifolium dubium, assembly GCA_951804385.1. NCBI lineage: Eukaryota > Viridiplantae > Streptophyta > Magnoliopsida > Fabales > Fabaceae > Trifolium > Trifolium dubium. The sequence goes on along the minus strand of OX638063.1, from coordinate 2,314,268 downwards.
GATTTAATAACCTCGTAAATTAAGAATTTATTATGCAAAGTGCACAGCTTATTTAGCGAGGGTTTATAACCGCCGTTAAATTATACTAAAAACTGATGATAAATAATGTTGATGCAAAATAATAATTTATACTAGAAACTGGTAACTCAGCTTTTTTTTTTTTTAATTTTTAACAGAAACTGCCAACTAAACTCTTTTAATTTTTTTTATAAATTTATTATTTAACGGTGGTTTCTAGTATAATTTGCGGCGGTTTTATAATATTTAACAAAAAAAATTATTTTGCGGCGGTTTAATAAACCTCGCAAATTAAGAATTTATTATGCAAAGTGCACAAGTTTATTTAACTATAATATAACTGCCGCAAAATAAAATTTGTGAGGTTATTAAACCTTTGCATAATAAATTCTTAATCTGCGAGGTTTATTAAACCGCCGCAAAATAAAATTATATCTATAAATATTTTAAAACCGCCATAATAGAACCTCCGATAAATATAATAAAACCACCGTAAATTATGCGAAAAACCGCCCCTAAATACAAAATCTAAAAAAAAGTAAAAAAAAACAAATTTAAAAAAAATTGAGTTGGCTTTTTTTTTTGAAAAAAAAATTAAAAAAAAAATCCATGTGACACGCCACGTCACCTGCCACATCATTATTCTGCCACGTCAGATTTTTTTGACTTAGACCAGGGGGATAAAATGCAGAATTTAATATTACAGGAGGGTAAGGCAACAAAATAATTTTACAGGGGGTTTTTGCAACTTTGGTGTATTTTACAGGGGGTAAAAACTAATTAACCCTTTATTTTTTGCTAAAACTATAACTAGATTTATTATTATTTATTCATAAAATTTAATTATGGTTCTATCATCGTTTTGTCTATAGAACAATTTCATATTTTTGAGTCAACTATTTCATCATTTGAAGTGTCTTCATTCTGGCAAAGAGTTACGATGTTTAGCAGTGGACTCCTTGGTCTAGACCAAAAAAATTCATAGAATTTAATTAATATACTATCTTAAAATGTACAATTATTTTACATATATATTTAATGATGTGTTGTCGAGTTAATAAATGAATACAAAAATATATGAGTTGTCATATTTATAAATTGATTATATTAAATATTTGTGTAAAATATTGTATATTAATTAAACTAAAAATCATTGGCAGATCTATAGCTTGGCTAGCTCGGATAATTGTATGGGTTCCGACAAAAATATTTGTATTTTTAGAGGTTAATTTAATTTAAAACTGAAATTTTATGTGTTAATTTAGGATAAACTGGAATTTTTTATTTTAAAACTGTGATTTTTCAGTACAAATCTAAAAAAATTATTTAAAATTTAAATTTTGTCTTAATTTTGTTAACTTTTGGTTCAGCTACATCTAGGAACCAAGTAGGAAAGGAGAAACTTTTGGTATAAAAACTATAGCCTAATTAACCTAAGGTGAGACTAGTTTGTGTCTTTTTTCTTTAATAGAAAAAGATGATGGCTCAAAACACACTACTAGAAAAATCGTATTTAGAGACCGATTTAGCGACCAAAATTTTTTGGTCATTATAGAGACTGAATTAGAGACCAAAATTTTGAGTTCAAAATAAGAAAATATTTGGTTGCTAAATCGGTCACTAATATAATATAGCAACCGATATAGAGACCAAATAATCGGTCACATAATATTAAATATTTTAGTCGCTAAATCGGTCACTGATATTATATTAGTGACTGATTTAGAGACAGATAATTAGTGACCGATTTAGAGACTAAAATATTTATTATTATGTAACTGATTTAGATAGATAATTAGTGACCGCTTTAGAGGCCAATGATTACTATATTTATATTAGTGACCGATTTAGAGACAGATAATTAGTGACTGATTTAGATACCAATAATTACTATATTTATATTAGTGACAAATTTAGAGACTAATAATTAGTGACTGATTTAGAGACCAATAATTACTATATTTATATTAGTGACCGATTTAGAGACTAACAACTAGTGACTGATTTAGAGACAAATAATTAATATATATATATATATATATATATATATATATATATATATATATATTAGTGACCGATTTAGAGACTAATAATTAGTGACAGATTTAGAGACCAATAATTACTATATTTAAATTAGTGACTGATTTGGAGACCAATAATTACTATATTTATATTAGTGACCGATTTAGAGACGGACAATAAGTGACCAATTTAGAGACTGAATAATAATGATCAATTTAAAAACTAATAATTAACAACTAATTTAGAGACACAAAAATACTAAATTTTTAGCCCGGAAACCTTCCCTCTTGTAAGAAAGATATTTTTTCAACTTTCAGCAAAAAAAATAAAAATTATATATTTAACTAAAAATTCAATACTCTGTTAAAAAAAAATTATATATTTTTTCCCTCACGAAGGTGACTTCACCTTCATTCAGAATTTTTGTGCCCGTTTGGCCGGGCTTATTTTCTACTTTTTTTCTTCTCCTTAAAAATAGTAAAGTAGGAAAAAAATGTGTTTGATTCTACTTTTTTTTATTCTTTAATTCTTTAGTTTATTTCTCTAATACTTTTAAAGAGAAATATGACTAAATTCAATTTTATACTTCTCTATTTCGTTTAAGCTAAATAGAAAAGTAGAAAATAAGTCGGGTCAAACGGGCAAAAATTCCACTCTGTTCATTCGTAACCTGTTCTTTCTCCCTACCTATGATTTTATGTTAGGATAATTTTAAATGTAAGGATAATTTTCCATCTCAGAATCATTATCCTATAAAAAAAGTCACGCAGTATCAATTTAAATCCAAATTGAAAAAAATAATTATAGAGTATATTTAATTATATGTACATAGGGGAAAAAACAAAAACATGTTCAGTATGTATATGCAACTAAAGAAACGGTATGTTGGAAGAAGAAAAATAATTCTATTTTTTGTTTTTTTTAAATAATAATTATTAAATTATAATACTAACCTTTATCTTTAATTATTTTATAAATAAAAGTGTGGGTTTTTAGTAAAATTATAGTGGGAGGAGGCTTGTTAACTTCCTCCCACGTGTTTTTAGGTGGGAGGAAGTTAGCAAACCCCTATATATATTTGAAAAACTAAAAATTGTTTTTTTAAACAATTTTTTGTTTTTAAAATAAAGTTTGTTACGTTTAAGTATCTAAATAAAGTTTGTTACATATAATAATAGTTCTTTAGTCTTTATCAAAAAAAAAAATAATGGTTTCATGAAGGGGTAAAATTCTATAAATATGATGAGTAGAAATTGTTAAAAATTTCAAGTGCAAGGTAAAATAACATATCTGAGAGAGAAAAACAATAAAAGATTCATGAATATGTTCAAAAGGAAGAAAGAGTGGAAGACTCATTGGAACCGTTGATGGGAAGTGAAGATGGAGAAATAATTGAAGACTCAAGTAATTGAAGACTCGTTCGACAAAATACAAGAATAATATGGCGCCGAAGAAGAAGAAATTTCATCAAGAATATCCGATCCATTAATGTTCTAATGCAAGTTTTATTTGATTTAAAATTCCTTTTTTTTATCAGTATTTGATAATCCTTAAATCTACTATATAATCTTGATGTTGGTTTTATCGATGTTGATTCTATTATTCATGCTTTGTGTTTTAGTCCTAATAGGTACCAACTATGTGCTGCAACCGAGTCAAATATCAAGATCTAGGATTTGGAGAGCAAGAGCATTGTTGAAGATTTGAAGGTTGACCTTAAGAAAGTGTGTGAATTAGATTTTATCTCTGTTTTGGATTTTTGAGACAAAATCGGTTGTTTCTACCGAGAGGCAATTTTAGTTTTGATGACAATGGCTTTGTGGCCTATTTAATTTATTTTTGAAATGTTTGCTTTTGTTTCTTTTTTTCCAAGTAACAAGTATAATATTTATTTTGGAATACGTATGAAATCTAGTTGATGAAAAAAAAAATATAATATTTTTATTTTATCTATTTTTTGACTAACTTATTCATATATTTTTTTTATTGCTTTTGTTTTGTTTTTTTATAAGGTATTATTTTTGGAGTTTAATTGATATGCACTGACTGTGTAAAATAATTTTACACGATCATCCAATAAGAAACTTCCAATCTTCCATGTCGTATGAAGAAAATGGGGTAAAGTGGGGTGATGTGGCGGAATACATGGTTGTCATTGGTTGACAGTGTAAAATTATTTTATATTGTCGGTGCATACAAATTAAATTCTTGTTTTTGTTTAGTTTTGTTTCTATTTTTTGTAAAGAGAAAGTGTGTTTAAAAAAAATATGATTTTATTGCTGGATTAAAGTTAGGATATATATTAAAAAAACATGTATAACAGGAACATAAGGTGCAAAAATACACTATCTTAATTTGGTTTATTTCTTCTTTCAAAAAGGACAAATAAAAAGGAACGGAGGAAATAAGGGGAAAAAACTCATTAGAGACCGAATTAGAGACTGAATTTAACATACCACGATTTCAATTCGGTTGTTGAATCGGTCGCAAGAAATATAGAAATTATTTTAAATTAGTCACAATAATGGTCACTAAATCAATCGCTCATAGCATCGTTCAAGGCGTCGCACATCACGTCGATAGTAGTCTCTGAATTTAGTCACAAACTTAGTCACTAAAATCAGTCATTGTTTCGGTCACTAAATTCAGTCTCTAAATCGGTCTCTAAATTCAGTCATTAAATCGGTCACTAAATTTAGTCTCTAAATTGGTTTATAAATTCAGTCTCTAAATTGGTCTCTAAATTCAGTCACTAAATTGGCCTCTAATTTCAGTCTCTAAATTGGTCACTAAACTCAGTCACTAATTCGGTCACAACAAATTGGTCACTAAATTGGTCACAACAGATCAGCCACCTAGGTCTTTAAAACTGATTTTAATTGGTCTCTATATCGGTCACTAATTGATTTAGTGACCGATTTGCATTAAAATCGGTCTCTAAATTGGTCTCTAGACGTGAATTTTCTAGTAGTGACAGATTAAAAACCTATAGAAAATGAAATGTAAGTTGAATCTTCTAATATTGAAAGTGATAGAAAATTTAGAATAAAATTATTAGTTTTAAAATGAATATCTTGACTAATATAAAATATTGTAAGAGTATTTGTCGTTTGATTAACTTCATGATAGATATGTAGCTAATGAACTCTAGACTTTTGTTTGTGAGTTGAATTTTAGAAGGGAAGGGAAGAGAGGACTTATTTTTTCTTTTGAAACTATGTAGTTAATCTCGAAAAATACCACCACAATAAACTCAATCTTCCAAAGGTCTTTCCGAATACATTTGAGGTGGAGCGCCAATGTCGCGATACCACGCTCTTGACGCATTTGTTAAGCCTCTAACCACACTTGCCAAACACCAAAAGAATTATGCTGAAACTTATATATGTGACATTGTGTGATCATTCCACAAGTACAATGCAAAGACTCAATAGTTCTCAACATAATCCATGTACTTAGTGAAAGATGAGCCAAAAATTTGAAAATAAACTGATGAAATATTCGTAATCCATATGACACAGACAATGGACTTGAAGAGTTGAAGTATCTTTGCTGTCACTTTGCAATTTCCCATTTCCATCCATGTTTTGTTGTCTCCTATATTAACATCCATTATTGCATCCTAAGGATATTGTTGATTAATTGTAATTCCAAAAATAGTCTTGAATGAAAAACAGAAATCCTAATGAAGTAGGAGTAGTACTAGTACTCTTTTGTAACCTTCCAAAAAACAACTGTAGAACTAAACACATAAAAAAAAAGATATCTTTAAAAAGAAAAGCCAAAAAGTCCAAAAAGATATCTTTAATTATCACCAATTAACATTTTTCATAATATAGAACTAAACAACCAATATGTGACAATGGACATGTTAATTCATTGAAAATTTATATGATACCACCAACAATTTTTTTTACTCACTAATTTTCAAATTCTACATTTCTTTAGGCTCCGTTTAATTTGAAGGAAAGAAAGTAGGAAAGAAAAAAAATACGAAATTCAAGTGATGTATTTGAATTATAAAATAGTCCAAATACTACATTGATTTTCTGTTTTATTTTTTTTCCTCCTTCTTTCCCTCCAACCAAACAAGCCGAGTTTGGCCGGTTCTATTAGTGGCCTAAACATATTCATGTTTTCCACTTCTACTTTTTTAAATGATTATTTCCCTCACATTAATTCAGCCCCACCACCAAAACACCACATCTCTACCACTTTCTTCTGCTCACATGGAAGAATCATCCATTAGCTTCCAGACAATTCAAATAAAGCACACCAATGACAGCTAAGTTTGCCACTAAAATGACTTGATTGGATATGCATGGATATATATGTTGTACACATAATCATATTATTCCCTTTATCCATTTTTTATATTAAAATAGTATTTCATCCCTCCCTTGATAATCAATTTATTTCAGGAAAAATTGTTTTTAACATTTATTTAATAGTCATAACTAATTTTTATTTGTTTATAATTTATCTTGATAAATTAAATCAATTAGTTTATAGTTTTTTTTCTCTCAATTTTATTAGCTAATATAATCGTTAATTTTATTAAACTCAATAAATTCTATTTAATTTATCAGGTTTTTTCTCTTCTAAGAGTTTAAATCGATTATAGTGTGATAGAGGTAATGCTATAACTAATTAACTTATTAAAAGCCTTATACAATAATACAATACATTAGTGTGCTACTGCTAACACAAGTTGATCAGCTATAAATAGAACTCACTAGATAAGCCTTATGTGCAATACTTTCCTCATTTGGAACATTTTTCTTATCTTATTCTCTCCACTATCTTCAAAGGTTCCCCTATAAACTTCTGAAGAATATGGCTGGCATAGCATTTGGAAGGTTTGATGATTCTTTCAGTTTTGGGTCAATTAAAGCCTATATTGCTGAGTTCATCTCAACTTTGCTCTTTGTTTTTGCTGGTGTTGGTTCAGCCATAGCTTATGGTTAGTTTTTTACCTTACAAGACAATTGAACCTAACATCACAATGTCTTAACATTGACAACCTTTTATCACTAAAAAAGTATATTCAAGTTTTTACATTAAAGTTGAATTATTGAAGAAAATTTGAACAAAAAAATGAGTAAATTACTATAAACGATAGCTAAGTGTTAAAAGGTCGATTTTAGCGACTAATTTCATATATTCCGTCTCTAATAATTAAAGCAATGAGCATTTTACAACCGTTCTAAAATAGATTTGAGCTAGTTCACCAAAAAAAAAAAAAAAGATTTGAGCTAAGGTTACAAATTTAAATTCTTTACCATTAAATTGACACATCATAAACATCAACATTTCAATTCTAGTGGTGAATTACAAAATTGAGTATTTAATTTTTCTTTTTAAATAACAAAGATTATTAATCTTTGACTTAATTTGTAGGTAAGTTGACTTCAGATGCAGCACTTGATCCAGCTGGTTTGCTAGCAGTTGCTATATGCCATGGCTTTGCACTTTTTGTTGCTGTTTCAGTTGGTGCAAATTTCTGGTGGTCATGTTAACCCAGCTGTCACCTTTGGATTGGCTGTTGGTGGACAAATCACTATCATAACTGGTATCTTCTACTGGATTGCTCAACTTCTTGGTTCCATTGTTGCATGTTTTCTTCTCCAGTTTGTTACTGGAGGCTTGGTAAGCTCAATCTTCACTTATCTACTAGCTACATTCATGCATGTTTTCAGTTTAAGACACCACTATCATATTAGAATAAGTTTCTAATTACTTAAGTATTAAGGGTGAATTAATTTAAAATACCACTATCATATTAGAATATTAGAATAAGTTATTCAATTTTGTCCTTAGGCCGGATACTAAACTTTCAAAAAAAAAAAAGAGTTATTCAGTTTTGATCTAATAGTCTAGATCACTTGAGTTGGATCGAATTGGTGTAATAAGAATTGAGCATTAGACATAGTCACGTGATTTAGACTATTGGATCTAAACTGAATAATTCATTGATTTTGACTTTAATAAATTGAGTTCAAAAGACAAGATTAGAATGTGAGTCCTCTTATTATAATCCGACTATGAAATTCAATGGCATTATTTTTAGTGACAAAATCCTTTGTTAAGATTATCTTCATGTGCTAAAATTAATATTGTGACTTGCTGTTAATAGGAAACTCCAATCCACAGTGTGGCAGCTGAAGTAGGACCTATTGGAGGAGTTGTGACTGAAATAATCATAACATTTGGTTTGGTGTACACAGTTTATGCCACAGCAGCTGACCCAAAGAAGGGTGCAATAGGCACAATTGCACCTATTGCAATTGGTTTCATAGTTGGTGCCAACATCTTGGCTGCAGGACCATTCTCAGGTGGATCAATGAACCCAGCAAGATCATTTGGGCCTGCAGTTGTTAGTGGTAATTTCCATGACAACTGGATCTACTGGGCTGGGCCTCTTATTGGTGGTGGTTTGGCCGGGCTTATCTATGGCAATGTGTTCATGGGCTCTCAACATGCACCTCTTTCTAGTGATTTTTGATTTTATGGTTTAAATTATTAAACTATTGTTATTGTTTAATGTTTGATTTTATTGTTATGTATGAGATGTGATGTGATTCTTGCTTTTGGATTAGAAAAAGGGGGAAAAACCATTATTGTTTTTTCTTTCATCTCAGTGTTTTTAGTTTGATTGTAAAATTGTATAAGTAAATTATTGTTTGGTATGAATGCAAGAGATTTGTTGTATCTAGAGGGGCTTAGAGTCACATTGAATGAGAATCCAAGACACTACAGAAAAAAAATAGTTTAATTGGGACTTTATGTTTGTCCTGATTCTATAAAAGCTGTTAGCTTTGGCCCATCAATTATTCAATTTCAATTATTAATCTTAAAATAAAAATTGTCAAAAAAATTTATAAATCTTAAAATGCAAACTTCTTAACGATACAAGCCATGGAAAATCATTTCAGACTGATGTCCTTTTGACAGAAATTTTTTTCATACTTATTATTGATTATCATTTTCCTATTTATGCATAATTCAAGTCACATGTCTATTTACCTCAATCAATTATGTTATTTCAAGTGTATTTTGTTAATATGCTATTTTGAATCATAACAATGTTCCACATCAAAACTAAAAAGTACTATGTTTATAATTAGGGGTAATTTTTACTTTATAAGTGTTTTTTTTAAGGTTGAATGATCCTATAAAGCATAAACACAAACATATAACTTAGATAAAAATTTGAGGATGTGATAAAATTTAATGTAATCAAAAGTGTTTTGTCAATATCTAATAAAAAGTGTGTCAATATTTCATAATTAAACTCAATTCCGAATTTGATAGTATTAATTTTCAATTCTAAGATAATATCATTCTATCATGAACATGAATTTTTATATCTTACAATGGTTATTCACATGAAATATTATCATCTAATATATGACTTGTAAAAAAAAAGGAAAAATAATGTGATTTTAGAGTAAGACAGTAAGTCAAGGGCATAAGCTATCGATGATCTATTATTTAAGCATAAATTTTTGTTATCTTGTTTATGGTTTTAAAATTTTCTAATTTTATTTATTTATTAATTATTTGTCTTTTTTTTTATTTCATCCGCAATATAAATTGCTACGTCCAAAAATTGATCTCTGAATCTTACTCTAATCAACTCATATGTCTTCCGACCTCAGATCATATCACTTGAAGTATTTTTTTTTTTGGTACAATATCACTTGAAGTATTTCATGAGAAATTATTAATTATTTGTATGAAAAAAACCATTATTTTATTTTCCATTAGTTTATTTATTTATTAAAAGGGCAAAACCGTTCAAAATTGGTGGAAAAATGAAAATCCATTACTCCATTTAGATAACCTTTGTTATCGTGATTTCCGTTTCACTTAACCAAATGGCTTCATCTCTTCACCAAAACCCCACTTTCCTTAAACCCCACAATTCTCAATCCCCAAAACCCTCTTATTCAACCACCGCACGCCGGAGCTACATTCCGGTACGGTGCGGAGGACCTCGTTCCCAGCGTGGACCACTAGTCAAAGGCCGATTCCTAAGCATCGAAGCTATTCAAGCTATCCAAACCCTAAAACGCATTCACCGAACCAAACCACAAAACGAAACCCTAATCCTAACCAACACACTCACTCGCTTAATCAAATCAGATTTAGTCGCTACTCTAAAGGAGCTTCTACGTCAACAACAATGCACCCTCGCAATTCATGTCTTCTCAGCCGTTAGATCTGAATATGGAGCAGATCTCAATCTTTATGCTGAAATGGTTCAGGCTCTTGGTAATGTTGGTATGGTAGAAGATGTGGACCGTTTGATTAATGACGTTGTTGATGAAGGTGGGATTGGGATTGGGTGTGGTGAGGATCAGGGGAAGGGGCTTTTGAGTTTGATTAAAGCGGTTATTGGAGCGAAGCGAAGAGATTCGACGGTTAAGATTTATGAGATGATGAAAGAGAGTGGATGGGGGGAAATTGTTGAACCTGATGAGTATGTTGTTAAGGTTTTGAGTAATGGGTTTAAGGGTTTTGGTGATGAGGAAATTGCTCAACAGATTTTGAATGATTATGATAGGTTCTGTAAAGCTAAATTTGATAAGTTTAGGGTTTAGTTTAGTTTTTGTAGTAATCGTTTGTTTGGTTTATGTCAAATGTTGCATTGCATCATGGTGATTCTGATTTACTCGTAGTGATACCAAACATACACTAAACCCTACACATTTTACATATACACAGCTTCTAAGTAATGTAGAAAATATATGAACAAAATTTGACTACAAATTATTTGGGAGAATCCGAGTTCAATTTATGTCAGGAATCATTGTCATATATCGTTCTTAGTCAACCTTTACTTGGGTGAACTCTGAATTACCAGGTCGTTCACCTGAGAATTAGAGCGTTTACACAAAAAATGCTCACAACAAATTTTTGATAAAATGCATTTTATCAGCCTTTTCGATTAGATGTTATTTCATTCTAGTCTATTTTATTCTATACCGCCAAAGATATTTAAAGTTAGTTGTATTGATTTGGATTCAAACAAAGATTATGTTAGAAATTGTGAATTGTGATATAAAAATGGTGTATTAACTCATAAAATGGAGAGGATAATTTGGATGTAGGCTGCAATTGGAATATGAGCTACACTGTCTGAATGAGCAAATCAGCATTGCATACATAGGTGCAAATGATGCTGTTGTTGTTCTATCTTATGACCCTTATCTGAACCTTTCTATATGGGTTTCATAGTGCTACTATAGAAGGAATTCTGAGTATATGGGAGATTGTAGATATGTTTAGACTTAGAGTTTGGGTCCTCTCTTATCAATAGAGTTTGAGTCCAAATCTTGTATACTTATTTGAATAGATTTTTAAAATTTCTTTGGACTTCTAATTTTTTTGAAAATTATGTTGTGATTTATTTTGGTGGGAAATGTTATGGCATGTGAGACTAATTTGGATTCTAAGGATTGTTTTTTGTAATTATTAACTGTATTACTCTCAAGTCTGAAGTACATCACATTACACACAATCACTTTGCAGACATGTCAAAGGGTTGTTTTGCAGAAATGTCAAAGGGTTGTTGAACCAATTTGCAAAAACAAGAGAAAGATTAATATTGACTCTATGCAAAAATCAAAATCAACTCCATGAAAGTGTTTCGATCCCATTTAAAGTATTATCCATATCTCCAAATTCCCCTTTAAACATAATGTTATTCAACTAATACGTTTAGTAGAAACCAATTCTTGCAACACCTTTAATCTTTAAGACCCTTAAAAAAGAGAGATAATACAATAGTATGCTAACACATAATTATTCAAAATTCTAAGTTAGATTTTTTTTATTTTTTTTTCAGGTAGCCTATTGGCTAGATAATTTACCCCTTAAAAGTGAAATAGTGGGTGTATCCGGGTTCGAACCCGGATCCCGGCACTTTCGTGCAATATGTCCTACCAATTGAGCTAAGCTCATGAGACTCTAAGTTAGAATTTCTAACGATGATGGATATACAGTAGTTATTTGAAAGAAGTTTGCTTTCCTCCTCATTTGTATTGTTGAGACCATAATACGGTTGAAGCCAACAAAATTAAGGAAAAGCGAATGAGTTGAATTGTGAGGCACACATATTCGTTTTTTCTTATTTTTTTGGTACAAAAAGATAAATTGATCTCGTCATTAATTGATCTTGAACTTCTTCCTACCTAATTTATACGTTCCTTAACTCATACACATGAGCTATCCTACCTAAACCGTACACTAACCAAACCACCCTCCCAATTGTCTTTGGAGTTTTGACAACTAAACTAAATTTTTTGCGTCAATACTAAAATAAAACCTGAACCTGAACTAAATCTCTTATACTTTGTCTCTACAAAAGACAAGAGTAATCTCAAATCTCTTCTTCTTTCTCCGGTTTTTCTTGCAAACAGCCCAACCACAATACTGTGTTTACAGGCTGCAAGAGCATTTAATAGCAAAACCACAGCGTTTTCCGGTCCAACCCATGCAACCGGATAAAACCGGTCCGGTTCTAATGCACAGAGGTTTTCATGGTCAACCGGACCGGAAAAACCGGTTGAACCGTCCGGTCCGATTATAATTACCACAAACCAACCACCGCTTTGTTTGTGAACAAGGTTCAACAATAACCATTCTTCTAATCTCCATCTCTCTCTCTCTCTCTCTCTCTCTCTCACAAAACTAAACACAAACACAACCAGTGCATGGACACAACAACAACAACACAAACTCATTCTTCATCATTCATCTTTTCCCCCAATGAGCAGCACTAGTCTACCTTCAGTTCCACCACAAGATTCATGGACTCTCACTTCCCACAACCTCCTCCCTCGTTGGGATTCCCTTTCACTCTCTCACCAGGTTCAATTCTTAAACCCTAATTCATTATTACCAGTACTTGATTAATTCATTTCCTCAAAAATAAGGGAATTGAAAAAGCTAAGATTTTTGTTTTCAATTTCAAAATTGGGTAATTGATCAAGTTGCTATTTTGTTCAGTCAACGATCCCAATTTCAATATCGAGAGTTAATCAAGTTGATGCTGCAAGATTGGACATTGAAATGTCAGCCATGTTGAAAGAACAGTTGGTTAAAGTCTTCACTTTGATGAAGGTTATTTTATGACTTTATTTCATATTGTTTATTAGAAATTATGATTTTTATAAAACTAAATTTAAACAAAATATTAAGGGGTTAGTTAGTTAACACAGTTCAAGTTGTGGTTAGTTAAGTTCGGTAGGTGTTGAAACTAATTACCCATCAAAAAATCATCATTAACCACGCCTCAGTTAACTCATGAACCAAATGAGTCAAAACATATACAGCTCAAGTTCAGCTCATTTAGTTAACGAACATCAGTTTTAGCTCATGTTCAGCATATTTAGTTCACAAACTAAGTTTAACAAGTTAATTTTTTAGTCGAGTTTGAATTATGTTCGAGTTGTCTTGGTTCATTGTCAGGCCTAAACATCATTAACCACATAATTTGGACATGGTTAACCATAATTTCAAGTGTTCCACTGCATGTAGATTTGAAAACATGAAATTTGTGGTTAATCATGTTCAAATTCGTGGTTAATGAAGTTACATTAATGAGTTTGGTTAGTTAATATATCTATTAATCATATGCTGAATGCAGAATGTAATTAACCACAAATTTGAATTGTGTTAATCGCTTAGATTGTTGTCACATAAGTTGTCAAATTTTAGTTGTTTAAATAATAAACAAATTCTGTATCTTGGAATGAATTTCATAGTAATGGGATTGATTAATCTTACTATCAATTTTTAACTGCTTTCAACATCTTTCAAATTATTGTTTTTCTGTTTTTTTGGGATTAGCCAGGAATGTTATTTCAGTATGAAGCAGAGCTTGATGCTTTCCTTGAGTTTCTTATTTGGAGGTTCTCAATTTGGGTGGATAAACCGACTCCTGGTATTGCTCTCATGAATCTGAGGTATAGAGATGAGCGTGCAGTTGAATCAAGAGAAAAAGGTACGAAGGTCCGAATCTTATTTGTTTGTAGTTCTATTTAGCTAAGCTGGTCTTCAGAATTGTGAAATGATTTTGAATTCTATTTGCTTATTTAATATTGTAAATTGTAAGGGGTTAAACACTGATAATGAATTCCCTGTACCACACCTATTTGTTATCAACATTACTGGCATGGTGAGTGGTTATTCCCTGAAATAACTCTAATTGATGATGTCCTTTTGATGCTTTTGAATACGAAAGTTTAGAACACATGTTTGAGCCTGTCTTTCAAGTCTCTTGTGTCTCCCCCCCTCAGTTTGACCATAGATACACACAACATCTATGTCTATTTCTACAAGACCAAACAAAATCTATGTCTATTTGTACAATGCATCATGGTCATATAGAAGTAGCACACTGCTAAATGTTTTAATCATATAATTTCATGAGGTGTTCCCTTGCTTTAACTAATCAATAACATAGCTGATATTCTAGTGATATTTATACGTTTCTTTGAATATTGTCTATACTTCTACCATCTTCATCTTAATTTATCATTCTCTTATGGTACTTTCCATGCAGTAAGAACTGGTCTGGAGGGACCTGGACTCACCGTTGCTCAGAAGCTTTGGTATTGCATTGCCACTGTTGGTGGTCAGTATATTTGGGCTCGCTTACAATCATTCTCTGCATTTCGTAGATGGGGTGATACTGAGCAGGTATTTTCAAAATTTGGCCTTTTAAGCCATACACTACTAACTTGCAAACTTATAGGCCACTGTGGATAGAAGTGAGTTCTAATATGACTTTTTTCAGAGACCATTGGCACGGCGTTTATGGATTTTCATACAAAGAATAGAAGGGATTTATAGAGCTGCCTCATTTGGAAACCTGTTGATATTTCTTTGCACGGGAAGGTGATTGATTCTCTTGAACAACCAGACAATTCACACAACAATATTTGTTTCTTCAGTTTGAGTCTTTTCAATAATTCCATTTTAAGCATTGATTTCTAGTATATGTTGGTTTCTTTTAGCCTGACTGTTCTTCATGTTCCCTAGGACAAGGCTATCTTATCTTATGATTTCCGTGCTCTGTAAAACTCATCTTGTTGCATGCCATTTTGAAGCAGATATCGAAATCTTATTGAAAGAGTCTTACGAGCTAGGCTTGTATATGGGAGCCCAAATATGAACCGTGCTGTTAGCTTCGAGTATATGAACCGGCAATTAGTTTGGAATGAATTCTCGGTACTTCTCCTCTTCATCCAGTTTTTTGTTTTCTTAGTTTGTGGAACCCTATGGCTTAAACATGGTACTTTTACTTTTTGAAATTTCTCATGGCCTAGGTTTTATTTACATTAAGCTCTTTATATATTGGGCAATTCTTGGAAATCAGTTATTCTTAGCTTTCAACGTCTGTTGTTAAAGTGTGATGATTCATCAATTAAATTGATTAATTCCAACTTGATACATTCCTTTATAAACATTCCCAATACTAAAAATGTTTGCTACATCTTCAGAGGCACAATTAGTTGTTTTGGGTATTTCATGCCAACACAAACAGCTGGATGCTATCTCACTACTAGATGCATCCCTCTGAATATGATGGAAATTGAATTTGCGAACATGTTTAGCTTATGATTATCTAAAACTGTGGTGATAATTGTGTCTAATTCTGATTCTGATGGCAGGAAATGTTATTGTTGCTTCTTCCTCTTCTTAATTCATCGTCAGTGAGAAATCTTCTCAAGCCATTTTCAAAGGATAAATCATCGAGTTCGGCTGAGGATAGCACTGCATGTCCCATTTGCCTGGCTACTCCAATCATTCCTTTTGTTGCATTACCTTGTCAGCACAGGTAATACATATTACCATACAATCTGGACATTACTCTCATCTCGCATTATATTTTTGCTGTTAGGAACCTTTCATTGGCCATCACTTATAATATTTTTGAAGAACTTGTAGATATGGAATTTTTGTAGATCACGACTATATGTATATATATGATTCAAAGTAAACTGTTTCTCATTTACGGACTTCGGTTAGACAATGATTTACTACTTCTTTCTGCTAGATATTGCTACTACTGTCTTCGGACACGATGTGCTGCAGCTCCATCATTTAGGTGTTTGAGGTGCAATGAACCAGTAGTTGCTATGCAACGCCATGGTGGTGTCTCCACGGAATGATTGTTATTCAGAGAGAAGGAAAAAAAATTTAGAGTTAGGGAGCATTTGGTGTACTTACACAGAATTAGCATATAAAAACAATACCTGAAGTTGTGGTGGTATATTTTTCCACTTTATTTGGATTCTCTCATATTATTTACATTTAATTGGAAAGAAAAAATAAATCAAATTTCTTTCAGGGAAGTCTCATACATATTACCATACCATCTATTTGAATGTTCAAACTTGCTTATCTAAGGGGTATTGAGAATATTTTATTTCAGTTCATCTTGTTACATGGACACTTGTACTTTGTTTTTTTGCTATAGAACATTATGTATTTTACCTACCTAATAATAGTACTAGTTTCGCAATGTCATTTTCAAAGAGTAATTTTTAAAAGATATCTAGTTCGAATAAATTAGGTTGTACATCAAACATAAAAATGCTTATCATCTAGAACTTGGTCACCAACCATGCAAACCCATGATCAAGTTATTAAACAATATGAAAAGTAATTTGATGCCACGAGTGAAAGGGAAGAGGCAACAACACGATTGGTGCACATTGTATTAGAGACTTGCAACAAACAAGTTAAGTAATTTAAACTAAATTTAAATGAGATTTTGCAAGGGCAAATTTATATTTAATTCAATTGTTTACGATCACCCTACCTTTTCCCACCATGTCCCAATCTTTTTTCCTCTCCTAGATTCATTTCGTCGGAGTAAATCCTATTTGAAGCACATTAGATGCTAAATGTAAACATGAAGCACATTAGACGCTAAATGTAAACATTTTTCACAAAGGAGATATGAACATTAATTCATCCATCTTCCGACAAATTCTAAAAATATTTTGAAAATAAACATCACATATCAGCATCACTTTAATTTATTTGTATTTAGGCTATAACCTCTTTTTATAACAAAAATAGTCTAGTTGCTAGTCGCACAACCTCGCACCAATGTAGTACCTGCTTTGTCCGTCATCTCTAATCGTAGATAGATAAGTATATTTTGCATAAATAAAGGAAGGAGCTAGCCATATATATAGTTCCATTTTTAAAGCATGCACTTGAAGCAAGTTGTATACTTTTATAAAAAAAAGAAGAAGAAGCAAGTTCTATACTTATGCTTAATGTTAAATGAGGTGTTTTATTGGGGGATAATGCTCCAAAGAGCACAATGACTTCAATTTGGTATTGGTTGTTGGTGTTGCTATCCATAACTTGTGGCTTGTGCTTTCTAAATGCATAACTTAGTAGCGAAGAGTTATGACTTTCGAGTCACAATAAGCTACTACATGACACACATTAGATATCTTTGTTTACTAACTTCACTAGTTTAATTGATTAAGGCACATTACAAAAAGCAGTAGCTTAGTTGATTGAATAAAGTTTATGTTAATATTAAACAAGTAAAATCTATGATTAAAAATAGAAAAAATATAGCATAATAGTTTTGCATTAAAAAAAATGTTGAAAAATACTAACAAATCAAGCCAAACCCAATTTAGTGAATTTAACTCATCACAATTTAAAAGACCCAGAAAAGAAAAAACCCAAAACTCAACAAGATACTACCAATATTTTTATTTTTGTAACTGAGATATTCATTGTCGAATGCACCGACTGACTAATCTGTCATTGGATTGAAGACACTTTAAAGGGTAAAATAACTAGTCTATATGCAAGACGAAAATCAAACTCTCATATCCTTGGTAAGAAACGATGAATTAAAAAAATGATGATAATAATAATCAGAAAATATCAAGAACTTCTAATATAAAATTATTGCAAAGTGGACAATTTCCTCTATTAACCCAAAGCTCCCTTGAACACATTCTGCAAAATGTGTGTCCACATGGTATAAACGCTGCACCTTTATGCCTTACCATACACACGCAGCAATTGTGTTCCACCGTAACATTCCCTTCTCCTTCTTCTCTTTCTTCTTCTTTTTCTTCTTCTTCTCCTCGTTTCTCATGATTCTCATCCACGTCATCATTTTCTTCAACTTCAACTTCACTTCTCCGATCCAATTCAATTTCACTCTCTTCCAACAAATCCATCAACGACATACTAACCTGCGCCATCTCCGAATTATTAACATTAACGTTGATTTCCTCGTCGGAAGACTCACCGCCGGCGAACAATTCCGTCAGATCCGAATTAGCAACATCTTCGTGAACGGCGTCGTTTTGTTGTTGGTGAGTTGACTCGTCCGAGTTACGACGCTTTAAACGAAGTACTAATTCCTTAAAACCTTTCCACGGTTGTTTTCGATCTTTCGTGTTAACAACGTTGTTGTTGTTGGGTTCGTTTTCTCGTATAATATCGAAGAGTGTTGGGTTTGGGGTTTTTTGGTTGGTTAAAACAGCGTCGTTTTGGATTAAACTAGCAAGTGAGATTCGTGTGTTTGTGTTACTACCGGAAATCATTTGGTCGTAAAGTGTTATTCTTTGACGATTTTCCATTTTTTTTTGTTATGTTTTTGTGGGAGATTGAGGAATGAGAAAATTAAGGAATGAATTATTGTGAGAATGTTTCTTAAGTTGGTTGCAAGTTGTTGGAGATTGGAGATATAACTAAGTAATGAAATGAGTCAACGTTGCTTTTGGAGTAGTACTTTCTTTTTTCTAATAAGATTATAAAATTGGAAAAAGAAAATACACAAGACGACATAGAAAAGAAAGAAAGAAAGACAGAGAATTTAACTTGGGGTGAGTGTCCCTCTCTTTGTGTGAGAAATTAATTTTGACATTGAAATTCAAAGGAGGGGTAAATGGTAATGTTGAGAAACACATACCCATGTCTAAATTAAGGGTGTGTTTGGATGAGAAAGGAAAGTTGAAGGAAAGAAAATAAAAGGAAAGAATGTTAAAGGAATGAAAGTGGGTAGAAAGTAAGGAGAAAGTGAGATGATTGTTTAGTTGTTTGGTTTAAGGGAAAGTGAAAGTAAAGTGAGAGGAAAGAAAGATATATATTTATTGAATGTCATAAATACCCCTATATATAATCAACTATTAATAATTTTTATTATACATGTAAATAGTAATGTTTTTATTTGATAATATAATAATAATATAATAGGTGAATTAATAACAAAGAAAAAAATCAATATTATAAAAAATAGTGATTGGAATAGTTAATATATTAATATTACAAGCATTATACAAAAAACGTGTGAGTACTGTTTATGCATTACTGCATTAGAAAAGGTGCATAAGATTAAACAAAAGCAAGGGCAATATTGTCCTTTCATTATATTACACCATCATCTCAACTTTCTCCTCAAAGTTGAGCGGAAATTTTTTTGAGCATGGGACCCACATTTATTCTTCTTTCTTTCCTCTCTAACAAAGATCCAAACAATAGAAAGTGGTTCTTTCCACTCATTTTCTTTCCTTCCTTTGATCTTTCCATTGAACCAAACACAGCCTAAAGATTTGAGATTGTTTAATATTGATTCTATAAATGTGTATTTTAAATCGTCTGATATCAAATTAACGTTTGAGGTGTATCGAAAAAGAAAAATTAACGTTTGAGGTTGTGTTTTGTGTGTTTGTCTTCGGTCTTTCATTGCGAATCTGGTGTATTATGTTGAAGTATTTTTTTGTCGGGTATTATAGTGGTTAGAATTTAAGTGTATAAGTTTTGGTATAATCATGCAATTATGTTGCGGCATATCTAACATATTCGATTTTGAAAATATATTTATATATGAAAGATATCAAATTGATTTTATGACATTGAGATAGATTCTACTTAAATTTTAAGGTAGTATCAAATCTTCTTTAAAATTCATTGGATCATCAAATATCGTACAACTTATGTGATCACTAAGATAAAATTTAAAAAGTTTATGTGAGTTTAGTTGGTTGGTAGGAACATTATATGTAATATGCATGGAACAATATTTTTTTTTTTTGATGATGAAATGCATGGAACAATATTTAAATATTGATATATTCGTTTATTCACCTTTAAAAACTTTAAAGGGATGAGGATGAAATTCTAACCAGTACAACTTAAAAAGAAAAAAACCTAAAAAGTGCATAGAAATGAAATATATCCCTCATTTTACAAGTTACTTAAATAGAGTATGAACCATCTACTCCAATTTTCCTATTAAGATCATATTTATTCTTCTCTTTTTTAGTATACCCGCCAAAATCTAAGATGAACTTACAAGTATAAATTGCGTGACTACATTAATGGAGGGAGGGTTATCCAACATTAGGGACCCGGTGCAGAATAACGAACACGTTTACCGGGAAGTAAAAAAGAAAAACATGATCGATGGATGGGATCATTAAATTTGTAAGTAGGACCATTCATAAAGACATAACACAAAGTAAAGACAAAAGTTAAAGGAGAGACAGAGAATGCTTTGGATACCTTACCCTAACAGAAAGAGAGAGGCCACATATATTTACTTACTCATGCTTGTTGAAAAAAATATATTGTTTTTTTAAGGTATATATTTTGGTGTTAATTAATTCTCTAATTGTAAATTTTTACATACATTTTTAATATTAGATGTTAATATTGTAAGAGTGTTTTCATCTTTCATTTTTTTTTACCTGCAAGTTTTCATCTTTTGTTTAATTCCTTAATTTATCCTTCCTATTATACAAAAAAAAAATCAAGAAAGAAAAATCTTATGACTCAAAGTACTCTACCAAACAAATATATTTACATGTAGTACATCAATTAAAAGGTATTATTACCCAGTAGTGCTTGAAAATCTCTACTTACAATTTACAAAAGAACCAAATATATAGAGTTTAGCTTACCAAAAAAAATAAAAATATATAGAGTTTATTTTCTCATGGATTTTTTCTTTCATTGAAAATAATTATTCAAAGCATAACTAAAAATATTACTCTCTGTCTTTAATTATAAACTCACTTTAAAAAAAGTGTAATATTTAAATATAAGTCTATATACAAATTACTATACGTAATTATTATATTTTTATCTACACATACCACTAATTAATACTACTAACTTATATTGAAATATGAAAATTTAAATTAAATATATATACAAACAAAAAATAATTTAATAAAATTTACACATAAACTAGACATAATAATTACACTAGTATCGACTTTAATATACATGAAATTAGTCAAAGAGATTAAATGTTAATTAGTTGATCAAGTAATAATATATTGAATTTGGTAAAAAAGACAACTATTCAATTTTTCGCAAATGTATTAAAGAGAAAACTAAAAACACTTGACGTCAAAACTCCTTCAAAATTCTAGACTATTAAGATAATTTTTCTCTAAAAATCACTCATCAGAGGTGAATAAAAAAAATAATTTGTCAAAATAAAAAAAGTACTCCATAAAATTAGTTAGATAATCTGTTATAAAATGAGGTGTCATTTCAGTTTATTTATTCTATTTTTTGACTGGTTAATAATTTATTCTCTAAAAATAAGAATAAGAATTTTAATTGAGTCTCTAGAGTGTTCTATTCTGATTCCAACCACCACTATATTTTACTCCCCTCTCCCTCCCAACCCCCTTCACACACCAACCAACAATTTCAATCCTTCTCGATCCTTCTTTTCTTCTCACACCATTTTCATTCCTCTCTCTTTCTCAGGTAACGTTTTTCTCTCTTCTCTCTTTTTCCCCCAAATTAAACCCTAATTTTTCAATCACGCAATTCGCTTATCGATTGCTTTTTAATTTGTGTTATTATTCAGGGCTTTTTAACTTACGCTCGCGTTTCGTCGTTCCATCAATCCAATAATGACTCATATCCTTTAATTGCACAAAATCATTCATTTCTTCATTCAATTTTTAATTTTTTTGTTAATAATTGCGTTCTTTTTGGATTAATTGAAGGAATTGAAATTAAAAAGGAATAATTTTAACAATTGATAAAAAAAAAATTAGGGTTTTGTGATTTTTCATTATGATATTGTTTTGGACTTAACTGAAGCGAACGCGGTAATCAAAGAGAAAGAGATCGTGAAAGGGCTCAAGCAAGAGCTAATCAGAAAGCTAAACAAAATAAGAGTGATGGATTAACACCTGAACAACGAAGAGAAAGGTTGTTAATTTTTTTCCTATTAATTAATTAATTAATCTCTTTTTTATGTCTTAATTACTTTTTAATGATGATTAATAATTGTGTTAGGGATGCAAAAGCATTGCAAGAGAAAGCTGCAAGGAAAGCTGGACAGCGTGCTGGAGGAAGTAATATGGGTGGAGGTGGTGGTGGAGACAAAAATTAGGAATTAATAATAATAATTAATCATAATTAATTAGGGGAGGAATGAAGGTGTAATTTGTAATGGGTTGTTTTGATTTGATTTGATGATATGGGTTTATGGTTTTTAAGTCATCTGCAAATTATTATATGGTGTGAAAGGTTATTATTGTTGTAATGTTGTTGGCTTATCAAGCTTTTACTTTTATCTCATTTGGAATGCAATCTCTAATTTTATCATTAGCATTTTTCTAATCATATTCTTATTCCTTATCTTCTTACATTTTTTAGGATATGATCAAGTTATCTTATTTTTTATGCGAGGCTTTGAACACTTAAACAATCTCTAATTACAGCACCAATTCAGACACATCTATGGAATCTTGTAACAATAATTCTGGAATCGAATTCGAAATCAATTGATCGGAATAAATATATTTGATATATACTCAAGATATATACGCAAGCTAATCAGACAAAAAGTTTTGTAGCTACTCTTTTCTAGTAAATGGAAAATTCTGTTTTGTAAGAATGTTTGTAGTGAAGAAAGACAAGAAGGATTTGTAGCCATTGATTTACACAATGTGGCAATTTTTATTAAATTAATCATGTACAATTCTTGTCTTTCGTGTGTGGTTTCTTCATAATATGTGGTTTCTAAATTGTGAAACTAGTTCTTTTAAAAATTACATTTGTAGATTTGGAAGATACAATATTTTTATATAATATTTTTAATTTCTACTTTTTTTTGACAAAATATAATATTTTTAAATTCTACTTAAAAGATTAAAAGTTTGAATAAATTTTATCTTTTACGATATTGGATGGAGAAAACTTTATTTTAATAATTCAAACAACTTGCTTAGAAGATAAAAAGTTGTCATGTTAGTTTAGTAGAGATAGATATGTTTTTATCCATTCTCTTCTCTTAACCTTCAATTTGTCCGGGTCCTAATAACAATTTTAAAACAATTGAAGTTATCATGAATGACTTGTACCTTATTTTTTTATGATCAAACACACCAGAAAGTCTTTCTAAATTTTTAACTCTAAAATTTAACTTGTTTTATTATCTTAACAAAGTAATCATTTTAACTGATCGATCATGTACAATCATGAATGTCATCCGTACCCAGTTTGAATCCGTCTATTTTGCCTCTTCGGAGCAAAAACAAAATAAAGACGTGAATATAACATGTTATTTGTTTTCACTAACGTACGAATCAATTGACCTAAGATTCGGAATCATTGACCTAAGACTGGTAATGAAATTCAAACTCACAACGTCTGCATAATAATTGACCATTTCTTTTATGTTGAATTTTTTGTATTTCCCACTTCTATAGGAACCAATGTTACTGTATCATTTTTGTATTACCAACTTGATTAAAATGTAGATTGACTGAGTTTGAGTGGCAGATTTGTGACTGAGTTAATGTTACCAACTTTGTTATTTCTTTAGTTTTATTTTGTGGAAAAATAGCTACCTACGACTACGAGCAGACACAATTTGGCTTCTTAATAGAGAGCATCACCAAAACAACATTACTGGAGTAGTATCATCTAAACAATTTTGTTACACATTTATGGCTTTCCTAACTCATAACACAATCACTTTCATCATACTTTGTACCTTTTGTTTATGTTATAGTTCAATCAATGACACAATCACATCATCCAAATCACTCAAAGACCAAGACACAATAACCTCAAACAACACAGACTTCATACTAGGATTTTTCAGTCCAATAAATTCAACAAAACGTTACCTAGGAATTTGGTACATCAATGAAACAAACAACATATGGATTGCAAATAGAGATCAACCCCTTAAAGATTCATCAGGAAAACTCACAATTGACAAATATGGTAATCTTGTAATATTGAACTATCAAAAGGGTGTCATCATTTGGTCAATAAATATTTTAACTTCAAAAAATTCAACAAATTCAACAGCTCAGCTTAATGATTTAGGAAACTTGATTCTAAGCGACAACAATTCTGGAGAAACAATTTGGGACAGTTTCTCACACCCTGCAGATGCAGCTGTTCCAACCATGAGAATTGCTGCTAACAAAGTTACAGGTAAGAAGATAGCTTTTGTGTCAAGAAAGAGTGAAAATGATCCTTCTTCAGGATATTTTTCAGCTAGTCTTGAAAGATTGGATGCACCAGAGGTATATATTTGGCATGAGAAAAATATTTATTGGAGAACAGGTCCATGGAATGGAAGGGTTTTTCTCGGATCGCCGAGAATGACAACCGAGTATTTATTCGGTTGGAATTTAGTTCCCGACGATGGTGGAACTGCTTATTTAACTTACGATTTCGAAGACAAAACCAAGTTTGGAATTCTCTCATTGACACCACATGGAAAACTTAAGCTGGTTGAGTATATTAATAAAACACAGTTTCGTAGTTTTCTTGAGGTTGATCAAAATGAGTGTGATTTTTATGGAAAATGTGGACCATTTGGGAATTGTGATATTTCTAGTGTACCAATTTGTAGTTGTTTTAAGGGGTTTGAGCCAAAGAATTTGATGGAATGGAGTTCAGGAAATTGGACTAATGGTTGTGTGAGGGAAAAAGGATTTAACTTGAAGTGTGAGATGTTGAAGAATGGATCAAGTGAATTGAAACAAGATGATTTTTTAGTGAAACATAACATGAAAGTTCCTGATTTTGCATACAGATTAGTTGGTAATGAAAATAATTGTGAAAAAGTTTGTTTAGCAAATTGTTCTTGTTTGGCACATGCATATGATCCTTCTATAGGTTGTATGCATTGGAGCGGAGATTTAATTGATTTACAGAAATTTCCTTCTGGAGGAGTTGATCTTTCCATTCGTGTGCCGGCAGAATTAGGTGTCTTTTCTCTCTTTTTAAAAGTTTTTTGTTTCAAGATTGTCTAGCTTCTTACCATTCATTCTAATATGTCGGATAAGTACAGTTGCAGTAGCACCTGCAGTAGCACCTGCTGTTGCACCTGCACTAGCAGATAATAAAAAGAAGAAATGGAACAACAAGAGTATCTTAATCATCGCAATTACCGGAGGGATAGGAGCATTTACCTTTATTATATGTGCTTATCTTTTGTGGAGGAAATGTTTTCCTAGGCATAAAGGTAAAGTTTCCACATTGCTATTTCTTTTTTAAATTGAAGAACATTGGTTACTTTATATCTTTGGAGGCCCCAATATTTTTGTTTGTTTGTAGATTTTAAATTTCTTCAGTGTTCCCATTCTTTTTAACAACTGATAAATGCATTCAGGAAGACAACCTCAAAACTTGATTAACAAAGTACATAAACAAATGAAATTGGATGAGCTACCATTGTATGAATTTGAAAAGCTTGAAACTGCTACAAACAGTTTTCACTTTGGTAATATGCTTGGGAAGGGAGGTTTTGGCCCTGTATACAAGGTGATTTTGTCTTATATTTTCTATGTCATTATTTGCGTTATATACCATATATCCAATATTAATATGTTTTTAACACTATGTAGGGAGTAATGCCAGATGGACAAGAAATTGCTGTGAAAAGACTCTCAAAAGCATCAGGACAAGGAATAGAAGAATTCATGAATGAAGTAGTAGTGATTTCTAAACTTCAACATCGAAATCTTGTACGACTTCTAGGTTGTTGTGTTGAAAGGGGCGAGCAAATGTTGGTTTATGAGTTCATGCCAAATAAGAGTTTGGATGCCTTTCTCTTTGGTTAGTTCTTTTCCCTCTTTTGTTTTTCAATAGTTTATCCTCATTGCACCTTGGATTGTATAGAGAATGTATACATAAGTGCTTAATGCTTAATTATGTTGTATATCCAAACGTCGCCTAAGTAGGTTTCTTTCTATACAATATTCCGAATGAATCCAATTTGTCATCACATTAATGTATTCTTTACTCTTTTTTTAAGATCCACTACAAAAGAAAATTTTAGATTGGAAAAAGCGATTGACCATAATTGAAGGAATAGCTCGAGGTATAATGTATCTTCATAGAGATTCAAGACTAAGGGTTATTCATAGAGATTTAAAAGCAAGCAACATTTTACTTGATGGCGATATGATTCCAAAAATATCGGATTTTGGTTTAGCTAGAATTGTTAAAGGTGGAGAAGATGGTGAAGCTAACACGAAAAGGGTTGTCGGAACTTAGTAAGTTGTACTATAGCTCATTTCACATTATAATGTTGGTTTATTTTTACTTGTGTTACTATAATATATATTTTAAATAATGCAGTGGTTATATGCCGCCGGAATATGCAATGGAAGGACTTTTCTCTGAAAAATCAGATGTTTATAGCTTTGGAGTTTTATTGCTAGAGATTGTTAGCGGGCGTAGAAATAGTAGCTTTTATAACCATGAGAATTCCCTTAGCCTTGTAGGCTTTGTAAGTCTATATATTACATGCCCTTATTTATTATTACATGAGATAATAAGTGTAAGCAATACACTCATAACACTTCATTTATTGTCTATAAATTGTGTGGGAAGCAAAAACATTATTAATAATTTGTTTTTCTTACTAGGCATGGAAGCTATGGTTAGAAGAGAACATTATATCTCTAATAGATAAAGAGGTATGGGATGAATGTTCTGAGAGCAGCATGTTGAGGTGCATACACATAGGACTTCTATGTGTGCAAGAACTTCCAAGGGAAAGACCAAGTATATCAACTGTTGTTTTGATGCTTATAAGTGAGATCACACATCTTCCTCCTCCAAGGAAAGTTGCATTTGTTAACAAGCAAAATTCCTCTCAAAAAATTCAGCAAACTTCTAACTCAAATAACAATGTAACTTTGAGTGAAGTCCAAGGCAGATAAACTATCTCTCATTGTTAAAAAAAACTCACAGCAGCCGCGACATCACACAAAGATAGTGAAATAGAGAGCAAAATGACTATGGTGGTTTGATGTGAATGGCGAAACCGAAACAATTGGATTTGGAACCAGAAAATCTCAGCAGCACAAGCATGTATGATATGGTTGCTTCTCTGTCTGCTGATTGTATGATGTATATATAATGTAGGCTAAGGAGGAGAAGTTGTAAACCCTTTTATTGATGTTATTCATGGGACTAAGTGTTATGATATATGACTGAAATCGGGTTTATTGTTTCAAATTTGAGTTTGTTATCTTTTGATTCGAACTTTTGTGGTGAAGTTTATCCAAGGACATATTAATATGGTAACTCACGTCTTCTTCGTTAAAAAGTTTATCAAAAAAACTTAATTTGATAAAACTATGGTGAATAAATGTTATGAATACCAAAAATATGTTACGGAAGAATGCCTCTCTAATAAATCTATGTAGTGTGTCCAAGTAAAATTATGAGCAGAGAATCCAAAACTAACTAGCTTGTCGACACAATTATTTCATTCTCTGAAATATAAAAAAACTCAACCTGATGAGAATGACTCAATTTTTCCATTTGTTGAATAAACGCCAAATAACTATATGAAAATATTTAATCTTACAGCAAAACAATCCACAAAAGTACTGTTATGAACAACTTTTTTAGTTGTAAAAAGCTGTTCATAAATGTAAGAAACTACTTCTAAGAGAAACTAAAAATTACACTATAATAAACTATTAAACTTACTTCATTCATCTTTGTTTAACTCATTACCTTCATGCTCTATATATAAGCAAGAAATCCTACATTTTATCTAGAATTTTCTATTGGGCCTATGATGACTTTGCGTCATTACTTAGTTTTGCAAGTACTTTCAAGTCATTTTAGGAACTTTTTGTATTGATTTTATGATTCAAAACAAGAGAATCTACCTAGTAAAGGAGTTAGCTTGATATTGAAGGAAAGATGAATTTTGTAGGTTTGACACTGCCGGCTGCGCTCAGCGCAATTGAATTGCAAATTTGGCCTTTTCAGCACTGCCAGCTGCGCTCAGCGCAATTCTTTTGCATTTCAGAGCAGTTTGCCACTGCCAGCTCCGCTCAAAATTTTTTTTGAATAAATTTTATCTTATACGATATTGGATGGAAATTTTTTTATTTTAGTAATACAGACAACTTGTTCTGAAGATAAAAAGTTGTCATGTTGATTCAATAAAAATAACAATATATATACAGTTGAAATTATCATGCCTTGTACCTTAATTTTTTAGTGATCAAACACACCCGAAATCTTTCTAAATTTTTAACTCGTCAATTTAACTGATCGATCATGTACAATCATGAATGTCATCCGTACCCAGTTTGAATCTGTCTATTTTGCTTCTTCGAAGCAAAAACAAAAAAAAGACATGAATATGACATGTTATTTGTTTTCACTAACGTACGAATCATTGACCTTAGACTGTAATGAAATTCAAACTCACAACGTCTGCATAATAATTGACCATTTCTTTTATGTTGAATTTTTTGTATTTCCCACTTCTATCGGAACCAATGTTACTGTATCATTTTTTTTTTGTATTACCAACTTGACTAAAATGCAGATTGACTGAGTTTGAGTGACAGATTTGTGACTGAGTTAATGTTACCAACTTTGTTATTTCTTTAGTTTTATTTTGTGGAAAAATAGCTACCTACGAGCAGACACAATTTGGCTTCTTAATAGAGCATCACCAAAACAACATTACTGGAGTAGTATCATCTAAACAATTTTGTTACACATTTATGGCTTTCCTAACTCATAACACAAATAACTTGTTCATTACTTTCCTCATATTTTGCACCTTTAATTTATGTTATAGTTCAATTAATGACACAATTACATCATCCAAATCACTCAAAGACCAAGACACCATAACCTCAAACAACACAAACTTCAAGCTAGGATTTTTCAGTCCATTAAATTCAACCAACCGTTACCTAGGAATTTGGTACATCAATGAAACAAACAACATATGGATTGCAAACAGAGATCAACCCCTTAAAGATTCATCAGGAAAAGTCACAATTGACAAATATGGTAATCTTGTAATATTGAACAATCAAAAGGGTGTCATCATTTGGTCAATAAACATTTTAACTTCAAAAAATTCAACAAATTCAACAGCTCAGCTTAATGATTTAGGAAACTTGATTCTAAGCGACAACAATTCTGGAGAAACAATTTGGGACAGTTTCTCACACCCTGCAGATGCTGCTGTTCCAACCATGAGAATTGCTGCTAACAAAGTTACAGGTAAGAAGATAGCTTTTGGGTCAAGAAAGAGTGAAAATGATCCTTCTTCAGGATATTTTTCAGCTAGTCTTGAAAGATTGGATGCACCAGAGGTATTTATTTGGCATGAGGAAAATATTTATTGGAGAACTGGTCCATGGAATGGAAGGGTTTTTCTCGGATCGCCGAGAATGACAACCGAGTATTTATTCGGTTGGAATTTAGTTCCCGATGATGGTGGAACTGCTTATTTAACTTACGATTTCGAAGACAAAACCAAGTTTGGAATTCTCTCATTGACACCACATGGAACACTTAAGTTGGTTGAGTATATTAATAAAACACAATTTCGTAGTCTTGAGGTTGATCAAAATGAGTGTGATTTTTATGGAAAATGTGGACCATTTGGGAATTGTGATAGTTCTAGTGTACCAATTTGTAGTTGTTTTGAGGGGTTTGAGCCAAAGAATTTGGTGGAATGGAGTTCAGGAAATTGGACTAATGGTTGTGTGAGGGAAAAAGGATTTAACTTGAAGTGTGAGATGTTGAAGAATGGATCAAGTGAATTGAAACAAGATGATTTTTTGGTGAAACATAATATGAAAGTTCCTGATTTTATAAAGAGATCGGTTGGTAATGAAAATAAGTGTGGAACAGATTGTTTAGCAAATTGTTCTTGTTTGGCACATGCATATGATTCTTCTATAGGTTGTATGTTTTGGAGCTCAGAGTTAATTGATTTGCAGAAATTTCCTTACGGAGGAGTTGATCTCTTCATTCGTGTGCCGGCGGAATTAGGTATTTTCTTTCTCTTTCTTTTTAAGAGTCTTTTGTTTCAACTTTTAAGAGTCTTAAATGACCTATATGTTACATAAAAATCTTAAAGGACCTATCTGATATAAAGTATAAACTCAAAACTTAAAGATCCCTCAATGCATTTGGCCTATTTTACATGTTTAAGTTTATATTCTAATCAAATTTTAAAATCGGAATGACATCAAAATATTTGATATTATCAAGATCCGCATTCAAATAACACATTACAGACACTAAACATAATATTTTTATGTCATTTGTCTAAGACGCATAAGTAGAGCTTTTAACCATTCATTCTAATATGTCGGAAAATGTACAGTTGCAGTTGCGCCTGCACCTGCGCCGGTAGATAATAAAAAGAAGAAGGCGCACAACAAGAGTATCTTAATTATTGCAATTACCACTGGGATCGGAGGATTTACCTTGATTATATGTGCTTATCTTTTGTGGAGGAAATGTTGTAAAGGTAAAGTTTCCTCAATGCTATATCTTTTGTGGAGGAAATGTTGTAAAGATTTTTATGTTGATTTTTAATTTCTTTAATGTTCAAATTCTTGTTTACAATTGATAAATGCATTCAGGAACACAACCTCAAAACTTGATTAATAGAGAACAAAGACATATGAAATTGGATGAACTGCCACTATATGATTTTGGAAAGCTTGAAACTGCTACAAACAATTTTCACTTTGGTAATATGCTTGGGAAAGGAGGTTTTGGCCCTGTATACAAGGTGATTTTGTTTAAGATTTTGTATGTCATTGTATTATATACGATATCCAATATTAACATATTTATTTTATACTATCTAGGGATTAATGGAAGATGGCCAAGAAATTGCTGTGAAAAGACTCTCAAAAGCATCCGGACAAGGAATAGAAGAATTCATGAATGAAGTAGTAGTGATTTCTAAACTTCAACATCGAAATCTTGTACGACTTCTAGGATGTTGTGTTGAAAGGGGAGAGCAAATGTTGGTTTATGAGTTCATGCCAAATAAGAGTTTGGATGCCTTTCTTTTTGGTTAGTTCTTTTGCCTCTTTTATATTCTTACTTCAAATATTCGTTATAAATTTTCAATCCAGCGGTGGACTTTATAAATTTATATTTGTTATAATGTTATGAATGACTTGTACACCATGAACCACTTAAAAGACTTATGCATATTAGACAAAGCTCTTAGTTATATGTTGTATATCAAAATGCCTCCTAAGTTTAATTAAGCACCCAATTTGACATCACAATATTTTTTTTAAGATCCACTACAAAAGAAAATTTTGGATTGGAGAAAAAGATCAAACATAATTGAAGGAATAGCTCGAGGTATACTCTATCTTCATAGAGACTCGAGACTAAGAATCATACATAGAGATTTGAAAGCAAGCAACATCTTACTTGATGGTGACATGATTCCGAAAATATCAGACTTTGGTTTAGCTAGAATTGTTAAAGGTGAAGAAGATGATGGAGCTAACACAAATAGGGTTGTCGGGACATAGTAAGTTGTCCTATTTCATATGACATTATAATTTTGGAACCAATACTACAATTGAATTACAGTTTTCACTTGTGTTATTATAAATGTAGTGGTTATATGCCGCCTGAATATGCAATGGAGGGACTTTTCTCTGAGAAATCAGATGTCTATAGCTTTGGAGTTTTACTGCTAGAGATTGTTAGCGGAAGAAGAAATAGTAGCTTTTATAACCACGAGGATTCTCTTAGCCTAGTAGGCTTTGTAAGTCTATATACTCCATGCCCTTATTACATATGAGATGATAAGTGTTTTCAATACATGCTCAACACTTCATTATATGTCTAAATTTATGTGGATTTCACTGATCTATTAGGGAAAAGTCTACTTAAATTTTAATTTCTAACCAATGATAATGTTGGAAACATATTCATAAAGAATGTCAATATTTATGATCATGTTTTTCTTACTAGGCATGGAAGCTATGGTTAGAAGACAATATTATATCTCTAATAGATCAAGAGGTATGGGATGAATGTTTTGAGAGCAGCATGTTGAGGTGCATACACATAGGACTTCTATGTGTGCAAGAAATTCCAAAAGAGAGACCAAATATATCAACTGTTGTTTTGATGCTCATAAGTGAGATTACACATCTTCCTCCTCCAGGAAAAGTTGCATTTGTTTACAGGCAAAATTCAAGAACTACAGAATCTTCTCAAAAAAGTCATCAATCTAATTCAAACAACAATGTAACTTTGAGTGAAATCCAAGGCAGGTAAACTATAATATGCATGGGATCAATACTATGACATGAAGTTGGCGAAACGGAGCAAGTTGGCGAAATGGTGGTTTGGTGTTAATCGTAATACCGATACAATTGGAATATTGAGTACTACATTACTACTGATTAAAAAAATTTCAACTGAGTTTCTAAGAAGAAGGATTCAATTCTAGGAAAAGGACATTGCAGCAGCAAGAAGATTTAGTACAAATTAAATATGTGGAAATATTTTGTAAATATATTAGAGATTAAAATTTACATTTATATTGTATTTTTAACATATACTCTCTCCGTTTCATTATATAAGCACTCTTTCAAAAAAAATTTAGTCCCAAAATATAAGCTCCTTTGCAAATTACTATGTGCAATTATTACTTTTTTTCCTACACATACCCCTAATTATTACACTAACTTGCATTGAAATGTGAAGAGTCAAATTAAATACACATAAAAACAAAGGACAATTTAGTAAAATTACACACAAATTAGACATAATAATTACATTAACTAATATTTCTTAATAAGCGTGATAATGGTCAAAGAGGCTTATATAATGGGACGGAGGGAGTACAATGTTTATAGGGTAAATGAGCTATTACCTTAGGCGAGTTTTGTTTTTCTCTATAAAATTATTTTTTAGATTACTCTCTTTAAATGTATTTTTTTTTTAATTTATTCCTCTCTGTTGACTTTCCTCTGTTGACGTGATAGACAAAAAAAATAATTTTTACTGTTGTGACAGTGTACTTTTTGCTGACGTGGAAGTTGACTTTTGTCTACCACATCAGTAAAAAGTCAACATAAAAAGATAAATCCAAAAAAATAATTTTACAGCAAGAGTAATAAAAAAAATTATGGGAAAAGTAAAACTCCTCTATTAACCCCATCTCATTGGGTTGTTTTAGAAACACCAATGTAGACTTTCTGAAAATTTCTCTTCACACCCCTCCATGTTTCTCTATGAGATAATTGGATTGACCCTTTTTGGTCCATTCCACTACACACAAAAAAAACTATAGAGTTTATTAAAATTGTTAGAAATATACTTCTAGAGATATAGAATATAGAGAATAGAGATAGAGAACTTTGTATTATTCTATTCATGTGTGTCTTTACATCATATACAAGAGTGTTATTTATAAGACACCAATAGAGAAGTGAAAGAACAAAGCTATTTACTATCCACTCACTAGTGGGAAGTGTAGTGGAATTGGAAGGGAAGGGATGGACATCCACTATGTATATTTATTCATAACACTCCCCCTTGGATGTCCATCGAGGATATGCCTCATTAAAACCTTACTAAAATAAAACCCAGCGGGAAAAAAATTCTAGTGAAGGAAAAAGAGTACAATATCCTTTCAGTGGGAACTGCCTCGTTAAAAACCTTTCCAGGAAAACCCAGTGGGAAAAACCATGGCAAAGGAAAAAAAAGTGCAGTTTTTCTCCCCCTGTTTGAAGCATTTGTTAAGAATATAGATGCCAACATTTAAATGTTCTCCCCCAACACATTTAATCAATATGCTTCATGATATATCCTCCTTTTAATAGAGCTTTGTAGTCATCACTATCTTCAAGACCTCTTCCTTAAATTATTTGTATTTGAACTTGATAAGTAGATATGAGAACTATTGAATGAGATTCACATCATGTTGATGCCTCAATATTGACATATGTAGATAATCACGTACTTGTGACTCGACTATTGTGAATCAGAAAATTAGCTCATATCTGCATGCATGGTTAATTTGACGAACAAATATTCATAAAATAATTGCTTTCACTCAATCATAAAAATATTTACCTCACTTTATTTTAATGCATTTTGGTTGTTGATAAATCCTATCTCACTAACAAAAATAAAATAATATTATCTCATCAATCAATATAAGATTTAAGTAATATGCATGCAAATTTAAAGTCTTCCACATCGAGATATTAGATCTTTTCTTGACACTAACATCATTCGCTCAATAGATATAATTTATCAAGATTCAATTAGCTAATTGATCGATCTGCATATCGAGATAAATTTTTCTCAAAATATCTTAAGATATTTCTCTATATCCATTATAGGATTTTTCAAGTAGAAGATCCTTCAGGGATCTTCATATAATCATATCTATCAAATGAGCCATATAAATATATTGTAATAACATTCACCATGTGAAAATTGAACTCTTCTTGTGCTACAAGGCATCTTACGTACCAAAATAATACGTGTATCCTTGAGCAACAAGTCGTGCTATTATTTCACAATTTCATCATTCTCTTTTTAATTTCACACCTTTTAGGTGTTTGGACTATAGGTCCAAAAATATTTTGAGTGTAAAGTGAATTTCATTATACTTGAATCCAATTTCTCAATTTTGGCCAATTCTCACTTTGTCTACAATCTTTAGTAGATCTAGGTTCATGATCCTCATTTTCATTTATCAAAAAATAGCGCTATAATATATTTAAAAACATCGTCAACGTTGACTTCCTTCGGTTCCTTTATATTCCATTCATGGCATAATATGTTGAGATCTCTATATTTTCATAAATTTCAGGTACCTGATAAGTTCTTCTGGAATTGAAAAATCAATTATGTCAATTACTCTTTTCATATCCTCACTTGGGTCATCTTTCTTTTTAGCTCCTTTTTTTTTTTATTCGAGGATTTTTTATCTTTGGAACCGACTGCACTACCACGCTTCAGGGTGGTTAAGATTCATTTGCAATTTTGATTGAAGCGTTAGCAGCTAATAGTTTATCTCATAAACTTTGGAAATGATTTATCTGAGGATCAAGATGAGACAATAATAATAATTCAATTCAAGTGATTTATTTGAACTTCTGGTTCAAATTTTCAGCTGCTTCTTATCTCCCCCTAATATTGGGAAAACTAATTTATCACTTGATAATCAACCTTCTGGGTTGTAAACAAGTCTCCAATTTTTAGCTCAAGATAATATATGGAGATTCATGTCAAATTCATTTTCCCAATATTCTCTAAGAATTCATCTTAATGCATTATATTGCAAATTAAGGGGAGGACTTTCATATAATAACTTATTGGCTTGATGCAAAATAAAAATTCAATATAAATGATCACATGTTCCCAAAATATGATTTAAAAATTATGATTTCATAAGTATCAATCACACATTTAACTTTAGACGTCTAAAGAATGGATCTTCAGGTCCATATATTTTTCTTTAGCTAGCATATTCAATATCAACATATGATACTTATGAAATACTTACTGAAAATTTCACAAACTTCTGGTTGTGAGTTGTCTAACCATTTAGTTGGTTTATAAATAAAATCAATATTCAATATTTCAACTTCCTTTGGGAACGAATAACATACAATTCATTGAACTGAAGAACTTCTGGCTCTTCAAAATATATCCAATATAGATATTATTTTTCGCATCATAATAGATCCGGGATAACCCAACCGGACTTGCCAAAGACAAATTTAATATGATTTGTAAACTTCTGGTTTACAATAATTTATGCTTCAATAGCACTAATATTTATTCTCAAAGTTTAACTTTGTTCTCCATTGATAAGTTCCAAAAAGTAGTAAAATCTCATATACAATTTAGGCACTTATTGACTTGTTTTAAATACAATTTCATATCAAAACTCCAACTAAGATGTAGATATTATGTTTTGTTAGAAAATAGCCAAATTGTGTTTTTTGTACCTAATCCCAACCATTTTGTAGGCATTTGTGCTTGCCTTGTGAATCTTGACAAATAAAGAGTGAAATGAAGTTCAGCATTCGGGCTAAGCGAGCTTAAAGCGAGGTCAAAACAGAAAAATGCAGAAAATCCAGTTGCTGTCACCGTGGCTGAGCGACCACCTGGCGAGAGCTGGCGACCTGGAAAACAGAAGTGCTCGCGGCCTGGCGAGCTCTGGTGAGAGCTGGCGAGCTGAGCTCGCCCAGCGAGCTTTTGGTGGCCCAGCGAGCTGTGGCGGTTTGAAGGGGACACGTGTCAGAAAACCCACAGTTGAAGAAACGTTTTCTCGCCCAGCGACCTGTGCTCGCCCAGCGAGCTTGTAAAATCATATCTACTATAAATAGCCTTCAAAACAGATTTTTTAAGAGAATCCACCTCTCCCAAGATCCAAACAGGACGAAAAATAGAGAGGAACACTAAGGAGCAAGATTCAAGGAGATTTGAAGGTGGATGCACTACAATAGTTGAGACATCATCATTGCTAAGTTTGTTCATCTCTTTTCTTCTTAATCTTTGTAAAGTTCTCATGAAAATGAAGGGCTAATTTCTATTTTGTTGGGATTAGATGTAGCTATTGTATGAGTATGTGTTCTTGATGATCATGGTGTTGTATGAATTTTAGTTTATTTATCAAAGTTGATGTTATCTTTGATTTACATGTTTTATCTTTAGATTTGAATTGTTATAGACATATACCTTTTGAATCCATGATCTAGGATAATATCTATTAAACTCTAAATTCTAGACATAGATTTGGGTTTAATATTCACATAGAGTGGCGAAACTTAATGTTATTGTGTTGTGTATTCATCCGAGACATCGGAGTGTATACAATACGGTAAAGCCGGTGTATTGATTAGTCACCCGAGACATCGGGGATTAATAGATATAAACGGGACTCTCGTCGTGATCTGGACACGGACACGTACGTGAGCGATACGTGATAATTTTGGTAAATAGCTAAGATTTATATAACTGATTAAGAGAATACATACGATTAAGGTAGTGAAGTTTAATCCCAGCAATCTTATCTCTCTGTTAATCTTGTCATCATTTACCGTTAGTTTAATTAATCATTTTAAACAAATATCATCTTTTCTTTATACTTGAAACTATATCAATTGTTGAACGGCTACGATATCGCATCAGTCCCTGTGGATACGATAAAACTATACTTACTTTTGTACTTTAACATCCATGTAATAATATATTAGCTCTTCTGGAGCTTTCAATAATTTTGGAGTATCAAAAATAATTTTAATCAAATTCTTGGAGAGAATATATAAGTCAATTATATTAACTTTCATCATAATAATTGTCAAACTCCATGTAGGGAAAACAAAGAAATTAAGAAATTTTCACTTGTATCGGAAATAATTCGATCACTTATAGATCATCATGCATTCAATATGAGCAAATATTATTAAAAACAACTTATTGATTTTGACTATATTTCAAAAGCCTAGCTCTTCAGGAACTTGACTATAAGAGATGCTCAAATAAGTATATATTTTATGCAACTTTCAAATGATGCTTCATTGATTAATTAATAGTTCTTCAGGAACTATACTTTGAGCAATCCTTCAGGGATGCTTGAATATTAAATTTTCTTATTATCAATCATTAAGTGATTAACCCTTTTGAATTCTTTTGGAACTCATATAGAATAATGTTGAATTCTTTAGGAACTACCCTTTTGAATTCAGGAATTCACATTGAATAATATGAGTTCTTCAGGAACTACATATAATAGTTGTTTTCAAACACTCATACGGCTACAAACAAGTTTCATAATTCAACTACCAATACCATATCTATTTGGTTAGAGCTATAAATTATATTGAGTTGAAACTACAAGAGTCGGTGAACATACCTTTACAATAATAATTGGTAGACTATTGTGCAGAAGATAGATGATTGCAATTTCTCACATGTAATTAGTAGACAATATATGAAAGATATAAAAGGTTTAAATACAACCAAATACTAGTTACCATGTATGAAAATCAAATGTCAGAGATATACCAAACTTTCAAATATCATGTATCCGAGAGTTTAACAAGATACCAAACAACACATACCTTTTTTTCTTTTCGTATGTATATATAATCAAGGTATATATCTATTAGCTTGAACAAAGAGTAATCTTACTGTGAAAATTTTCTATATCTTTTTAGAAACCTAAATTTCAGAATTATTATTATTAGTTATCACAAAGATGATATTCAGAGTCCTTTCATTTTAATAATAAGTCTCAAAAAAATTTAATTGAAACAAATAATCATAACAAAATATCATGTATTATCAAAACTCATTCGATGATATTATGTCATAAGCACAATAAACACAAGGGATAGTCTCAACATATGATAACAAACATAAACATAATCAAGTTTGTACACAGATCCACCAAATAATAATAAACATAATCAAGCACCCAAACTCATGGTCATGTTTTGCAAATAAATGTCAAAAGATAAAACCAGAAACATACATATACTTAATGATATTGCTTTAATTTCTAAAACTTATCAATCATTATTCTCCCACAATCAAGTTCACCACCAGCACTAAATAGCAAACGAACTACTTTGAATTTACCTTCAAGAAGCCTACTCTTGCTTCTAATTTTGCAGCACCCACAGAGTTTCTTTTCATTAATTCGTCAGTTCCGTTCAAACTAATCTCAAACACACTATTAGCTTTAAAACAAGCCACGGCCAATTATTTCTCATTAGCAAGACTATAAACAATTCTGGGTTGGTCTCATGAATTGGATAGAGTATGAATATAAATTGATTGACCCACATAATTAATTTGCACAAATTATTCAAGTACACATGTATAAATTTATACTCACAAATTTATTTATTATCATGTTAATTAATTAAACATTCTTCAAACTATTCATACACTATCTATAATATTAAGTATTGACAAACCGCGCGTCCAATTTTAATCAATAGTTGAGATGATTGTATGAAACAGATTTAATAAATTCATAATCTAAATTATATGACCAAATTTGATTACCGTGGATAACCGTAAATTTAACAAAATTGCTTCAAGTTATATATGCTATATCACTTATATGTAGAAAATGATTATAATACTAACCGGCTTTTATGTTCTTTAAATGATCAAAGTGTTATATATGCTTCACCATACTAATGTCGGTCGCGAAGCACAAACAACATCGAACATTCAAATACATAAAGACATGATGCCAAGGTTCATACAATATATAATAATCAAAACAAGGCTACTCGTGATTTCATAAAAATAGATTAAGAGTTGCGTACCTCAGTTGGTAAGCTCGTGCTGGTAACGTGTTAGAAATAAACTTCTAGAGATATAGAATATAGAGAATAGAGATAGAGAACTTTGTATTATTCTATTCATGTGTGTCTTTACATCATATACAAGAGTGTTATTTATAGGACACCAATAGAGAAGTGAAAGAACAAAGCTATTTACTATCCACTCACTAGTGGGAAGTGTAGTGGAATTGGAAGGGAAGGGATGAACATCCACTGTGTATATTTATTCATAACAAAAATAAAGAAGATAGAGTAAATGAATACGGTGTAGTAGCGAAAAGTAGGGTGCAAATATTGACGGCTAGTATTCATAAATTCAAACTAAATTTGTGTATCCATGTCATGTTACTCTCAACTCAAGTCTCCTTATATACAGGTCAACGATGCAAGTACAAGGAAAACGCGCATGATGACATGATTAATTCCACGACAATGAATTCAAAGATTCCCAAATTTTTTAATGTGAACTAAAATATTGTGTTCACATCATTTTCTTAGCATTATTAATCCTTTTCTAGTTCACTGTCATTGGTAGGTAGTACTAAGAAGGATAATGATGTAACTAAAAATGTCTTTAGAATTTGATAACTCCCGTTGAAATCTGAGTTAATTAACCTTTCCCAACAGCGTTGACTTCAAGTTGTTAACATTAACAGTTGTTCTTTTGCGAGAAAAAAAAACGTTGTAAATTCAACACGGATAAGGAAACATTTTTCTATATTATATACTAATATAGTACAATATTATATATTTATATAGTATAATTTCTTTTTAAACAATCACGATCAAACAATTAGAAGTAATTCAAAGAACATAAATAATAAAATAGATTTTTTTTGTTACATAGACGAAATAAACAATTCATTATAAATTCACACACACAAAGTGATCAGGGATCGACCTCAATTATAAATATCTGGCTTAACAATTTTAATATTTTCTATCAATTGAGTTAGAATTTCTAGAATATAAAATATATTTTGATAGTTAAAAAAGAGAATATATATATATATATCACTTTTTAAATACAAAATCAATTATAGATAAATTTGACTCTTGGAAAGT
The DNA here is from genome assembly GCA_951804385.1 of Trifolium dubium. Classification (NCBI taxonomy): domain Eukaryota; kingdom Viridiplantae; phylum Streptophyta; class Magnoliopsida; order Fabales; family Fabaceae; genus Trifolium; species Trifolium dubium. The sequence continues at coordinate 2,273,502 of OX638063.1, read as the reverse complement.
GGAACTCAATTTTTCTAATTGTTAGTGTTAGTTTTTTTTTTTAATTAATTTTTTTGTGTTGCTAGTTTACCTTTTACATAAATAAAGTTATTGTGAATTTTGTTCGTAATATCTAATTCAATTGATAATGTCAATATTATTGGATTAAACATTTTTGCTGTACTCAAACTTGAAACTTTATAGACTTATAGTTGTATATTTAGATTTAGTAGTGTTTATAATAGTTCATATAAGATAACAACAAAAAATTGTTGTATTTTTGCTTATAAGACAATTAAATAATATATAAATTCTAAAAAAGTAAAAAAAAAAATTGAAAGATAAAAAAGTAAATTTTGTTTCCTTTCAATTTGGCCCCTCAATATTTTAGCTAGCTTTTTGAAAATTATTAAATAGATAAGATAAATTCTCATCTCTAAACTAAATTTTCTTTTTACGTAAACTACTAGTATTCAGTTATCAAAATAATAAAATAAACTATTACGCCCTCTGTACCGCAATATATGTTGTTTTGAAAAAAAAATTGTACTATAATATATGTCGTTTTACAATACCAATGTAAAATTAGTTTTGATTTTCTTAAATTACCTATGTATTTATGCTCTTTTTACCAATAAAAGTCATTGCTCTCTCTCTCACTTTATTATTTTTCTATATACTAACAAAGAGAGAGAAATAGAGAAGTTATATTTTGTCAAGGGTAAAAGAGAAAAAATCATGTACCTGTAATTTTAACAAAATTTATAGAAATTACAAATTTCTTACTATGTGTAAAAATGTCGAAACGATATATATTTTGGTTAAAAGGGAGTATTCATTTGTTCTTTCCCAAACTCATTCAAAGTCAACAATTACAACTTAGATCTTAAGTACTCCTATTATTATTATTCACTCAAATGACATGGTCACTAGAAAGAGTGAAGAAATGACTCAAACTCTTCACGGAAACTCACCTTAACCATAAGAGTCTTCTTCAGCTCTTGGCAGCAAAACAAAGACAAACATGAATGTGACATGTTATTTGTTTCCACCAATCTATTACATGCAAATCATTGATCTATAATTACTCGTGAATGAAATACAACACTCACAATCACAACGTCGGCAAAATAATAATTGGCTATAGTATTTTCTTTGTCGACTTTCTTTTAGTTTTACTAAATTTTATCTTATTGTAACAATCAATTTGTCTAATCAATTTTTTATAAAGGTACTATCAATTTTAATGTTATAAAAAATAAGTACTTTAGTTGCTTTTTTTACTATCAATTTTAATGTAACAATCAACATTATATTATATTATAAAATTAGAGTAATTAAATATCAATAATTACTTACAAAACATGCAAGTTCTTGGAAAATATGGCACTTTTGAAATAGTCTCCGTCTCTTTGATTTATGCAGCTAATTGCCCTTCTCTTGATCTCATTGTTGGTTTAAACTTTAAAGAATTCCAAAAGTCAACAAGATGTGACTTTTCTAAATGAAATGATAAAATAAATATCACACATACACAGCTGCAACATTTCGAGTTTGATGAAGATGTTCAACCTCAAGATTTCAATATTATTGATTGAGTTAAATTTGACAAACAGAACACCCTATAATATTAATTTGGCCCTGTTAATTTTTAATATATTATGTGTACGAGTAAAATCGAATAAATACGTGAATTAATTAGTATCGATGAAAAGGAATATATGAGACACATAAGGTGAATTCTTCCTTTTTAATTAAATTTTTTCCATATGCATGAGATAGAAACCCAACCCCTAACTACATTGTTGATATATAATTTGATTTATTGTGTTAAGAATGTAATTTAAATCAAACTAAGGGTATGTTTTAATTGTAAAAGGTAAATACTAAACAAAACAATAAAAAAATAGAATAATACATGACAAATATTTAAGATATTGAATAATTTATTATCTAGTACAAAGTTTGGTAGACAAAAAATTATTTTGATATTTTAGACAATTTATACTCGAGATAAAAAGTTATCTTATAATTTAGCAAGAGACGAAAATCTCAATTTTTGTCCGGTACCTTGCCCCCAATTTGTTTAATCCCAAAAATATTTTTATAAATTAAATACTGAAATTATTTTATACATTATTCATTTATTTTTTAACATGTCAAACACACTCTAAAATATATACCGGATTAGACAATTCAACTATTATTTCAAAATGGATCATATCAAACCCCTAACACCCCTTGTTAAATCCCTTACAAATTGACTTCTTAGACCATCTCCAATGGTGGGTGCTTATGAAATAGTACCTATTAAGAATTGGTACTTATTAGGTACTCCCATTGGAGCACATGCAAAAATGGTACTTATTAGGTACTAATGCTTAAATAAGCACCTTCTCTCTCATGGTTCTTAAAGGTTCCCACCTACTTTTATATATTATTTTATTTCTACTACATATATTTTGAGATAGTAAATAATAATTTATTATATATTAAATGATGTAGAGTTATAGGCGGGACCCATTAAGAACTTTTTAAAGAGATGCTGAGTTGGAGGAGCTGAGTGCTTATTAAGTACTATTATTAAAAAATTATAAATAAGTGATGTGTACATGTGGGGCTCTTTAAGTACTCAAAATTTGAGTTCTCCATTGGAGATGGTCTTAGACCATCTCCAATGGTGAGTGCTTATCATATACTCCCTCCGTTTCAAAATGAGTGTCGCTTTTGGTGTTTTCACACATATTAAGGAATGCAATCATTATGTTAAAAGTAATAGTACATTTGCTAAATTAAGTATACTTTTTCCTTTATTTTCTTGGAAATAGTGTATAAAGTAGTAAATAAATGATATAAATGGAAAAAGTTGTATTGGGAATTGAAAAACGACATTCATTTTGAAACAAATTTTTTGAGCTAAAGCGACACTCATTTTGAAACGGAGGGAGTAGTATCTAATAAGAACCAGTACTTATTAAGTACTACCATTGGAGCACATGCAAAAGTGATATCTATTAAGTACATATGCTTAAATAAGCACTCTCTCTTTCATAGTACTTAATGGGTCCCACACACTTTAATATATTATTTTATTTTCCACTACACTTTAATATATTAAATTAAATGATATATAGTTATTAGTGGGACCCCTTAAGAACTTTTTAAAGAGGTGTTGGGTTGGAGGAAGTGAGTGCTTATTAAGTACTATTATTAAAAAATTATAAATAAATGATGTGTACAAGTAGGGCCCTATAAGTACTCAAAAATAAGGTTCTCCATTAGAGATGGTCTTAGTTCTTGTTTTATTTTGTGGAAAAATAGCTACCCACAACATTACACAATTTGGCTTCTTAATAAAGTATCTAGCTCGACAACTTCACAATTCAACAATAACAACTACAAATCTTATTCCACATGAATTTTATTAGAAACAAGTTACATATTACAAACCTCATCAAACCAAACTAAACTAAATTCTAGTATTCCTCAAAAAACATCATCAAAACAATTTTGTTACACATTTATGGATTTCCTAAGTCATAACACAAATCACTTGTTTATTACTTTCCTCATATTTTGCACCTTTAATTCATGTTATAGTTCAATCAATGACACAATTACATCATCAAAATCACTCAAAGACCAAGACACAATAACCTCAAACAACACAAACTTCATACTAGGATTTTTCAGTCCACTAAATTCAACCAACCGTTACTTAGGAATTTGGTACATCAATGAAACCAACAACATATGGATTGCAAACAGAGATAATCCTCTTACAGATTCATCTGGATTAGTCACAATTCACAAAGATGGTAATCTTGTTGTATTCAACAAACAAAAGGGTGCCATAATTTGGTCAACAAATATTTCAACTTCAACAAATTCAACAGCTCAGCTTGATGATTCAGGAAACTTGATTCTAAGAGACATAAATTCTGGAGCAACAATTTGGGATAGTTTCTCACACCCTGCAGATGCTGCTGTTCCATCAATGAAAATTTCTGCTAACATAGTAACAGGTAAGAAAATATCTTTTGTAGCAAGAAAAAGTGAAAATGATCCTTCTTCAGGATCTTTTTCAGCTAGTCTTGAAAGATTGGATGCACCAGAGGTATTTATTTGGCATGAGAAAAATATTTATTGGAGAACTGGTCCATGGAATGGAAGGGTTTTTCTCGGAACGCCGAGATTGACAACCGAGTATTTATTTGGTTGGAATTTAAATCCCGACGATGATGGAACTGCTTATATAACTTACAACTTTGCCGACAAAACCAAGTTTGGAATTCTCTCATTGACACCTCATGGAAAACTTAAGCTGGTTGAGTATATGAATAAAACACAAATTCTTAGTTTTGAGGTTGGTCAAAATGAGTGTGATATTTATGGAAAATGTGGGCCATTTGGTAATTGTGATCCCTCTAGTGTACCAATTTGTAGTTGTTTTGAAGGGTTTGAGCCAAAGAATTTGGTGGAATGGAGTTTGAGAAATTGGACTAATGGTTGTGTGAGGAAAAAAGAGTTTAACTTGAAGTGTGAGAAGTTGAAGAATGGATCAAGTGAATTGAAACAAGATGGTTTTTTGGTGAAACATAACATGAAAGTTCCTGATTTTGCATACAGATTCGTTGGTACTGAAAATAAGTGTGAAGCTGTTTGTTTAGCAAATTGTTCTTGTTTGGCACATGCATATGATTCTTCTATAGGTTGTATGTATTGGAGCACAGAGTTAATTGATTTGCAGAAATTTCCTTATGGAGGAGTTGATCTTTCCATTCGAGTGCCAGCAGACTTAGGTATCTTTTCTCTCTTAGGATGTTTAATATTGCGGAGAATCGTGTTTTTTGGGTCAAATAGTCTAGTGACTAGAAATTTCACTCTTAAGGTGAATAAGTGGGGTGTCCAAAGTTCGAACTCCGGCCCCTGCATATATAATGTGTTGTCCCTACCAAATGAGCTAAGCTCACGGGGACCGGAGATTCGTGTTTTAAATGTGGCTGATACTAACTTTAACACACAAATTATGTTTTGTTCTAAAAAGCATTTGTAGAAATTTATGAAGCCACTCATTCTAATGTGTTGAATAATGTACAGTTGCAGCAGTTGCAGTTGCTAGTAATAAAAAGGAAAAAAGTCACAACAAAAGTTTTTTAATCATTCCAATTGCTGGAGGGCTAGGAGGATTTGCCTTGGTTATATGTGTTTATCTTTTGTGGAGGAAATGTTCTGCTAAACACAAAGGTAAATTAAATTTACCTTATTTCTATTCGTTTCTAGTGAAATGAAATTGGAAGACAAAATATGTTCTTGTTAGTAACTGAGTACTGACAAATGCTTGCAGGAAGACACCCTCAAAATGCGATTATCCGAGAAGAGAAACAAATGAAATTGGATGAGCTACCACTATATGATTTTGAAAAGCTTGAAACTGCTACAAACAGTTTTCACTTTGGTAATATGCTTGGAAAGGGAGGTTTTGGTCCCGTATACAAGGTGATTTTGTCTTATATTTTGTATGTCATTTTTGTATTATATAGTATATATTACCACAAATCCAATAGTAACATATATTTGTCACACTATCTAGGGAATAATGGAAGATGGTCAAGAAATTGCGGTGAAAAGACTCTCAAAAGCATCTGGACAAGGAATGGAAGAATTCATGAATGAAGTAGTAGTGATTTCTAAACTTCAACATCGAAATCTTGTAAGAATTCTTGGCTGTTGTGTTGAAAGAGGCGAGCAAATGTTGGTTTATGAGTATATGCCAAATAAGAGTTTGGATGCCTTTCTCTTTGGTTAGTTCTTTTCCCTCTTTTGTATTCTTACCTCAAATTAAAATTGTTAGCTCACTTAGTAATCATATAAACACTTGCATTTTTTCAGACATGTTTATTTGGACTTAACTTATACTATAAGCACTTTATTAAGTACTTGAAAGATCCTATAAATTTGCTTATGATTTGTGAGCTAATTTTCAAAAACTCTTTCATATGGCGCCATAAGTTGTTTTTCAGTTAATGATGTATATTTATCCTCATACCTCCTATTCTCCTAAATTGTCCAAATAGTTTATGCATAACCATGTAATTATGTTATATAAGTATGCATCTCCTAATTATATTTCTTTCTATTAAAAGTTTTTAAATTAAAGTATCTAATTTAATTTGGCGTCACATTAATGTATTTTTTATTTTATTAAGATCCTATCCAAAAGAAAATTTTAGATTGGAAAAAGAGGTCAAACATAATTGAAGGAATTGCTCGAGGTATACTCTATCTACATAGAGACTCGAGACTAAGAATCATACATAGAGATTTGAAAGCAAGCAACATCTTACTTGATGGCGACATGATTCCAAAAATATCAGACTTTGGTTTAGCTAGAATTGTTAAAGGTGGTGAAGATGATGAAGCTAACACAAAAAGGGTTGTTGGAACTTAGTAAGTAATCCAATCTCATTGAGATTATTATATTGTTGAAATTATTACAATGAGTGTTATTATAATATATGTTGTAAATGCAGTGGTTATATGCCGCCTGAATATGCAATGGAGGGACTTTTCTCTGAGAAATCAGATGTCTATAGCTTTGGAGTTTTATTGTTAGAGATTGTTAGCGGAAGAAGAAATAGTAGCTTTTATCACAGCGAAGATTCTCTTAGCCTCGTGGGATTTGTAAGTCTATACAATACACTCTCAATCTCAAAACTTCATTATCATCTAAAATTTGTGTGGATTTTACTAATCTACAAGGGTCACATTTTCGATATGTTGGGACTCATTTCCCTAACGAAAACCTGCGTAAATTTTAACCAATACTACTACTAATATTATCATTTTTATTATGATTTTCTTATTAGGCATGGAAGCTATGGTTACAAAACAACATTATATCTCTAATAGATCCAGAGGTATGGGATCCATGTTTTGAGAGCAGCATGTTAAGGTGCATACAAATAGGACTTCTATGTGTGCAAGAACTTCCAAAAGAAAGACCAAATATATCAACTGTTGTTTTGATGCTTATAAGTGAGATTACACAGCTTCCTTCTCCAGGAAAAGTTGCATTTGTTCATAGGCAAAATTCCAAAAGTACAGAATCTTCTCAAAAAAGTCAGCAATCTTCTAACTCAAATAACAATGTAACTTTGAGTGAAGTCCAAGGCAGATAAACTATCTCTCATTGTTAAAAAAAAAAAAACTCACAACAGCCGCGACATCAGACAAAGATAGTGAAATAGAGAGCAAAATGACTATGGTGGTTTGATGTGAATGGCGAAACCGAAACAATTGGATTTGGAACCAGAAAATCTCAGCAGCACAAGTATGTATGATATGGTTGCTTCTCTGTCTGCTGATTGTATGATGTGTATATAATGCAGGCTAAGGAGGAGAAGTTGTAAACCCTTTTATTGATGTTATTCATGGGACTAAGTGTTATGATATATACTGAAATCGGGTTTATTGTTTCAAATTTTAAGTGTTTGTTATCTTCTGACTCTAACTTTGTGGTGAAGTTTATCCAGGGACATATTAATATGGTAACTCACGTCTTCTTCGTTAAAAAGTTTATCAAGAAAACTTAATTTGATAAATTTATGGTGAAGAAATGGTATGAATACCAAAAATGTGTTACGGAAGAATGTCTCCCTAATAAATCTAACTAGCTTGTCGACAGTCGACACAATTATTTCATTATCTGAAAATATAAAAAAAAAAAAAAAAAAAACAAAGCTAATGCCCAACATCTACTGTTTCAGCTGAAGATCTTAGATTCGAAAGAATCACCGATAATATTAAATTTTATACCATTTTCGATCTTCCAATTGATTAGATTAGATTAGGTTAGATTTGAACAAAGCTAGTCATAGATAAGCTCAAATCAATGAGTCACTACTAAGCCACCCAGACCCAGTAGTCCGCAACCTTGTTGGAAATGGAATATTGAGCTATTTGCAGCAAAACAAAGAAGTGATGTGACATGTCTGTCAGTCATTTGTTGAATAATTAAGGTTGGGAAATTTCCACCAACAAATCATTGATTTAAAGTTTAGTGAAGATATTCAAACTCACACTCAACATCGGCATTAGATAATTTGACCAACTTTAGTTGACTTTTTATTTTTTATTTCTTGATTCTATTGGAATAATTTTTCATTTAAATAAATATTCAATCTAAAAATTCATCGTCACATTCAACTAAAAAACTCTTCCATTACGCTACACATGCAATTTATATGGGTTGGGTAGGGGGAGGTTCAGATGGGAGCAATTTAAATTTCCGATGTAAAAAAAAAACTCTTCCACTGTTCCACACCTTCAACACAGAAAAATCAAACAGAAAAAAAAATCTCAAAGTAAATATTAAGTCTAATGATACATTTCTTCTTTTTTTTTAGGTTAATTTTTGTGTGGACTATATTTATCAATTTGTGCTACATTTGACACAAAAAAAGTGTCACATTTCTAGCATGAGAGTATATCTTTCTGTTCAATTTTTCAAATGATTGCTTACAAACCACTTCTAGAAAAAATATAATTTTTTATAAAATTACAGATGGGCACCTATGAATGGTCTTGATCTCTTGATTTAAAGAATTAGAAAATTGAATCATCTTAACCACAAGCCACACCTCCTCCTAATCGTCCCGAGTTGACTTCAAAGTTCTTTTGTTTAGAGTTTAGACATTATTTGTTGTAAATAAGTGAGCGTATTAGAATTGGAACTACGATCTTTATATCTTGTATATAATGTTTCAAACAATTGAGTTAAGCTCGTTGAGACAATTCAGTAGTTTTTATAAGCGAGGAAAATTGCTACTTACAAGCTATGCACAACTTAGCTTCATCAGCGAAAGTATGTTAACGATTAACATGTATTTTTAGATTATTTATATCTGCATAAAAGATAGAAATTTGTATTGTGAATTGTTATTTTTTTTATAAAGAAAAAAAATTAAATACATAAATTACTCCCTTAACATGTATACTTAAACACTAAATCAGTATGATGTAAACCACTAAATTAGTATGATCTATAAACTAATGCCATTTATGATTTTCCATGTACTAATTCCCATACTTAACGCGTAGCTAAAGTCAACTAATTGCAAACTCATTAGAGCATCTCTACGACTCCACAATTCAACATTAACAACATCTTCTTCCACGTGATAATTTCACCAAAAACATGAAACAAAAAAACCTCATCAAACCAAACTAAACTCTAGTATTCCTCAAAAAGACATCATCATCAAACACTTTTGTTACACATTTATGGCTTTTCTAAGTCACAATACAAATCACATATTCATCACATTCCTCTTATTTTGCACATTTTATTCATGTTATAGTTCTATCAATGACACTATTACATCATCTAAATCACTCAAAGACCAAGACACAATAACCTCAAACAACACAAACTTCATACTAGGATTTTTCAGTCCACTAAATTCAACCAACCGTTACCTAGGAATTTGGTATATCAATGAAACAAACAATATATGGATTGCAAACAGAGACCAACCTCTCAAAGATTCAAATGGAATAGTCTCAATTCACAAAGATGGTAATCTTGTAATCTTGAACAAACAAAAGGGTATCATAACTTGGTCAACAAACATTTCAACTTCAACAAATTCAACAGCACAGCTTGATGATTCAGGAAACTTGATTCTAAGAGACATAAATTCTGGAGCAACAATTTGGGATAGTTTCTCACACCCTGCAGATGCTGCTGTTCCATCAATGAAAATTTCTGCTAGCAGAGTAACAGGTAAGAAAATATCTTATGTAGCAAGAAAAAGTGAAAATGATCCTTCTTCAGGAAAATTTTCAATTAGTCTTGAAAAATTGGATGTACCAGAAGTTTTTATTTGGAAGGAGAAAAATATTTATTGGAGAACTGGTCCATGGAATGGAATGGTTTTTCTCGGAACGCCGAGATTGACAACCGAGTATTTATTCGGTTGGAGTTTAAATCCCAATGATGGCGGAACTGCTTATATAACTTACAACTTTGCCGACAAAACCAAGTTTGGAATTCTCTCATTGACACCACATGGAAAACTTAAGCTGGTTGAGTATATTAATAAAACACAAATTCTTAGTCTTGAGGTTGATCAAAATGAGTGTGATTTTTATGGAAAATGTGGACCATTTGGGAATTGTGATAATTCTAGTGTACCAATTTGTAGTTGTTTTGAAGGGTTTGAGCCAAAGAATTTGGTGGAATGGAGTTTAAGAAATTGGACTAATGGTTGTGTGAGGAAAAAAGAGTTTAACTTGAAGTGTGAGATGTTGAAGAATGGATCAAGTGAATTGGAACAAGATGGTTTTTTGGTGAAACATAACATGAAAGTTCCTGATTTTGCATACAGATTAGTTGGTAATGAAAATAACTGTGAAACAGTTTGTTTAGCAAATTGTTCTTGTTTGGCACATGCATATGATTCTTCTATAGGTTGTATGTATTGGAACACAGAGTTAATTGATATGCAGAAATTTCCTTATAAAGGAGTTGATCTTTCCATTCGTGTGCCGGCGGAATTGGGTATTTTTTCTCTCTTTTTAAAAGTCTTGTTTCAAGATTCTCTAGTTTATTTACTAAAAAGAGTCTCTTTTCTTCTTCAACTTTTTAAGATTTTATTCTAATCAATGTTTAAAATATTTAATATTACGTTCAAATAACAATAATGCAGATACAAAACATACATAAAAAAAAATTGATGTCACGGTCTAAAACACGTTAGCAGAGCTTTTAACCATTCATTCTAATATGTCGGATAATATACAGTTGCAGTTGCACCTGCACCTGCACCTGCAAATAATAAAAAGAAGAAAGGGAACAACAAGAGTATCTTAATCATTGCAATTACCGGAGGGATAGGAGGATTTACCTTGATTATATGTGCTTATCTTTTGTGGAGGAAATGTTTTCCTAGGCATAAAGGTAAAGTTTCCTCATTGCTACTTCTTTCTTAAATTGAAGAACATTGATTGTTTTAGATCCTTGGAGGCCCCAATATTTGTTTTTTTAGATTTTAAATTTCTTTAATGTTGTCAATTGTCATTCTGGTTAACAACTGATAAATGCATTCAGGAAGACAACCTCAAAACTTGATTAACAATGAACATAAACAAATGAAATTGGATGAGCTACCATTGTATGAATTTGAAAAGCTTGAAACTGCTACAAACAGTTTTCACTTTGGTAATATGCTTGGCAAGGGAGGTTTTGGCCCTGTATACAAGGTGATTTTGTCTTATATTTTCTATGTCATTATTTGCGCTATATACCATATATCCAATATTAATATGTTTTTTACATTGTGTAGGGAATAATGCCCGATGGACAAGAAATTGCTGTGAAAAGACTCTCGAAAGCATCGGGACAAGGAATGGAAGAATTCATGAATGAAGTAGTAGTGATTTCTAAACTTCAACATCGAAATCTTGTACGACTTCTAGGTTGTTGTGTTGAAAGGGGAGAGCAAATGTTGGTTTATGAGTTCATGCCAAATAAGAGTTTGGATGCCTTTCTCTTTGGTTAGTTCTTTTACCTCTTTTGTTTTTCAATAGTTAGTTTATCCTCATTGCACCTTGGATTGTATAGAGAATGTATATATAACTGATCAATGCTTAATTATGTTGTGTATCCAAACGTTGCCTAAGTAGGTTTCTTTCTATTCAATATACCGAATGAATCCAGTTTTAATGTATTCTTTACTCTCTTTTATTTAAGATCCACTGCAAAAGAAAATTTTAGATTGGAAAAAGCGGTTGACCATAGTTGAAGGAATAGCTCGAGGTATAATGTATCTTCATAGAGACTCAAGACTAAGGATTATACATAGAGATTTGAAAGCAAGCAATATCTTACTTGATGGCAACATGATTCCGAAAATATCAGACTTTGGTTTAGCTAGAATTGTTAAAGGTGGAGAAGACGATGAATCTAACACGAAAAGGGTTGTTGGAACTTAGTAAGTAGTACTATCTCATTTGACGTTATAATGTTGGTTTAATTTTACTTGCATTGTTATAATATATGTTCTAAATGCAGTGGTTATATGCCACCTGAATATGCAATGGAGGGACTTTTCTCAGAAAAATCAGATGTTTATAGCTTTGGAGTTTTATTGCTAGAGATTGTTAGCGGACGGAGAAATAGTAGCTTTTATAACCACGAGGATTCCCTTAGCCTCGTAGGCTTTGTAAGTCTATATACTCCATGCCCTTATTTATTACACGAGTTAATAATAAGTTTAGCCATACACTCATAACACTTCATCATTGTCTATAAATTGTGTAGGAAGCAAAAACATTATTAATAATTTGTTTTTCTTACTAGGCATGGAAGCTATGGTTAGAAGAGAACATTATATCTCTAATAGATCAAGAGGTATGGGATGAATGTTCTGAGAGCAGCATGTTAAGGTGCATACACATAGGACTTCTATGTGTGCAAGAACTTCCAAGAGAAAGACCAAGTATATCAACTGTTGTTTTGATGCTTATAAGTGAGATCACACAACTTCCTCCTCCAAGAAAAGTTGCATTTGTTAACAAGCAAAATTCTAGAAGTACAGATTCTTCTCAAAAGAGTAGTAATCAATCTAACTCTAACAACAATGTAACTATGAGTGATGTCCAAGGCAGGTAAATAATATGCATGGAATGGGATCAACACTGTCATTGTTAAGGAAACACTATTATTTGATCACAATTTACTTGGTTTTGTCAATGAACAGATTTGTTTCCTATTTATTGATTTGGGAAGAGAACTTCTTGTATTGCCCTAATTGTTGTGGCTGTTGAATGGTTCTCAATCTTACTCAATAAACATCATACATCAATTAGTTATCTATGTAGTAAAATTCATTTGAATACTCAATATATGACTTTCTTTTAGTAACTAGTATGTTGTTAGTTCAAAGTATTCATCGACTTTGCCGGTGACTAATAATCTTCGTCAAAGAGTCTAATTGGACAAATTTTGTGAAATCTTTTCACCCAACTATGTTTTCTCATCCAGAATATTCTTCGCCAAAGAACCTAATAGGCACTTTTTGCGTACCTCCTCTTCCAACTACGTTTTTTCATCCACAATACTCGGACATGAGTTCTTACTTAAAGAATCTAAATATGATTCCACTTGGACCATTGTAATGTTGGTTACTCAATAGATGACTTGTTGAATATATAGTCGCAAGCATTGCAATTCAATATGATGCTAGCATTTGAATATATCTAGTCATCCACTTATGGCTCTTGCCATTGAGTGTATGTCATGACTCATGACACCATAACAAGAAAAAACTTTTAGGTTATTGATATCATTTCACTAATGAAAAATAGACTGTTAAACTGTTCCATCCATTTTACTCTACAAAAATATACAAAAGAAGAACATAATACAAATAAATATGCATTTCAGACAAATTTTGTTGCAAAGGACATGCAAGAGCCAAATTGCTTCGTCGTATGTTTCAATTACAAAAGCTAAGCGCGAGCTTAGGAAAATTGTCATAAAGACTATAGAGCCATGGAGTGTTGTGAGGACTAAATAACTTAATAAAAATATTAAGATTTGCATCACAAACTTAACAAAATCATGTGCTCCCTCAAAAGAACAGATAAAATAGTATCTAGACTCCACTAGGAAACAAAACACTAAGGTGGTGTAATTTACGGAAGTAAATAAGGAAATAAAAAGTTGCGGTAGCAGCATCTACACAAAACAAAGCAATCAACATATTAATTGTAAAGCAAAAGTTAGTACTTAGTACTACACAACTTACACTTAGCCTTTGGTTCTCATAATTGTGATGCTTCCTTTTCCTCCTTCGGTGCGGATTTTTGTTTTACCAACCACGGGCTTTCCTGAGAAGGCTGATTTAGGGTAAGCGGACGTGTCATCAATGCTTTGCTTTGATTTTGAAGGAGTTAGAATGCGCTGATTGATTTCTTTCAGAGTAACATCTCCGTGGGTACCACTTGGTTTGATGAAGGCAAATGGATAGGCAACAGTAGAAGCCAACTTTGTGGGTGTACTTATGAAAGATTTCCTACCTACACATTAAAAAGAAGTCTCAATTTGTTTTCATGTCAACAAATGTCATTAAAAAGTTGAGTTCCATGTAAAAGGATCTTGTTGCTTTAAATCGGAAATCAGAAGAGTTATTTTGAAAATCATAAATCAAATCTTAGTATGAATTGTAAGATATGTGATCAATAAAAATATGGCATTTATGGAAGAACAAGTGATGTACACAAAATCATAAGCTGATTCAAGGTTCAAGTCATAAATCAAAATAATAAAAGAAAAGCAAGTGACTAATGACTATATGAAGTTGATAAAGAAAAAAGTGGCCAGCTGCGCAATGTTCAGGGACAAGTTGCGATTTATCATGATGAATTGAGATTCATCATAATGAGTCGAGTTTCATGTCCGAAATAAATACACAACAATTCTTATCAATTGCATTCAATTTTGATTTGAATTGAGATATGACTCAAACACCATGAGATACTGATAGCCATGCTTCTCACATCTTGTGATAGCATCGCAATATAAATTAAGTAGTTACTTGGTAGAACTAAATCTGAAGAAGGACACTATAAAAGACAATGTCAAACCTTTGAAGACAACATTTTTGGAGGTTCGAGTGACAGGCTGTGGAACCACATTCTGTTCATGCGATGGTGGGATGTTACATAACTCTGCAGGAGGAACAAACTTTTGTAAATAAAATTCAATCCACAGATGAAGCAGTGAAGAATGATAATATTGGTAGACAAGTGTATAGAAAACAATGTAATCTACCTTCAACATCAATATGCACATCCTCTGCTCCTGAAAAATTCCTGATTCAAATAACAAAATTGTCAGATTATTTTGTGTAACCAACCATAAAGGAAAAAGTAGTGGTCGATAGAAGCATACAGATCATCAGGACTGAGTTGCATCTCAGCATCATTTAAGTATTCGGCAAGCCACTCTTCATTTGCTTCAAGGTCAGGTACATTTTCCAATGTATATTCTGTGTAAAAACTTGGAAAGGATCAGAAATAAATATCGAAACTAATTAGGGAAGCCAGGAAAAAGGGAAGTCCTGCAAAAGGCAAACCTGGTGCTCCAGACATCCATTGTGAAACCTCTGGAAAAATATCCTTAATTGAGTCATCCTTCCCCTATATACGTAACAATTATAAATCAGTACGAATCCACAACTTCATAAATAAATTTTTATCTTAATTATGACTTCAACATAAAAGAAGAACCAATTTATTGGTTGAGTTGAACTGTCAAACTGAAGACTAAAGAGACTTCCCGCTGTTGAGGGACACTCACACTCGTGAGCCATGACCACCAAAAGGACTCAACAAGATATTATTGTAGTTGTATTGGGGGTGAATTTCTCCCCAATAGTGCACTCGGAGAGAATTTCTCCCCAAGGAAAGAATCTCTGGTTGCGGGGGGGGGGGGGGGGGGGGTCCCTGCATAGCATACAGATGAAAATTGACATTCCTACTGGGGGAAACATTCCCTAGCTTTTATGGTGGAAAGTCAACTGTCTTTTTCTCTATCTCTCTCTCTCTCTCTCTGTATTCTCTCTCGTCCTTATCTCTCCATTTTTTATCACCCTTGTCTTTCCTCTACCCGCCTGTGGCCACCGTGCCTTTCATGAAAAAAGGCAGGGAATCCATTTCTATTGTGGCCTACAAAGAATATAATAGGCGTTGCGGCCTGTGGCACCGGGCACAGAATCTGCCGTATCATAATACCATTATGGCAATTTGACAGCATTGGTTATGACATTATGCATGTCATTTCCTGATCAAGAACATAATATCTACATTTAATGTAATTTACTCAAGGCAATATATTCTCATAATTGCATTTAGCACAAATAAGAACAAATTCGCACTATTTAGTCTTATTCATATCGTAATAATAATGTAACATGTCTGAAAAGGTAATCCTGAAATAAATAAAAAGCACTGACATTTTTAAAATAGGGTAAAGGCATCTCCATGTTGGGAAGAGAATGATCACTATCTTGGCTGTCGAACTGTAGCATCCGCCGCCTCTTGGCTTGGGAAGTCTCCCTACATTCCTCTGGTTCCTTTTGTATATAACTTGAACCTGAAATCCACCATTTTTGCATTAGAAGAGGTTAATTCATAATAATAAAAATGTTGCCAATTGCTGAAAATAGAGATTTGTTCAAATTCCGATGCACAACAGTGCTACATTGCTGCTATTTGACAACATTTTGTACTAACTACGTATCGCAGAACAATAGCGATTTATCAAATCCTGCTACCTTATACCGCTACAATTTAACAACATTAAAAAGGAAAAAGATCCAATGTATTAACTTGCATATATTCAAAAGACAGTGTGAGCAAAAGCGATATCAGAAAGCACCGTCTTATCTTAATCTTACCCCCGTTATTGACATTATATGTCAAATCACCACAAGCCCTAACTGGAGTTGTTTCACCGTCAAACATATAGGAAAGATCTTCTCCATTTTGAGGCACATCATTCCACATCTCCTCCGAAATATCTGTCGAGAACAACAATTTTTCTCAAACACCGCTTTAGGTATAATAGAACAATGAACTTAAACTTACACAAGGGACTCACTTACCGAAGTTTGAAGTCTTCGGAAGACAATAAGCATCCCCATGCCAACCCCATTGCTCCCTAGAAACCATATGATAGAACAAACATGTAAATGTCATAGTTGTAATGCAGCATTGGCAAATATTAACAAACAGAAAAATTACAATTTACAAGTGATTTAAACCACAAAATAGTCCCTACAAAAACAAATTTCGAAGATAGGCAACAAGTAACAGCACAAACAAACTCATTACTCGAGCAACATTTGTAATTGTAACATCACAATCAACATCATAGACAAACAAAAATCAATTCATCAACATGAACCATCAGATTCTACATTAGAAATTCTAGCAAAATCAGCTTTTCTTACATCTGTTGATTGTATTAGTCAAAAAATAACTGCATAAAGAGAAAAAGGAAAAGAACAAAACAAAACAAAACAAAAAACAAAAGCGAAAAAGGGGGATGAACAAAAAACTCAATCTTTGAACTGAATCAAACAATGTCTAAAACAAATCAAAACCACCGAATCATCTAGAACTATTTTCCGACATTTTATGCAACACACAAATCAACATTAAAATGAACACCCTAAAAACAAAAACCCCACCCAATAATTTTTCCCATAAAAATAAAAAAAATAAAACAAAAAATCACAAAATGAAGAAAACCCCATAATATTATATCTCAAACAAAATCAAACCCAGAACTTAAAACTCAAAAAGAGTGCATTTTGCAAAACCAATCCCACAAAAAAAACTACCAAAAAAAATATATAAAAAAAAAAAAAAAAGAGTGAGAGAAAAAGGGTTTACTTGTGATTGTTGTTGGAATCCATTGATTAAGCAGCAGGAAGTGGTTGTAGTGAAGTCAATGATGATGATGAAGATAGTAATAGTTGATTTTAGTTTTGATTAATTTTTATTAATATATGATTTTTGTGACAAAGAGAAAAGAAAAAAAGAAAGCAGAAAAGTAACCGTTGTTATGTTATGTTACAGAGGAAGATCGGTTTTGGTGCATAATAGATACATCACTCCGTTTATTTGCTTGCTTGCTTGCTTCAGATTTCTCTCTCTGTGCCTCTTTTTGTGTTTTGTGTCTTGCATATGTCAATATTTTTTATTTTATTTTTGTGTCCAAAAAAATTATATTTTTATATTATTAGTATTATTGTATTATTATTATTATTGTAGTCAAAAAAATATTATTATGATCATTATATTATATTAGAAATTAAAATAATGCATTGTGTATTCGGATTTTTTTATAATGTATAGATACAAAGTTTTTCACTACAGTTTAGGAATATATGTATATAAGACACGTAATATAAATTCTCCTCTCTTAGTTGAATTAGTTAGAGATTAAACTTTTTTTTTTATGTAATAGTATAATGGCTAGAGTTTTGTGCAATGTCTCTATCAACAGAATTACGCTCATATAGAAAAAGATTAAACTCTTTTATCATTTGAATCAATGTATTGTTAATTAAACTTTGCATGTTATATGTTTAAAAATAACAGTAATTTTTTTTTTTTTTGAAGATTTGATTTTCGGTTAAGAACTAATTAATTGAAAGATATCAAATTTCATCATTTACTAAGAGAAATTTATTTAAAGTCAGAGTTTTGTCCTGATAAATTTAGTCAAATAAATCTAAGAAGTGATCCAAAAAAAATTCAAACATGAGACCTAAAGTTGACACTCTAAAAGTCTAAGATTTCAAGTCTTCACCAACATGTCAATCCATGATTTTGAGATTTTATATTTTTAATTTAATTTTTGAAATTACAAAATTAATTACTTGATTTTAGTTTAATGAATAAGAAGAATAAAAAAAATTAAGGAAAAAGAAAAATAAGAAAATATACTGGAGATAGAGGGGTACACAAAATGCGCAGTTGCGCACACATTTTACTCACCCTTCGTTCCATTAGTCATTTCATGACTTTATTCCTTTTCTTTTATTTGAAATTTATGAGTCCAATCACTATATTCCTTAAAAAAATCACAAATTTCATATAGATAATTTTTATAAATACAGTATAATATAAATCTCAATTCTCAAGTTAATTTTTATAGTCGAGTATAAGTCTCTCAAATTTTAATAAAATATTAAAGTCTATTATATATCTATTTATTATTTGTTGTAGAGACCTCTCATATTTATACCACCCTCATATTTCATTTCACCTAGTTATTTTTTTTTTTACTAATTCTTTTCACCTAGTTATAGACCTCTTTACAATTCCTTTATTGGGAAACCCGTATCTCTTAGTATAAGGATCAAAATAAATTAGCTAAAATAAGTAACATTGATTTTGTTCGATTCCCTTTTTAAGTTTTAATCGAATACGATTCCCAATTCCATATTCTTTATAGTATTTTGTTTCCAAACTAAATTAATTTTAAGAGTTTAATTTTGATACAATTTCAAAGTAAAATGTTTTTAAAAGGCATTAGTAAGGGTGACAGTAACAATAAGGGAGTGTCCACTTCCAAAAATAAAAAAATAACAATAAGGGAGTAATTTTTTTTTCAATTTTGAGTTATTATGAAATTGATATAAAAAATTTATAGTTTTTTAAGGATGACTAATCTCTATTGAAAAATTTATAGGATAAAAAATGAATTAATTTCTTCCAAACAAAACTTTCTTATACACAATAATCGAAGATCAAACTTCTAACAACTTGTTTAAAAAATTAAAAATTCTTATCGCTTGAACCAATTCAATATTTTTTTTTGAGGTAAACATGAATCAATTCATTTCATCACATATAATAGTATCAATACAATGAGGAGGAGAATAAAAGATATTCGGGCTAGACTGAAATATAGACGCTCTAGCTAGATTATGAGCGACTCTATTAGCTTGCCTTCTGATAAAAGCTAGATTGTAACTAGCATTTGATGAAATAAGAGACCTACAACTAGTCAAAATAGCGCCTAGTTCATTAACATAAGCATCACCGTTTATTATAGCATTAACCACAGATTGGCAATCACTCTCAAAATTGACCTGAGCATAACCACTTTCCACAGCAATCTGGAGAGCAACAAGAAGGGCTGAAGCCTCACATTCAACAACAGGAGCAACATGTGGAAAACATAAGGTACGAGTTTGCACCAAAGTGTCGAAGCTATCACGAAAACAAACACCTATGCCAAAACACCTGTCAGTTGGAAAAATGGCACAATCAACATTACACTTGAGCCAACCACTACATGGCTTCACCCAATTCAATATTTTTTCTTTGTCAAGTAATTTAGTGGTTAAAAATTTCATCCTAAAAATAAATAAGTAAAGTGTTCAAAATTCGAGCCTAATTATCTATATATATATATATATATATATATATATATATATATATATATATATATATGTAATTTATTAAAAAAATTGAAATATGGCTTTATTTATGTTTTTTGTGTAATGAATTGAGTTCCCTGCCTCCAAGTCCACAGTATTTTCTGTCATGGGCTTCCAAGTAAAAAGTGGTGTTAAACTCGCTGTTGGATTGAGCTTCTGCTTTGGTTTGTTTTTGGGCTTTCGGCCTTTTCTGTGTCGAAAATTTCTCTATCTGCCTCCAATTCTCTTTTATCACTCATAAAATTACATTTTTATCCATGTAAAAAGTTTCATAACATTTTTCAAAAAAAAAAATAGTTCAAATATTAATTTTAAGGCAAAAAATGTTTGGAAAATATGTTCTGAACATTTTTTACATAGGTAGGTAAAATTGTAATTTTCAAGAGATAAAAAAATATTAGGGGGTAGAAGATACTTTTTTCATGTGTTGTTGCCTCTTTAACACTGATAAACCAATTGACAACAAATCAATATCAACAAAAAAGTATTTGTTATTTATTTATAAAGGCAATATAGACTAGGAATTGTCAAAGAGGTGAAACAAAGAGGAGCGAGGAATACTTCCACAATCCTCGAAACAGAGACTAGCGTGGTTATAGTCACACCAAAATTTGTCATTTATTTTTTTACATATATTAATATATGTGTAAACTATTAATTTTGTTTTGATCGTAAGACACTTTTAAATAGATTACTAACTTTATAAATATTTCAAAAAAAAAAAAATTAACTTTATTAATCAGTGACTATATTTATATATAGCCACTGATTATCAATTTAAGTGGTTATATTTTAATAACCTACTATCAATTTGATTCATAATTCTATTCCCTTACTACCATCCCTTACTACCAAACTCCTCAAAGTCCCCAACATCCCCTTAAAATTTATTCATCATGCACCCTTTAAATTTAAATAATGATGAAGTTGTGTGTGTGTGTAACTAGAGGCAATTGTCAACATATATATTTTAGTATTTTACTAAGCAGATGAATGTAGACATGAAAAGTGGCAAGTGCAATTTTTCCAAAATTCTTAATACCACCTTTTCTTCTTCTTAAGTTTGGAAATGGGTGGGTGGATCTTACTGGGTGAGGGTGAACGTGGATTGTTTGACATATTGCTTAGTGTGATATTGAGCTTATTGGATATTCTCAACTCATGATTGTAAAAATTAATCTTTCAAATCTTATAAAATTCATATTTGAGACAAACTTTCTTTAAATTTTTTAACACTGTTAGTATATATATTTAAATCAGAGATTGAATTAGAAGAGATTGTGTCGTTAAAATTTAAATATGTATTAAGCTCACTGCTCACTATTTCCGTTGCTAAGTGGACTGTGACACCATTTCCACTTCAATTGATTTCAACATAAAATTCTTCCCAACAACAACCTTGGCGGTTGAATCTTTTCCATTGTGGTGGGGCATGGATACCGAACTTTTCATGTGTTAATATAGTGAACCCATTAGAAATTGATGCATTGATATATCATATTGTTATAAGCATAATTGATTGATATGAAATTTTAATTTAAGTTAAAAATAAAGTGGTTTTGGCACCAATATTTCAAATGGATTACACATTATATATCCACCTATCATATTTGGGGATCGATTTCCACCTTACATGCTAGTTTTGCTCTCTGACGTTAACCCCACCCATTCAATATGCCTACATAAATTTTGTGTTGTATGAAAGAGAACAAGTGTTTTCCATAGGCATT
This sequence comes from Trifolium dubium, assembly GCA_951804385.1. Taxonomy (NCBI): domain Eukaryota; kingdom Viridiplantae; phylum Streptophyta; class Magnoliopsida; order Fabales; family Fabaceae; genus Trifolium; species Trifolium dubium. Next base: position 2,251,766 of record OX638063.1, on the reverse strand, counting down.
TTTTTTCTCTTTTTTTTATTAAGATAAAAATATTAATTATATATTAATTATACAAATTTTCTTTTGAAAAATATCCTAGTGCAAACTATCAAGAGAGAGACGTGTTAATAATCCCTCATTTTAAAAAAAATATATATTAATATAAGTGCCAGGTATTAATCATCATCCATATATACATACCAAAAAAAAAAAAAAACTCAATCCATGTAAAATGTATGATTCACATATCCTTATAAAATAGAACAGTCCAAGTTGACTTTAAGTTTTGTTTTTTTGTCATTTACCCACTCTACTTCATTATAAATAGAGGCACATAACTGACATAAATGGTGAATTGGGGAAATTATCTTAGAACTTCCTAAATAAGTAAGTAAGTGCCTAGCTATATATGTAGCATTTGTGAGCCTTTTTTGTCTTCCATCATATTTGGTCTTCACCCTATGCAAATGCAAGTAAGCCAAACTTTCTTGTCCACCATGATCTTGTTGCACTACTTGACATCTTGTTGAATCTTATAGGTAACTTTGAAGATCATGCTATGCATGCGTGAAAATATATGTTTTTCATGTTATAAGTTTATATTGTTAATATTATTCTTGGGATAAATTTATATTTTGATAAACATTGTTATGGATAAATTTGTCCGATGAGGTAATCTTTTGAGTGAGTTTTTTTGGCATGGATATATCATTTATATAAATTTCTAATGAAATAAAGTCACTTTTATGGTGAATATATAATTTATTTATAAAAATACTAAAACTATAAATATAAATAAATAATTGACTATCAAATGACCCCAAAAAATTTATATTAGCTTAGGATGTCCGATTATTTATATGTTATAGGACGCATGATCAAACCTGTAATTCTCATGAATCGTGAATCACAATAGTTGAACCATGAGAAAAAAATTATATAGCTCAGGTGGTAATTACCAGATTATTTGATATGTTAAAGATACATGTTTGAACTTATAATTTTCATTTCTCTGTGTTTAATGTGTGAATTTTATCGTTAGATTCTTTAGAAAAATAATAATACACGGTATAAAAGCTTTTTCTTGAAGGAAAATATAGCATCTAGTACCGTAATAGGTAAACTATTTTTAAATATACACTACTATATAGCCTTTAATTATTCCATGCACTTTGGTTTCACCAGAAAAAAAATTCATGTCAATGTCATCCATTTATTTTAGATGAAAAAAAAAGTTAATTAACAAAATGTACTTATATATAATATAGCCATTAAATTTATCAAGCAAACAATATATATAATATTCTCTCTCCTACCTTTCAGAATTAATCATAAAAGAAGAATAGTATGGCACACCAAGAGTTTTTGGTACTTTTCTTATTGGCATTGTTGTGCAAGGCGATGTGTACAAGATCACACCAACGCCACCAAAGCACAAAAGATCAGCCTTTTACTAGCTCAATTGATGGAAGATTTTGCTTGAGTTGGAGATTGGCAGTGGAGACAAATAATGAGCTTCCATGGAGAACAGTTCCAAATCAATGCTCTCAATATGTTGAAGATTACTTGAATCATGGTCAATATGAAAGGGACTTGGAATTCATATTGGAACAAGCCTTGAGTTATGTGAATGGTATCCCACTTGTTGGTGATGGCATGGATGCTTGGATTTTAGATGTTGATGATACTTGCATCTCCAACATCTATTATTACAAAAGCAAGAATTATGGGTATGTTTGTTGTCTCAATGATTATTTAATTAGGTGTTAGTTTAGTAGTTTTTTTAATGAGCCCTACAAAACTCGACTACGAGGTAAGTAAAGTCTGACAAAAAATTGTTCCATTTAAAAATTGAATCCGGATTCTTCCGGAATTCTTCCTTTGATGAAGCTGCCAAATGTCGATTATTAGGTGCTTACTAGCTATATATTTGTTCGTCCGCACGGATACTTTCGATATTTAATATTTTTTCTGATGGAAAATAACTTTTTGACTAATTCATTTGGACATAAATTTATCTGTATTGTAACAATTTTAATATAGTATTATTGTTTGTTGACCATTAGAGTAAACAATGATCGATTTTTTTCCTTTCATTTTATAACTTTTCACAGTATATATTTTTGTTATGATTGTGTTATTTAGTTTCTCCTTTTTGTTTTCCAAAATAAAGGTGTGACCCATATGATCCACCAGCTTTTAGAGCATGGGCAGTGAAAGGATGGTGCACAGCAATTCCACCAGTATTAAGGCTATTTAACAAGTTGATAGATAATGGATTTAAGGTAATACTCCTTACAGGAAGAGATAAAGAGACACTTGGTGAAGCTACCATTGATAATTTGCACAATCAAGGATTCATTGGATATGACCAACTCATTATGAGGTAATCCAAAGATATGTGTAATTAATTAATTAGTAGTCACTTTTTTTTGAAATTAAAATTGATTAAGTTGACTTGGATAATTTACAGGACAACAACATATAGAGGGCAGAGTGCAGTGATGTATAAATCAAATATAAGGAAGCAATTAGAGGGTGAAGGTTATAGAATATGGGGTAATGTAGGGGATCAATGGAGTGATCTCCAAGGAAACTCTTCTGGAAACCGTGCATTCAAACTCCCTAATCCTATGTATTTTGTTCCCTAGCTAGTTTCTCATGTATGTCGGACTGCCAGTGCACATATTTCTTTAAGACAAGGTGATAAATATCATTTAAACCGACGTACAATTGTAAGGTCTTAAATTTAAATTTAGATGAAGATGTTCAACTTAGCAATATCGATATTGTAAAATAAGTTTTTTTTTTTGACAAAATATTGTAAAATAAGTTGATCTTACCAAAAGTGTACATATGTTTATTCACGCAAATATTAACGAAAATAATTTTTATTAGTTAGTGTTCATTTCACATAACTCAGGGGGTGTGGTTGAACAGTTGGAGTTCATCCTCCATCAATCAATGATCGATGATTCAATCATCGTATTGGATACAAAACAATTTTAAATCTCTGGATCAACTATCTCACCCTTTGAGGTGTCTCTAATCTAACGAGGGAAATAGTCACTGCATTTGACGATAGATATCTTGATCTCGACAAAAAAAAACATAGAATTTTTTTTATTTGAGTCAACTTTTTTTTTCTGGCTTATCTTCTGTTTAAAAGTAGAAGTTGAGTTAAGTTCATTTTATAAAATTTGCTATAATATTTTTTTATAAAAAAAGCATAAGAAATAAAAAAAAACTACAAAAGAACTAGTAAAATACAAAAATTGCATTATCCGCCCCCCTTAATTACTCTCAAGCCCCCCAAAAATACCTCATTTTAAAGAAATAATAGTTTTGGAAGTTATAATATGGAAAAAAGAAATTATCAAAATGATTTAATTTCTCTTTTTTGATACATTTTGGTTCGTAACTACTAAAATTACTAGACATTTTAGACCATAACTACCAAAATGATTTAAATTCTCTTTTTTGATATACTTTGGTTCGTAACTACTAAAATACTAGACATTTTGGATTGTAACTATCAAAATCTTCTCTTTTAAATGAATTTGAAAGTTGTGCTTAAATGTATTTTTAATCTTACTAGAAAAACACAATTCAGTTTTTTTAAACTAGTTAAAATTTGGTTTATGATTTCTCATGGGACATTCGAGACACCACCTTGCATCTTCAACTGTGAAAAGAATTGGGTTAATAGGTCAATACTCCCCTGTAAAATATGCGAGTTTTGCAATACTCCCTGTAATATTATTTTTTTGATAATCCCACTGTAATGTTTGATTTTTTGCTATACCCTCTTGGACTCAGTCAACCATAATATTTTGCGGCGGTTTAAAATCCTCATTAAAATTATATTTTGCGGCAGTTTTATTTGCGGCGGTTCAAACCCCCGCTAAAAATATATTTTGTGGCAGTTTTTTTGCGGTGATACTGTTTTGCGGGGGTTATATTATGGTTGACTGAGTTCAGGGGGTATTGCCAATAATCAAACATTACAGGGGATTCTCAATTTTTTTACAGGGGATATTACAAAACTAGTGTTTTGGCAGGGGCTATTGACCTATTAACCCAAAAATATTTTATCATTTTAGCTTTATTTTATGTTTATTTCCCCACCTGTTGCTAAAAGGATTTTGTTATTGCTGTATTTTTTTTTATTTTAATTTTCCCTTGCAATAGATTATGATTTTCATATGGAAAATTGAATTGGATGAATATACAGAACTTGTTTGACTAGCTTTACCAAAATCAATAGACATTTTGATACATTTGATACATTTTTGTAGTTACGAACAAAATGTTTAGTATTTTAGTAGTTACGACCAAAATGTTTAATAACATAGAAAACCAATAGACTAATACAACACTAGGGAAAAACTGAGGAAAAAACGCCTAATTGATTCAACCTCTTTGTTTCCATTCATCGAAAGATAATTTATTTTACTTTTGAAAAATTAGTAAGAGCATCCACGTCTATACAACTCATGTTAATAGTATAAATGGACTCCACTTATCAAGATATTGTAGTATTTTATATTTTTAAATTATTTAAATCAATTAACTTTATTTTCTAAATATTCATACCATTCTTTCAAAACTCTAACACGAGTCCTACAAATTTCATAATACACTCCAACTATATATTTTATATTTCAAACCTTTTTGCAAAAAAAAAAAAAAGTGAATGGCACGGTAATTCAAATTGGCTACGTAGTTGAACAAAGTCATTCATTTTTTATTCAATTATTCATGTTTTTCTGACAAGGATGATTAAAACTTGATAAAGATACCATCAATATTTATGCTTTAAAATGCTTTTAAAGGAAACTTTCTAAAGAGCTTCTTATATTATATTCGTAAAATTTATGTCAACAAAATATTTAAAATAATTATTAAACATTAAACCAAAAATCTGTTGAAACTTGAAACTTTAAACTTTTGAAACAATTTTTTTGAATATGTTTAAAACAAACTCAAACTAGCAACAACTAGAAAGACCCACAAACATTCTTCAGCCTAATAAGACAATTGTGCCAATCCAAGTACTTTGGTCCATGACATCAAGTTTTGTTTAATCATTTTATTAACAAAAGTTTGATCAAACACTTGGAGTTCATTAATTTCTCGATCTACACAATTAAATAGATTGATCCCTAAACCTAATTGATTCAACATCTTGTTTTCCATTCATTGAATGATAATAACTTATGTTACTTTTGAAAAATTAAGAAAAACATAGATAGATCTCAGAGCTTTACATAAACTTTAGATTAAAATTGTAAGAATTGATAGTACGCCTACCTTCCTTATATGTATGTAATTCTGAGCAACACCAGAGGAAGCCACACCATAAGCAAAATCTAAATCACAAAAAGACATACATCTGTTAGTAAAACCAGATACAGTTACATCTTAAGAAGAATATGAGTTTTTTCCCATAAAAGAAAGTACCAGAAAATGTGGTTAAAGGTTGACGGGAACGAGCCAAGAGACTGTGATTCTTGAAAAAGTTTCTTAGATAGGAAGCCGTGTGTTAGATCGCTAGGGTTTGTGAGAGATTGGATCGGCTAATTATTATTGAAGAATTGGAGAGAGTGAGAGTGAGAGAGAGAGAGAGAGAGCTATGTATTAAATTGGATCATTCTATCCCATAATCATATCTTTGAACGAGCTGAGAGTTGGAAGGACAAGTTCTGAAATTTTTTGTCATATGCATACTCAGCTAACTTGTCAGCAGCTCCATTTGCACTGCGATTTACTTGTCGGAAGGACAAGTTCTGAAATTTTGATTTATAAAAAAGGATATCCCTTTGAAATTCATCATAATGAACTTTTTGTTTATCTTTTACTCTGTTTTGTTCTTGCTCTTTGATTAGAACATTCACCTGTTGCGAATCCACATTAGTTGTTATGTTTTGTATTTCCTTCCTCTTAAGTACCAATTTCAAACCCTCCGTAACCGCCAATCCTTCTCCATAAAACACACCCTGCATATTCTTGGATAATGGTATACAAAAATAACCATAGTATGAGAAAATGATTTCTGACTTATCATTTCGAAGAATACCAGCATAAGACCCCGTTAATTGCAAATTCTGTTCAGTTATAACTTTGTTGAATTGTGCAGGTGTCATGTGATGGTATTCATTAAATGATTGAGGATCGTAGACTGAGGCGTCACAAGAAAGCACATAACATCCAGGTGCTGGATTTCTGTATTTCCTGCAAGGTTTGCAATATTTATTCAGACAATGTATTTACTTAAGCAAATGTTGTAAAACTAAGCCATAACAATGTTTACCTGTTAAGTTGTGCTCCTGCACCTGTGCTGTATACAATATGATTAATGTTGAATCTGACATTTGTAATGTTGAAGGGCTGAAATTAATAATAGGCTAGCAACATGGAAGAGCGTAGGGTTCTATATTATGTTGGTTGGAAGGTTGTAGAATTAGAGAGAATGATGGACCATCTGAGATACGAAGGACCACTGGCTATAACAATTCCTTGGATAGGGAGTCACACGGGGCTCATATAAGGGGTATTAATTATTTTTGAGTAATTTTTTGAGTATTTTTTTTTGAACTAATCTCTTAATTATTTTTTAGGTTTTAGACTCCATACGGAATTGTATCAGTATTTTTTTTTCTTTGCATTTGCAGGATGGAATTTACACTGGACCTGGAGACATGGAGATGTATTATTCAGGTCCTAACAAGACTGTGGTATATCACTGTTTGCTGGTCATAGGTTATGGAAATGAATTTATTAACGGTGAAAACGTCCCATTCTGGATCTTGCGGAACTGTCACGGTCCCAATTGGGGCGTCAATGGCATCGCGCGGTTTATAGAAGACATCTTGTTTTCCATTCATTGAATGATAACTTATGTTACTTTCGAAAAATTAAGAAAAACTTAGATAGACATCAGAGCTTTACATAAACTTCAGATTAAAATTGTAAGAATTGACAGTACACCTACCTTCCTTATAAGTATGTAATTCTAAGCAACACCAGAGGAAGCCACACCATAAGCAAAATATAAATCACAAAAATACATACATCTGTTAGTAAAACCAGATACAGTTACATCTTAAGAAGTATATGAGTTTTTGACCATAAAAGAAAGTACTAGAAAATGTGGTTAAAGGTTGACGGGAACGAGCCAAGAGACTGCGATTCTTGAAAAGGTTTCTTAGATAGGAAGCCATGTGTTAGATCGCTAGGGTTTGTGAGAGATTGGATCGGCTAATTATTATTGAAGAATTGGAGAGAGTGAGAATGAGAGAGAGAGCTATGTATTAGATTGGATCATTTTATCCCATAATCATATCTTTGAACGAGCTGAGAGTTGGGTAAATGGATTTGGGCTTGGGAGGCTTCACTTTAATTAATTTTATTTTTTTGGTATTACTGTAATTAATATTTTACTAAATAAATTAGTCTTTTGTTATAAAATAATTAATTTTTGTTAGTATATATTAGGTATTTTTAACAGAAATAATCATATACTAACAGAGTAAATAAATTTTGTCCGATCATATGATGTATTGATTTTGTGTTAAAAAAATTAAACAAAGACTTTTTAAAAAAAAAATTTCAAATAAAAATATGTTTAAATAAGTTATGTTAAATATAGTTTTAAACATTTCATCTTTTTAGTACAAACCATTTTGGATCATAAAATTTCAAAAATATAGCTAATTTCAAATATCTTTTAGTAAAAGTCATTTTTAAGCAGTGATGCATAGAAACTCCGTTTTAGGGAGAGTATCGGTACTGGGTACGTACCGGGTACCGGTAAGCACCCGATACTCAGTGGGTACGCACCGACGCCGTACCTTTTTTTTATTTTTATTTTTTTGTTTGGGTACTTGCCGGATACTCGAATGGCTCATAAAACTAAAAAAACTATTTTTTTTTTTATATTCTTTTAGGACTATTTTGTCAAAAAAAAACTATTATTTTGGATCACATATGAATTTATTGACTCATTAAAAAGGAATAAACTCAATCCAAAGAGAGCTGAAGATTTAGTTCTTATTCATATAAATCTTTGTCTTTTGCCAAGAAAGCATAAGAATTATAATGAAGGAGCAACACAAACGTGGGATATTGATGGAGATGAATTTGATCTATTTGATTGAGATGATATTTTTGAAGTTGCTAATCTTTCTCTCGATGAACCTGAACTTTTAAAGTGTGATATTTTTTATGTTTAATTATGTGTTTTAATGGTATGTTTTTATTATTTTATTTATATAATTATATTAAAAAAAATTATACTAACGTACCCGTACCTTAATTTTTTTTATAAAATAGCGTACTCCGTACCCATACCAGTACTGGGTACCGTACCCGTACCCGTACCCGTACCGTGACAACCCTGTTTATAAGACATAGTTTTTTTTTTCTTCTTCTATTTTATGCTTTTTTTTCCCTCCTAGGATCTCTCCCCTTGTGAGAAATATTGCCTCTATTATACTAACACTTTCACATTCGAAGGTTGAAACTTTCATATTTTAACATATACCAACACTAATACATCTCTAAATCCATACAATATTGATCTCAACTATATTACAATGATATTATGTCTTTTTTTTTTCTAGCCATATAGGTTCATTCTTATCTTTATTTAAATATAGTTTAAGGGAAGATTATGCTCACTGGGGGAAAAGATGTATTATGCGCAAATCATTTATTCTATGACCAATTTCATAAATATTTCTATCATCACTTTCTATTCTTTAATCGACAAAATTATAATTGATCATGCTACCCTCATAACCTTACAATGATTTGTAGTATACTTTTGTTGTCTTACAATGTACATATGGAAGTTTAATTTGCATTTATTTCAATCCAAAAATTAATAGAAAAATAATTAACAAATATGGTAGTATATGAAGTGTAACTGTTTGATTCCAAAGTAAGCCATATCGTGATGTGGTGGGTTTGTAATGGAGGATTTACATACTTAGCATTTGAGACAAGTCAATAGCGTATTGCTAATAAGGCAATTATGGGACTTACTATATATCATGCGCGTTACTTTTCTATATAGTCATCATGTATTATAAATACATGAATGAATTCAAAGAAATATATTAAACCAAAATCAATCAATAAGAGTGTAAAAGACCAAATATTTGATTTAACATATGATGAGTTCTCTGATTTTTATTTTTCTTGTGGTCCTCATTCCTCATGTTCTTGCTAGAGGAATTAGGAGAGAGATGAAGAAATAATATCATTTGATCAAAATTACAACGTCACATGGGATGGTAATCATGTTATGTCCTTAACCCAAGGGAAAGAAATTCAGCTCATAATGGATTACTCTTGAAGTTATAATAATAAATCATACATATTCATTTAATTTTCTCATTAATAATTATGTAGTATTATTTAACTCTCCACTTTTTTTTTTTGGCAGTAAGAAAACACTCTCTACTTTTTTTTTGTCTAATGAATATATACTCATTTATCAAAAAATAAATATGTAGTCTAATGAATACACTCACACATTTAAAGTGGGGAGAAGTGAAAATGGAGTTTGAAGTTTGAACTTTAACCACTTTACTTTGCTACCACTTTTAAAAAGAAATGAGGCCAAACACGTACCATTTTGTTTAAATCCTTAAAATATAAAGTGTCTTTTTTATAGTGAAGAAAATACAAATGACTTAAAAAATAAGGAAAAAAAACTTTTAAATGACTTTTTTGGAGCGACAGTGTTACATGATTCCCCATAAACTTTTATGAATAAGATTCCCTTCTAGCTTAAATTAGTAAGAGCATCTACGTTTATATGACTTATGTTAATAGTATAAGTGAACCCCACTCATCAATATATTAAATTATTTTATATTTTTCAATTATTTCAATCAGTTAACTATATTTTCTAAATATTTATACTATTCTTTCAAAACTCTAACATGAGTCCTACAAATTTCATAATACATTCCAACTATATATTTTATATTTCAAACCTTTTTGCAAAAAAAAAAAAGTGAATGGCACAGTAATTCAAATTGACTATGTAGTTCAACAAAGTCATTCATTTTCTATTTAATTATTCATGCTTCTCTGAAAAGAATGATTAAAACTCGATAAAAATACCACCTATATTTATGTTCTAAAATGCTTTTAAAGGGAACTTTTTAAAGAGCTTTTTATATTATACTTGTAAAATTTATGTCAACAATGATTATTAAACATTAAACCAAAAATCTGATGAAACTTGAAACTTTTGAAACAAATTTTTTAAATATGTTGAAAACAAACTCAAACTAGTAACAACTAAAAAAGGCCCACAACATTCTTTAGCCTAATAAGACAATTATGCCAATCCAAGTCCTTTGGTCCATGACATCAAGTTTTGTTTAACCATTTCGTCAACAAAAGAAAATTGTTTAACTACAATATTTGTCCATAATGAAAATTAAATTATATGACATTTTGAATTTTAATTAAAAAATATATATTGTAAAAGAAAAAAGTTTTTAGTTAAAAATGTTTATTTAATTTGCACCAATTCTATGATTCAGTTAAATTAATATAATCATAAACTATGTCTTCATAGAGTTAATATGTATTTTTTTTTTTAAAAAATAGTCTAAATTGGTTTAGTTTTATGTTCGCCATTTTTTTGTTCATTCTTCAATATGCTTATAGGGAAAGTTTAAGCCATACCTTAGGCGCTTTGCGCACCCAACTTAGGTGCTTCGTACTTTGGATATATTGGATAATTTTTTTTGATTTTATGGAAGTCCACACAAATAAATTTGGATCAATAAGAAATATATTATATGTGTCGAAGAGATAAGATAATAAGCTACAATTTTGTTTTATTAAAGATATTTTCACGTTAGAGGATGATGTCTTAGTTTACAAATATATCTACATTAAATTTGTTCATATAAAGGATTAACGGAGTTTGAACCCAAAATACCTCTCTCAAATTCAAGATATGTCATTTAATTACAAATCTTTAGAGTTGAGAACCAATTTCTTTACTAACATTATTGAAAACTAATACTAATTATTTTATATATATATATATATATATATATATATATATATATATATATATATATATATATAGTTTAAAAAATACATGATAAATTAAGGAAGTATATCATATTATAATTAGTAAAAAAAAATAAGTATATATATTGAGTAAATTTCTTGCATAGACTATTAGAATTTAGTTAGTAGAAAATTGAACGTCTATAGATAATCGTTAATACTTCAAGTAAAGTTCTGATATTGGATAGAAAAATGAATGTTCAACATTTAATTTTATAAGTGAGAGAAGATCCATAAACATAATGATTTAAGATTTTAAATTAAGATGTAATTTCTAACTGACTTGTACGATTGTTCAAGATTTAATGTAATGATAACAGTCCCCCTCATCATAACCCTACAATGATTTGTAGTATATCATTTAATCCAAAAACTAATAGAAAATTTGTTAACATATATGGTAGTACTTGAGGTGTAAACGTTTGATTCCAAAGAAAGCCATATCGTGATGTGGTGGGTTTGTTATTTGTTATGGAGGATTTACATACTTTAGTACTATTGAGAGTTGAGACAAGTCAATAGCGTATTGGTAAGGCAATTATGGGACTTATTATCATGTGCTTTACTTTTCAATAGTTCCTAGTCATCATGTATTATTATAAATACATGAATGAATTCAAAGAAATATACTAAACCAAAATCAATCAATAAGAGTGTAAAAGACTAAATATTTGCTTTAATATATGATGAGTTCTCTGATTTTTATTTTTCTTGTGGTCCTCATTCCTCACGTTGTTCTTGCTAGAGGAATTAGGAAAGATGAAGAAATAATATCATTTGATCAAAATTACAAGGTCACATGGGGTGGTAATCATGTTACGTCCTTAACCCAGGGGAAAGAAATTCAGCTCATAATGGATTACTCTTCAGGTTATAATAATAAATCATACATATTTATTTAATTTTCTTTTAACTATTATATTATATATTTAACTCTCTCCTTTTTTTTATTGTCAGTGAATATACTGATACATTTAAAGTATGGAGAAGTAAAAATTTGAAGTTTGAATTTTAAACCCTCTAATATCTTTGATAAATACTATTTGAACTAACACTTATATATAGGACTAATCTAATTAGTTCTCTTCCCATAAACTTAAAATATACATTTCTTTTATAAATAATTTTTTATTATTGAGATTACAAGTATTTTCTTTTTTGACACAATGAGATTACAAATATATATAAATACATTACCCACACTTTTTAATTTTATTTTGAGTGGTTGAGAGTAAATATCCCCCAAATCTTGAGGGAGTAGACAAGAAAAAAATCACACTTTTTTTTATGATGGAATACAATTATCGTCCACACTTGTTTATTTATAGATATTTTTTTTTATAAATATTCATTGCCGTTCAAAAAAACAATATACATATGTTTTCATTTATATTATAAAAAAAATGTTTTCACACAGAGGAAAACATAATAAATACCAACAAAATATAAGCACAAGTACTAAATCATGGAGAAAAAAGATAATAATAATAATAATAATAATAATAATAATAATAATAATAATAATAATGACTAACCACTGTCCACTAGCTAGTTAATTTCCTTGCGAACACGATTCAATTACATAAATATTATATGTGCTTGGTACTTTAGCTACACTAAGCATAGACAATGCTAAAGAAAGATTGATATTATTGAACTTAACCAAAAGTTTACGTGAATGAGTTAAGAGCTAATATGAGTATTTTTGGGTACATGAGAGCTAATGTTAGTATAATCCTTGAGTACTTTTTTTGGTCAAAAATAAATAATCCTTGAGGACTGTAATTTTATATATGTCATACAGAATCCTAGGATGTGATTTTTTGCATGTGATCTTGCACTAGATGTTCATCATAATATAGGAAATGGCACGTTGTCATTTGGTTAAGATGTCAAAATCTTACTATATATACATCCATAGTACTTAATTATGTGAAATTCTTATGAGTTGTAGGACTAGCTATATATTCTTTTATAGATGAAGCAAGGAATATTCAAACTTCCTAACATCACTCATAGAGTTATTACTTATGAATTATATAGTTGCCCTTTTTTTGTGTATATCATCTATTTTCTCTTTTAAATATATAAATTATGAGTAGATCCAAGAAATAATATATGCATATGTACAAATACCAAAAATTTGGTGCAACATCAACAATATTAACGTAATTGGTAATTTGGTACCTAGATTAGTACTAGACTTAATATTAATTCTTTCTGTTGGTTTGAATTTGATGTCACCTACATAAAATAGGGTCAGGATTTGCATCCAAGACAACTTATGGCTCTGGATTTTTCCATATGAGGATCAAAGTACCAGGCAGAGACTCTGCAGGGGTTGTCACAGCTTATTATGTGAGTTCTTAATTTCCCCTTACTCTCATACAACGACTACAAAACATATTGAGATAAAAAATGTAAATCGATGACAAAATCAATCGTTAACACTCGTAAGCTAGTCATTTTTTTTTGAATCGTTAACAACCTTTTTTAGTGATCTTAATGGATAGACTTACACATTTTATATATGAGTGATCTCGAGTTCGAACTAAAACTCCTCTAAATCACTAGCGAATTTTCGTTACTCTTAATAGACATTAATTCTCATTGTTTTGTGTTATTTGTTTTGTGTGCAGTTGATTTCACAAGGAGATAAAACTAGTCATGATGAGTTGGACTTTGAACTTTTGGGCAATAGAGAAGGGAAGCCATATACATTACAAACCAATGTATATGCAAATGGTGAAGGGAATAGAGAACAAAGATTTCACCTTTGGTTTGACCCTACAACCGATTTTCATGACTACAAAATTCTTTGGAACCCACATCAAATTGTGTAAGATATATACATGCCCCCTTAATTTTACTCTCTTAATACACATGGTGTTCAAGTGTAAATATATTTGTGAGAAATTTTTATTGAAGAGTATACATGAATTTATTTTTGTTATAAAAACATCGAGACTATACTTGATAAAATTATATTTATAGTGATTAAAAGCATATTAATCGAACTCGAAATATAAGAGTGAAAAACCCTAAAACTACATCGGGACAAATACATATCAGTATATCACTTTGTCGGTTGAATATAACTAATCAGCCCTTATATTAAAATATATATGAAGGGGTACACAAGAAGGGGTACACAAGTTGTAATATAATCTAATTATAAATAACTACCTATATATGATTTTAAAATTTGATCAAAATTTGGCTTGGCAGATTTTATGTTGACAAGATCCCCATTAGGGTATACAAGAACAATAGCAACATTGGAGTAGGGTACCCATCAAAATCTATGCAAATAATAGCAAGTTTGTGGAATGGTGATGATTGGGCAACAGATGGAGGCCAAACAAAAATCAATTGGACATATGCACCTTTCAAAGCAAACTTCCAAGGATTTGATGTTAGTGGATGTCAAAGTCAAAGCTTAAATATTGATCAAAATTGTGTTTCTGATAGCTATTGGTGGAATGGCAAAAAGTTTTGGCAATTGGATCTTGAAGGACAAAAGCAGTATGAAAATGTGAAACAAAATTATATGAATTATGATTATTGTAAAGATAGGCATAGGTATCCTACACCTCCTTTAGAATGTCTACATTAAAAAAAATTATGTGATTACGTCTTTGTAACCATAAACTAGATAAGGCTTAAGGCCATTGCCATGAATTTCAACTATATATGGCACATATTAGAAAGGTTCTAGATATATATAATGAGAAAACCACTACTGCGTACAAATTAATAAACTTGGATCAATTTTATTTTTTTTACTAAATGTAAAAATAGGGATGAATAATGAATGCTCGCAAAAAATGATGTATACTATATATAGGGTAAAAATATGTAATACAGATGCAAGTATACAAATGCTATATATCAAAATTGAGCAGATGTGGGTGTAGGTATTTAGTAAAATATGTTTTCTTTTTGGACAATATATTATCAATAAAAGGGTTTACAACTTCTCCTCCTTAGCCTGCATTATATATACATCATACAATCAGCAGACAGAGAAGCAACCATATCATACATACTTGTGCTGCTGAGATTTTCTGGTTCCAAATCCAATTGTTTCGGTTTCGCCATTCACATCAAACCACCATAGTCATTTTGCTCTCTATTTCACTATCTTTGTGTGATGTCGCGGCTGCTGTGAGTTTTTTTTAACAATGAGAGATAGTTTATCTGCCTTGGACTTCACTCAAAGTTACATTGTTATTTGAGTTAGAAGTTTGCTGAATTTTTTGAGAGGAATTTTGCTTGTTAACAAATGCAACTTTCCTTGGAGGAGGAAGATGTGTGATCTCACTTATAAGCATCAAAACAACAGTTGATATACTTGGTCTTTCCCTTGGAAGTTCTTGCACACATAGAAGTCCTATGTGTATGCACCTCAACATGCTGCTCTCAGAACATTCATCCCATACCTCTTTATCTATTAGAGATATAATGTTCTTTTCTAACCATAGCTTCCATGCCTAGTAAGAAAAACAAATTATGAATAACGTCTTTGCTTCCCACACAATTTATAGACAATAATGAAGTGTTTTGAGTGTATTGCTAACACTTATTTTTAACTCATGTAATAAATAAGGGCATGGAGTATATAGACTTACAAAGCCTACTAGGCTAAGGGAATCCTCGTGGTTATAAAAGCTACTATTTCTTCGTCCGCTAACAATCTCAAGCAATAAAACTCCAAAGCTATAAACATCTGATTTTTCAGAGAAAAGTCCTTCCATTGCATATTCCGGCGGCATATAACCACTGCATTATTTAAAATATATATTATAGTAACACAAGTAAAAATAAACCAACATTATAATGTCAAATCAGATGGTACTACTTACTAAGTTCCGACAACCCTTTTTGTGTTAGCTTCATCTTCTCCACCTTTAACAATTCTAGCTAAACCAAAGTCTGATATTTTTGGAGTCATGTCGCCATCAAGTAAAATGTTGCTTGCTTTTAAATCTCTATGTATAATCCTTAGTCTTGAGTCTCTATGAAGATACATTATACCTCGAGCTATTCCTTCAATTATGGTCGATCGCTTTTTCCAATCTAAATTTTTCTTTTGTAGTGGATCTTAAAAAGAGAGTAAAGAATATATACATTAATGTGATGACAAATTGGATTCTTTAGGAATATTGTATAGAAAGAAACCTACTTAGGCAACGTTTGGATATTCAGCATAATTAAGCATTAATCACTTATGTATACATTTTCTATACAATCTAAGGTGCAATGAGGATAAACTATTGAAAAACAAAAGAGGGAAAAGAACTAACCAAAGAGAAAGGCATCCAAACTCTTATTTGGCATGAACTCATAAACCAAAATTTGCTCGCCCCTTTCAATACAACAACCTAGAAGTCGTACAAGATTTCGATGTTGAAGTTTAGAAATCACTACTACTTCATTCATGAATTCTTCTATTCCTTGTCCGGATGCTTTTGAGAGTCTTTTCACAGCAATTTCTTGTCCATCTGGCATTACTCCCTACATAGTGTAAAAAACATATTAATATTGGATATATGGTATATAATACAAATAATGACATACAAAATATAAGACAAAATCACCTTGTATACAGGACCAAAACCTCCCTTGCCAAGCATATTACCAAAGTGAAAACTGTTTGTAGCAGTTTCAAGCTTTTCAAATTCATACAATGGTAGCTCATCCAATTTCATTTGTTTATGTACTTTGTTAATCAAGTTTTGAGGTTGTCTTCCTGAATGCATTTATCAGTTGTTAAAAAGAATGGCAACACTAAAGAAATTTAAAATCTACAAACAAACAAAAATGTTGGGGCCTCCAAAGATATAAAGCAATCAATGTTCTTCAATTTAAGAAAGAAATAGCAATGTGGAAACTTTACCTTTATGCCTAGGAAAACATTTACTCCACAAAAGACAAGCACATATAATAAAGGTAAATGCTCCTATCCCTCCCGTAATTGCGATGATTAAGATACTCTTGTTGTTCCATTTCTTCTTTTTATTATCTGCTGGTGCAGGTGCAGGTGTTACTGCAGGTGTTACTGCAGGTGCTACTGCAACTGTACATTATCCGACATATTAGAATGACTGGTTAGAAGCTAGACAATCTTGAAACGAAAGACTTTTAAAAAGAGAGAAAAGACACCTAATTCCGCCGGCACACGAATGGAAAGATCAACTCCTTTATAAGGAAATTTCTGCATATCAATTAACTCTGTGTTCCAATACATACAACCTATAGAAGAATCATATGCATGTGCCAAACAAGAACAATTTGCTAAACAAACTGTTTCACAGTTATTTTCATTACCAACTAATCTGTATGCAAAATCAGGAACTTTCATGTTATGTTTCACCAAAAAACCATCTTGTTCCAATTCACTTGATCCATTCTTCAACATCTCACACTTCAAGTTAAACTCTTTTTTCCTCACACAACCATTAGTCCAATTTCTTAAACTCCATTCCACCAAATTCTTTGGCTCAAACCCTTCAAAACAACTACAAATTGGTACACTAGAATTATCACAATTCCCAAATGGCCCACATTTTCCATAAAAATCACACTCATTTTGATCAACCTCAAGACTAAGAATTTGTGTTTTATTAATATACTCAACCAGCTTAAGTGTTCCATGTGGTGTCAATGAGAGAATTCCAAACTTGGTTTTGTCTGCAAATTTGTAAGTTAGATAATCAGTTCCATCATAGTCGTGATCTAAATCCCAACCAAATAAATACTCGGTTGTCAATCTCGGCGATCCGAGAAAAACACTTCCGTTGTATGGACCAGTTCTCCAATAAATATTTTTCTCCTTCCAAATAAATAATTCTGGTGCATCCAATCTTTCAAGACTAGCTGAAAAATGTCCTGAAGAAGGATCATTGTCACTTTTTCTTGACACAAAAGTTATCTTCTTACCTGTTACTTTGTTAGCTGCAATTCTCATAGTTGGAACAGCTGCATCTGCAGGGTGAGAGAAACTATCCCAGATTGTTATTCCAGAATTGATGTCTTTTAGAATCAAGTTTCCTGAATCATCAAGCTGAGCTTTTGAATTTCTTGTAGTTGAAATGTTTGTTGACCAAACTATGATACCATTTTGTTTGTTTAATATTACAAGATTACCATCTTTGTGAATTGAGACTATTCCATTTGAATCTTTGAGAGGTTGGTCTCTGTTTGCAATCCATAAGTTGTTTGTTTCATTGATGTACCAAATTCCTAGGTAACGGTTGGTTGAATTTATTGGACTGAAAAATCCTAGTTTGAAGTTTGTGTTGTTTGAGGTTATTGTGTCTTGGTCTTTGAGTGATTTAGATGATGTAATAGTGTCATTGATAGAACTATAACATGAATAAAATGTGCAAAATAAGAGGAATGTGATGAATAAGTGATTTGTATTATGACTTAGAAAAGCCATAAATGTGTAACAAAATTGTTGGATGATGATGTTTTTTATTTGTGAGGAATACTAGAATTGAATTTACTAGTTTAGTTTGATGAGGTTTATTTGTTTCTTCATGTTTTTAATGAAATTATCATATGTGGAAGAAGGTGTTGTTAATGTTGAATTGTGGAGTCGTAGAGATGCTCTAATGAGTTTGCAATTAGTTGACTTTATGCTACGCGTTAAGCATGGGATATTAGTACATGGAAATATCATAAGTGGCATTAGTTTATACATCATGCTAATTTAGTGTTTAAATGTCCGTTTGATTTGCAAAATTTCAATATTGGACAGAACAATATAATATAAGACAGAACAACATAGGACAAACTATTATGATATTGAACAAATTATCTTGTATTATGTTTGGTGGAAAATGAATATAACTTAAAAAGATTTATGTATTATAATTTTAAAACTTAAAGAAGTTATGTGTTATATAAAAAAAACTAAAAGACCTATGTATTACAATTTTAAAAGTTAATAGACTTATGTATTACAAAAAAAACTTAAAAAATCTATAAAAACATAAAGCACCCGTAGATGCATTTGACCTTTGACTATATCATTCATCATTAATAATTTTTTTTTTCAACTCCTCTTTTATTTAGTTTAAAAATTAATTTTAGAAATAACACAGATCTTTAAATCCTAAACACCCAAAAAATCAAACCCAAGGGGTGTGGTTGTGCGGTTGAGGCTCATCCTCCCTCTTAACTAAGAGTCGAGGGTTCGATTCTCACCTTGGGTATGGAGTAGCTTTAAATCCTTGGGCCAGCTATCCCACCCATCGAGGTGCCTCCAATCTAGCGAGGGAATAGTCACTGCGTTCGGCAGTGGATACCCCGGTCTCGACAAAAAAAAAAACCCAAAAAATCACACTCAACAATAGAAAAAGGCTACGGCCCAAATAAATTTTAATTGGGCCAACATAAACCCAAAATACTCAAACCCCCACCATCAACACAAATTACCAAAACTTGAAGCTTTCACAGAGCGTTCATGGCGGAACCTCTGTAGTAGCCACTAGGTACCAGCTGACTTCCAAATTTAGCAAGCAATCAAGCAGCGATGGCGTTTACTCCAACAACGATCTTCGCTCTCTCTCTTCTTCTCTTGCTTCCGATTCTATCATCATCAAAACTAGAACAAGAAGAACAATTTTCTGAAGAGTTACTACTTAAACCCTTACCCGATCGGAAAGTTCTCGCGCATTTTCATTTCCAAACTGAAGCTCCTATTGTTGATGATTCCTTCGCTCGTCATCATCACCTTTTCCCCAAATCCATTTCTCAACTGGTGTGTGTTTCTCTGCACTTTTCTCTTTTCTCTTTCATTTTTTATTTTAGGGTTAATTGTATTATTAGTACATTTAATTATAGTTACTTTTCAATTCTACAAATTAAAAAAAAAAAATGCATCTTTTAGTTTTAGGGACTAGTTTTGTAATTTGTGGGATTCACTAGTAGTTACATTTACAAGGACTTAAAGCCAAAAAAATGAAAACTTTATAGGGACTAAAAATACATTTAAGTGATTTAAGTTGATTTAAAATTTTGTGGATATTGTGGATATTAATGTATAGTTAAGTCTGTTTATGATTCTATGTGTAATGTAAATTGTTAAATTGTGAATTCGTCGAATGGAATACAAGATCATATATGATATGTAAGTGAAGAAAAGAAGCTATAGTTCATGCTTGTTAACTCTTGAAATCTTACAAGTTGAAGAGCCTGTCAGTTAAGTCTACATAGGCTCGTTGACGAAGAGAGTTGAATGTCTAGCACAATATAGTAACTATAGTTGAGAGATGTCTTGGCTTTTCTGTGAGCATCAGACTGTTTTTAGATCATATCTAGTACTAACTCATATTAAGACATGATGATTATATTTCCAAGATGTAACTGGGTGAAACATGGGAAGATCGTTCTAAACTGAATTGACAATCATAGTATCGTAAATGTTGTTTTACCCTTTAATAATTGGTTTATTTCAGTAACTTTTCACATTCACAATCACATTATGAAGGGAGATATAGCTATGTGACTTTGACTAGATCTGATGTACTATATACAGAATGTAGTATTAATAAATAATTCTTATCATCACATTTAAGTTTTCTGTGGTCTGTTTTCTTCTTTGCCATTTTGTCCTATGTTAAAAAGTGTTGAAAAAGAAATATTTTGTGCATCTAAAATGTTGCATTTTCACACAGAAGAGGACGCCCGTACCACTACTAATAACTTTTTGAGGAAATCCTTTTCTTGGCTCCAGCTACTGATGGGCCTTTCGGGTTTTATAAATCAATATATTAATTTTGATTTTCCTTGCAATTGCCAAGGAAAGTTTATGTTTTTCCTGCAACTTGTAGAAGCAAGTTTGTTTAACTTTGTTAAATTCTGACTTCTCAGAATTTTTTCCCCTGAATATACTAATTAACATGTGGATTAGTGTTGGATGGACAGGTTAAAAAATTTCACATTAAAGCAATGGAGTTGTCTTTCACACAAGGTCGATGGAACTATGAAAGATGGGGCGGATTTGATCCAATATCAAGCCAAAATGCAAAGCCTCCTGGAGTTGAATTGTGGGCAGTCTTTGATGTCCCTCCACATCAGGTTGATGCTTCTTGGAAAAATTTAACCCATTCTCTATCAGGTCTCTTCTGTGCTTCAATAAACTTCCTTGAGTCTTCTAGTTCTTATTCTGCTCCTAAATGGGCATCTCAGTCAGCTTTAGGTAGTTTAAGATATGGCACACTCCCACGTGAAGCTGTCTGCACAGAGAATCTTACTCCCTGGTTGAAACTTCTTCCTTGTCGTGATAAAGCTGGACTTTCAGCCTTAATGGATAGACCATCTATTTACAGGAGTTTTTATCATTCACAGCGATTGCACTTAACAGCATCAAGAGCTTTTGCAGATGGGTTAGATTCAGGGATTATTCTAGAACAAACACTTACAGTTGTGCTTCAGCCTAATATGAAGAGAACTGGTATGAGTTATCCCGATGAAATAAAGATTCAACCAAGCTGGTCTCTGAGCTCAATATTTGGCCGAAAAGTAAATGGAAGATGTGTTCTTGCTAAGTCGAGTAATGTCTACCTTCAAGTTGAGAAAGGTTTAGTCGCTCAACTTGAGAATCACCAGAAGAATACAGTGCCACATGCTGCCGATGACACCAGTACAGAAGTTTTGAGAAGGAATCTTGGCTTTGAATTATCTATTACACCGGATAGGGTTCATAGAGAACTGGAAAAGAGCTCCTCAATTCTGTATGAATATTCTATCAAAGGGTATAATGACACTGAACAATTTGATTTAGGCCTAATATGGAAGCATCCAGTTGCTTGGTCCTGCCCACATGCACCTTTATATGCCAGTAGATTTTTAACTGGAAGTGGAAATGAAAGGGGTTCAATTGCAATATCCTTGAAGTCTACAGAATTGACTAAGGGCTTCACTGCAGCCAATAATGTTGAAGAGAAGTGTAAGCTACAAGTTAACGTTCTCCAAATTGTGCCTTGGTATATTAAGGTATATTATCATACCTTACAATTATTAGTAGATGAAAAGCCTCATGTAGTAACAGATTTTGTTGAGAAAATGAGTGTTTCACCTTCTGAAGACAAAGTATCACCAGGGGTGATGGAGCTGGTCCTTAGATTTCCTTGTGAGATTAAATCTGCTGTACTAAATATAGAGTTTGATAAGGTGTGCTCAAATTCTTATTCTTATTTTCATTTATATTTTGTTTTCCCTTGGATATTTACCCCACTTTTTGTTTGATTGACAAACTTCCGAAGTTATTGTTATTAAATAAACCTCAGAAATCTTAATAAGAAGATGGTTATGTACTAAGTAAATTAGACTGGTAATTTTATTATAGGAATGTAGGAGAACTCCTGAAATATCAATTTGGCATGCAATAATATGAGAACTATTCAAAATTGGGGTGATAGTGGGTCAAGATAAGCCTGAGCCTGGCTTAACTTAGATCTACCTTGATCAGAATAAGCACAGCTCAAACTTTTGGCATGTTAAGAAAGTAAGCCCATTTTTTCGTTAGGTACTTGATGTTAATGAGTTACGCTTGACGTCACAAGTTATCTATCTAATTGTGTTTGTCATCAAAACCAGCTATTTTCTTACACAAGTTGATTGTAGCAATTTAAATTAATTGTAGCTATGTATGTCATATGTTGACTACAGACCATTTAGGACGGATAGATGAGAAAATGATTTATGATAGAATATTATGACGTTTGATTTATGTAGCTGACCCCACCTAGTCGTTGTTGTTTTTTGACATGCTTTTGTTGCTTTGCATAGGGCTTCTTGCACATTGATGAATACCCTCCAGATGCTAATCAAGGATTTGACATCCCATCAGCAATAATAAGCTTTCCTGACTTCCATGCTGGTTTACAATTTCCTAATAACACTATAAGCAACTCGCCGATGTTGTCTAAACTACAGGTTATTTGAATCTCCACTCTTGTTTTGCTCATAGCTTCAGTAAATATAAGATTACCGTCATATCTAACATTCTGGATCTTTAATGCAGGAAAAGAGCCCGGTTCTATCATACACAGAAGTTTTGCTTGTACCGCTGACAACTCCTGATTTCAGTATGCCTTACAACGTCATCACAATTACTTGCACAGTTTTTGCATTGTATTTTGGATCCTTGCTAAATGTACTCCGAAGACGAGTTGGAGAGGAGGAAAGACTTTTGAAAAACAAAGGTAATTCTTAACTCTTGGTAGTCTCCGTATCTTGGAGCACAAGTAATTCTATTGTGTATAACAACTGATAGTGTTTGGTAGACATGTTAGTATATAGCTTTATCTTTTAGTCATGCTCAGTTTCTAATATATGGCATTTTTCTGCTTGTAGACGCAAACAAAGCCGCATTCCTTCATCGAATACTAAATAAATTCAGGGGAAGATCATCAGAGTCCACTCAACCACAACAAAGATCGTCGTCATCATCCTTCATTACTCCAAAATTGTTTCTTAAAGTACTATTGGTTGCAGGAATTGCTGTTGTATGGCAATACTACTTGAAATGATACCATCAACTTGTTAGATAGTGTTAGTTGTATTATATTATGATCAAATACGATTTATGTACAACAATATAGCTTTACTTCCACTGTCCAATGTGTTTGCATTCATTTCTGTTTTTCAATTGATCAAAATCACACGACTACCCTCAACATATGTAAACCAACGTATCAGTTCTAAACAAGTTTTGGTACATCTGATTCAATTATTATTAAAAGAAATTGCAACTTTTGATCTAATTTCTTATGTACCACACATGCTACAGTTTTAACCTTAGAAATCTGTCTGCTGTTAATAGTAAATACAACTGGTTTGAATGTACATCATCTGAGGTGTCTCAAAATCTATGATTTCATTAGCATTTTACAAGTACATCGTACAGATTGATGAATTTACAGCAATTACTGGACAAAATTGAAAAAAAAAACAAAAGGTTTAAGAGTGTACAAAGGAAATGTAAAAACCTCTACGGTCTACACTTCTATTTTTTTCCGAGTGAGATTTTATCTAATCCTTTTGTAATTAGCTGCTACAATTGCATCGTCTTCTCTTATCCGCTTCAGATTCTTACTCATGTAACTGCATGTAAGCTGGCCGAGTGAAATGCTTCCAGAGAGCTCGTCAGATTTACCTCGAAGATCTGTTAAGAGTCCATCAAATTTATCAATGTTGAGATTCTTTGCAGGCAAAAAGTTGTTTTTGATATGTATTAGGTAGATCAGCAACTTTGGTAAAGAAGCTGCAGTTCTAGAAATGCTGATGAGAAACTTTAAAGAATAAGGACATGCCTGACTTGTCTTCGTTTATTTTTAACTTCTTGAATTGGTTGACATCTTCAAATAATTGCTTTCTCTTGCAGTTTAGGACATTCAGAATCTCACCTTTTGAACAGAACAAAACAAATATAGTTAAAAGAATTTCAAATACACCTTTCACCTAGAAGTGCACCAATATACTAACTGAAAAATTGCAAAATGATACTACATAACGCTATAGGCTGTCTATAGCAGACAATCACATGATGTTACTTATAATTATCCTTATGAATTCTGTATGCTTTATATGTTGACCACTATTCTAGAAGGAAACATGAATTCAAATACCAGTAATATATTCTTCAGAAATAACTGAAGTGAAGAAATATACCTGATTTGCTCTCTCTCAACTTTTTATTTTTGTGCAAGTGCATATCTTCAAGCTGATTCACTCTACTGCTACCAGCATGCTCACTTTCTATAACCTTGCCAATCCCATTTTGAAAGCTTTGTAACTCATGTCCTCCTGCAAAAGCATAACTCATGTGTGTAACAAAATTTAGATAATTTAGGCATTCATAGACTTTCAATAAAATACAATAAAATTAAAATGATATGAATGTATTATAACCTTGGTTAAAGGAATTTTCTATTTACTTATATATTTACCATATTGTCCATTAAAATATAGTAGTAGTAATATAATGATGAATCAATTGTCCAAATTATGAAAACATAATATCAATTCTAGGTCAAAAAAATTATCAATTCTTTAAAAAAGCTGCTCACATTATTATAATCAATTTTACACCTCTAGAATCGTTCGATTTAAGAGTGTGGAAGTGGAACCAAATATACAAAGCTAACAAGCACCCTCTATACATACACTCACACACCTTCAACTATTTCAATGAGTAACACCAATGAACCACTCACACAAACACAAACACAGACACCGAACACGACATAGACACATCGACATTAATAAAATTTGAGAAAATAACATAATTCAGTTTAATCACAAATGTTGGTGACTTGGTGTCGTGTCCGACACCGGGACATACAACTAATGCTGTGCTTAAATCTGAATAGAGTAACATCATTCACCAATTACTACAAAATTTTCAACAAAAAGAAAAAGAGATAAATAAAAGTTAACAAACATACCCTTGTTGACAACTTTGCCAGTGACAAGAAGAACATCATTGTCATGTTTCCCAGTAGACAAACCTTTAACAGAGAAGAAAGAAAGAAGAGAATTCCAAGTAACAGAAGAAGAAATAAGATCAACCCCTCTACTTATAAAGTAACCATTCAATCTCAACGTTGATGGGTCTAATCCAAAAGCTTTAGCTATGTAACCAATATCAATTTTTTGATCATCACAAGTAACAAGTTGAACAATTTTAGAGTTTGAGAGTGAAGACGAGCATAACAAAAACACGTTTATCTCTCTGTTTCTTTTCTTCCCCAACAACAATGACATGTCTTTCTAAAACCTATGACAACAACAACAACAACAACAAAAAATCTCGTTTCAGAAGACACTCTTTTATTAATGATTATGATTATGATTAGGTTGTGTTTTGTGTTTGTGTTTATGTTTTTTCTGGAAGTGTCTACACAGAGCTGTGCTGTGCATTGGGTGTAATTTTGGGCCGGGTCAGTATTTAAGATTTTAAGTTTAATTTTGAGAAAATTAACGGCTAAATCAGTATTTTTGTCTGATTATTTAGTTTTTATTTATTGGATTTGATTATATTTAGTTTTTATAAATAAAAAAAATATTTGTCATATTTGAATATATTGTCCTTTTTTTTAGTCTGAGCATATTTTGTCATAGTCACTTCACAAATTCATATATTTTTTTTGAAACGGTTCAGAAATTCATTTACTATAATTATAAAAAAAATTCATATACTACTTTTTTTCCCTAAATATACTAATACTTAAAAACCAACAAAAAAAACAACCAAAAATAAGATATACTACTTAAAAAAATCATATATTTACTTACTAATACGTTTTTTTGGTTATGTTTTAATTGTTTAAAGCAAAAGCCTCATATAATGAGTCCGACATAAAAAAAAAAAAATAAAAGCAAAATAAATAGAGTAACAAAAAAAGAGAGAGTAATACATTGCATATTAGTGTGTTTAAGAATACAATATATGCAAATAAAAAAGGTTCGTACACATTAATTGAAAAAGGTTAATATTTGCATATATTGTCTTCTTCTTATTTTGAGAGGAAAGGGATGTGAAGATTGACAATAAAGACGGATAATACACATTTAATTGATTTGGTATAAAGGAAAAATAAACAAAAAAATAGGTCATTTTCATTTTAACCAAATGAATTGTACAAAAAAAATGCGTTAGTACTTAGTACAAGTGGTGAGGAGTTTGATTCTTAAATAAGATCTCATATTTGAGTCTTATAAATAAAAAACATTTGTCGGAAGAATTTAACCCTTTTTTTATATTCTTAAATAAACCCTTGTATGTCAGTTCACCTATTCTACTCAAATAAATCGGATGATTAAAACCAAAAAATATGAATTATACAAACTTTAGTTAAATCAATTAATTACTTTGATTGGGTCTACTTGCACTGTTGCACATACTGTTCTGCTCAAAGTACTTGAAAATTCTATTACTAGTTACCTTAAAAAAGTTGGTGCTTCAACAAAATGCATGGCATGAAGTTCTTTTCTTAGGTAGCAAGCAAACAAAAAGGAAAAGAATTAGAATGAGAATGTTGAAGGCAGAAGAAACAAATAAAAGGAAAACTCAAAAAAAATCCATAATTTGGTTGTATATGTTTCTCATAGTGATTTGTTGTGTTCTGTATTTGTTACAATCTATCAATTTAGTTTTTTACAAATGGCTGTTCCAAAAGTGAATGAAAAATTGCTTGAAGACCTTCAAGTAATGGGATTTCCACATGCAAGGGCAACAAGATCACTCTATTATTCTGGTTAGTTAATTCATTACATTAATTAAGATTCATAGGCATGAAATTAAAATTGCACTCCTTCTTTGGGTTTTTAACCCTTCGGTTCTCAATAGTTCAGCTAGAAAGTAAGTAAATTATGACCAAAAAAATTGTTCCAACCAAGATTCAATTTCAGGTTATTTCAAACAATTCGTCGTTTTGTTGGTTTATCTTAGTATATTACTTTATTAAATCAATTAGTGAAAAACTAACTATATGTAATATTTTACTTGTTTATATTATTTAGGCAATAGCAGCTTAGAGGATGCTATAACTTGGATGATTGAACATGAGAATGACACTGATATTGATGAGATTCCATTGGTAATTTCACACCCTCATTTTTTTAAAAATATTTTTTTGGGATATTTGTTATTTAATGTTTCAATGAAGATGCATATTGATCTCTTTACGCAATTGCAACACAAAACAATAATCACTTGTAATTTAAAACTTTGATTTACATTAGTCTTAATTGTTAACATTTTAACAGGTAGATGTAGACATTGATATTAATACCTCACCTTCATTCCCTATCACAGAAGAAATGAGAATAAAAGCACATAATTTAAGGTTTTGTGGTCCTTCTATATCTACTAGACTACTACAATAGCAATTGTTTTGTGATTATATATAATCACTTCTATTTTCTCTATAATCCGTGTCTATGAGTCAGTGTCTATATCGGTGTTTCATCATTGTTGCAGGGAACAAGAGCGCAAGAGAAAAAATAATGAAGAAACAATAATGGAAAGAGAAAGGGAAAAGGTACCTTAATTTTATTATTTTCTTTATACATTGTAGCAACTCTAATTTGTGTTCAATTTCCACAACACTATAACGCTATAGCGGCTATTAAACAACATTGCAATTCATATTATTAATTAATAACATGCTCATGCAGCGCACAGATTTTTGTTAACTTTTTATTGATATGATTTCAGGAGAGGATTCAGTCAGGTAAGAAACTCCTTGAGGCGAAGCGAATCGCGGAAGAAAATGAAAGAAAACGGTATCTTAATGTTTACTAGTTGCTTCTTTTCATGTTTTTATTTTGGTAAGAAAATTAGCTACTCAAAGTCACAATTGTCCTATTATCAGAAATTTAGCATTGAGAAAAGCAGAAAAAGAAGAAAAGCAAAGAGCTAGGGATAACATTCTCAAGAAACTAGAGCAGGATAAGGTATAGTTTTGATTCAACCCATTTCTCTTTCAGCAATAAATAAGTAATTGAATTTCTGACAAAATAATACTAGTTAATATTGCATTGAACTTTAAAAATGAAAAAACGAACATGAGTAAACTTCTAAAAATGATAGTTAAAAAGGAACAGAGTGAGTACTTTGCATTTGCAAGCGAAATTCATCGAAAAATGTTTCTTATTTTTTGTATACATTTGCCTTTACAGCTAAATAGAAGGTCTATACATGGATTACCCTTAGAAAGCCAAGCAAATGTGAGATCATCACCAGCCATTGTAGTAAAGCAAGAAAAGGTATGATAGTAATGATTAACGTCCGTCTTTATTTTACATTAGATTCTCAATCTGATAATCCAATTTTGTTTTCAGTTTCCTTTTATGCTTGTTATCTAACATTTAGAAATTTCAATGAAACTTGCAGATTACAAAGCCTGTTTATACAACCACAAAAATTGAGCATTTGAGAGAATGTTTGAGGTCTCTCAAGCGTGAACACAAGGTCAAACACTATAACAATTAAAGACTACACTTAAACATAACTCTTGGCTTGATAATTTTTATATCAGTATTACAAATCAATTATTTGACTATAATATATGAGAATTGATTTGTGAAGTATTGATTTGTCTTCAAATGTTTATTTTTATCAATATTCAAAAATTCTCTATAGGGTGAGAATACAAGAATCAGAAAGGCCTTTGAAACACTTCTAGTGTATGTTGGAAATGTTGTCAAGAATCCAAATGAAGAAAAATTCAGGAAGATTAGACTGAGCAATCCATTATTTCAGGTAAGACATTTTTCTAAACAAAACATAATGGTTTTGAAGTGGTAGATTCATCGTGTTTGATCCATGCATATTAAGCGCGCACACACAAATGGTTAGAAGTCATATATATTTTTTTAAAGATCTATATACAGTGTTACAAAACGTGTCTTTACGATTCAAAAGTGTTACATGGACCTGAAAAATGAAAATATATTGGTTTTAAATTCTATTTATCCACATGTTTTTAAACAGGATAGAGTTGGAAGTTTAAATGGAGGTATAGAGTTTCTTGAGCTATGTGGCTTTCAGATAATGGGTGACTTCTTGCATCTTCCTAGTGAAAAGATTGACATGGAATTACTAAGATCAGCTGGTTTTGTCTTAAATTCTGCAATGACAAATCCCTACTTTGGACTTTTAAGTACTTAATTCATTATTAAGTCAGTTTGAAAAATGGATTATTGTACTAGAAAATTTTCTGTCAAACATGTGAATGAGGACAATGTACGTTAAGAATGCTTCAGTTGGTTTATGAAAATAAGCCTCAATCTTGAAAGTTGTATGAGCCATTACACAATACAATTGTTGGAAGCAATGGTGTTAGTATCATCTTAGCAATTTGAGGAATCCAAATTGAAGTTGCTAAAGTTATGCAAAATTTGGAAATTTAAGATTGCACTCAAATGTTAAAACCTCAGACAAACTCAAAAGGCAAACTCTTCTGAAATCCATTAATTAGTAAGTACAATTAAGAGATCTAGGAGATTGAAGTGTTTTGCCAAATAAACTACAAAACTAACCTGATTCATGTCTAAAAAAATAGGGGAAGTAAAACAAGAAAAATGAAAATAGTCGGAGACATGCTATTACACTTAGTTTTGGGATGCTAATCCATCTTCCCCCATTGTCTTGAAGCAGCAGGTTCATCCAGATCCAGCTAACAACATCAATCCCAACACTAAGTGTCAGACTTTCGACTCCAACGCCAAAAGTATCTTCTTTCTTGGTCCCTAGAACCAATAAAGCATAATCACAATGTGTTTTTATCAAATTAAAAACAGTATTACCAAATGGATCACAGATCAAACCTAAGACCATGCTTAGCTTATCTCAAAGTAAGGTGAAATACAGTCATGACTTGCAGAACCCGAAGCCCGATACTATTTAAACTAGAGTTTAATAACTATATACCAACAATATAAATACATAAAACACAACACTTAAACACGTCTTGACCATCTTTTCACATGATTATATTACTATATAAAACATGTTTACATCATGACAGGACGGTGTAGTATGATTGAATATCTATGTAGTTGTTTTATTGTCAATATATAGCTATTAAACTCTAAAGTAAAATTTATCATATCATAATCACAAGAAAAGAAACTTTTAAGAACATGATATTATTCTCTAAAAAGGAAGAACGTGATATTTACAGTTTAGAAAACCAAAGGTCACGTTACCCGTAGAAATTCCAAAGATTACTGAATAAAACAGAGAATAAAAAAACGGACCAGAAGTCCAAGACTAGTCGATGCATACCATTGGTATACCCATAACCTTGAGGTCCTCATCGGTCATATGTTTGAGAGCTGTCATATCAACCTGAAAGAAAAAAAATGCAACTTTTACATAGAGTATTAACTCTTGACAATCAAATTAAAATCCAGTTAAGATAATGAACTTTCTCTAATGGAGGGAAAATATAAGTAGACGAATGACATACTTCTTCAGCTTGAAAAGTTATGAGATACTTTTCGAGACCCAAGGAAAGCAAAAAATCATCCACAGTAGTATCAGCCTGTTAAAAAGTAGATTTATATACTTTTAATTTACTTTAGTAAAGAAATTAATCTTATTAAGAAAATTGGAAAGGAGCGACTCTTTTGCTTATTATGAACATAAATTAGCAAAGTTTCATCTACTAAGAACATAAAAAATTATAAATTAAGTAAACATAAAACTTGAAAATATATTAGATCGAACATATAATGGCTTTCAACAAGCACATTAAAAGCCTAGCAGCTGAAACTACTACTATCTTGATGTTGATTTCAAGGGTATTAATTCTTTAATGTATTAGTTTTGACTTTTAAACTCACGGGCCACAGCATTCTAAGAGTTAGCAGTAGTCCATTGTACTCAACTGAGTTGGAAGGACTTAATTAGGATTAAATACTTCTAATATTGATGCATATATAATCTTCACAGTATACCCTTGTCTATGCATACTTTCACACTCTAGTAATTTTAAAATTACTTGTACACCCTGACAAGAATGGAGACTTGGCATAATGGTTGGAGCTGTTGCCATGCCACTAGAAGGTCGAAGGTTTGAGTTCTCTTGCAAATACAAGGTAAAACTACCTACAATAGATCCATAGAGGATCAGGCCCCTCCTCGGATCCTACATGGCAGGAGCTTATATCATCACGCTTTATTTGCACTCCATAACCAAACTCATTGCATTATACTAGCTGACCATCAATATACCATCTTTAAGCAAGCACTAAATGAGAAGAAATCTAAAGAGATCCTTCATGTTCAGTTATTCAATATAAAGATCCATGCATATCTCAAAAGACATAGCCCGTTTAACATGGAGCACAATAGCCAATAGATAGCACACATACATGTAAAGAAAAAAGGGGGAATGAAACATGGCGGTGTGCACTAAGACTGACTGACATCACATACGTCCAGCAATAGGTTTAAGTGGCTTATTTAAAAATGATACAACAATAATACCTTTCGTGCCTTTTTAGGAGCTGGTTTAGGTGGTTTTTTTACTGCAGGAGCCTCAGCACCAACACTTTTATTGCTCGGTTTAGCAACCACTTTTGATTTTGGTGGATCAGTGTTTTTAGGTTGTTGATTCATTGTCCCCGACAGTCTTTCGCGAAGATCCCGGATGTTTGGAGCAGAACTCTTTCCACTCCGAGTTGCAGGTTGAAGACCTTTCTTTTGAAGCTTGTGACGAAGATCTTGACCAGTAACTTTGCGATCTTCACAAGTCATTAACAAACAGTCAAAAAACCCATAAAAAATAACTATTGGCATCCAACAGTGGTAACTTATACTTGCATATGAGAATAACAGAGTCAATCCATACTATTGATCTGGGGTTGTTCATCATCATCATATAGATCATGTTCCCACTTGTCATCTTGCCTCGACCTGCCAAAAAATAAATTAATAAAATAAATCATTTTTAATTTCAATAGGAATTCATACATCCAAGATGAACCTACTACATAAGAGGCATATAGTGACCAAAGCTGCTAGTACAAGTAACTAATGACGTAGAATACACTAAACCAAAAAGGCAGTAATTTAACATATGAATGAACAGGACTTAATAAAATAAATCATTTTTAATTTCAATAGGAATTCATACATCCAAGATGAACCTACTACATAAGAGGCATATAGTGACCAAAGCTGCTAGTACAAGTAACTAATGACGTAGAATACACTAAACCAAAAAGGCAGTAATTTAACATATGAATGAACAGGACTTGGTTTCAACTTGTCATATGTCTAAATTACAAATAAAAGACATTAAATGTATGTTCTGAGTTCTGACTACAACATTTCTACCAATGGAAATGACCTGACAATATATAATGCTACAAAATATCTTAGTTTATGCAACAGAAGTGTTAGACCTACATAACAAGAGAAAATAACCGTACCTATACCCTGAAAAATGCAAGTGAAAAACTTGTGAAATGAACTAATTTGTATAACTAATATCTAAAAGATGAGCAGATAAACAACGAAATAATTTTCTGAGGTAGCCTATGAACATATATTCAACATTATCTCTAAGGTAGCCTATAAACATGTCTAAGTGAAAATAAACTGAATAAAAGGAAAAACATGTCACGTGTCAGAAATCTGACATTAATAGAAAAGAGTGAACTAGTTCGTGGATTATAGATTTCATGTAGCTACCAAGATGATTGGCAGTATGGGTAAGAGAAATGAGGAAGGCGTGGAAGTAGTTAGATAAAATGCTTTTAAAAATAAAGAGTGGGAGAAAGAGAAGGGAGGAAATGACAGAAAAGGTATTTGGTGGATTTGGCCTTTCCAAGGCACATTGGGCAGTGTCAGTTGTTCCTAAAACTAACTCTGGGAATCTATTAGACATCAGCAAGCATATCAGAAAAACAATGTTAATGAGAAAGGCAGAGTGTTTTCTGTAAAATATGCAATTCCTATGCATCAAATGAAAATTGCACAAAATGCACAGTCCTCGTCTTTGGAAGATAGTTTGAATAAACTTTTCAATAATCACTTATAAGTTATAACCAAAGAAAATTTGAAATGATCATAAAGTCACAGAGTATAGGTATAAGTTGTATTCAAAATCCCCCTCAGCTTCCGTAACTCAACTTTTTCAAAAGCTCTCTCAACTAGTTTCCCCATGAAAGAGTATAGGTATAACTTGTATTCAAAATCCCCTTCAGCTTCCTATTCTTCATATTTATAAGGTCTCTCAGAAGCTCTGTCTAACTTGTCCCATCAGTTAATCCAAACTAGGCTTGAGTTCTGTTGTACAGAATATTAATTAAATACACAGCTGGGTGATCTGCTCCTCAATTTGGTGGAGGACATTTAGAAGAACATATCTGGACTTAGAGGAGTGCTAGAAATATACTCTCTAACACTCTCGATAATTAATTGAAATTCACATGGGTCCAACTAAATCAATGGACCCAGACAAATTTCAGGCAATCATAGAGTAAGTGTTGGAAAGAGCGTGCTTCTACCATATCTTTTTGAACTGAAAGTGGTTGAATATGCCTATAAAAATAACTTAGAACATATCCAAATTCCAACAGCAGTGTTTTCAGCTTATCTCAGTAAGTTCTCCAAAATAGTATAACGTATTAAAGAAGCCCTTAATTAAGTTATTTACCCAAATGTGTCACTAATCCTTCTCTCTCATTATGTCTCTCCTCTATCCTTATTTCTGTCCCTCATCGAGTTCCACTTCCACCCTCTGTTTATCCAGGTACAACATCTGTTTTTCACCATAACCCTTCTTCTCCCTCGCCTATCAACGGTTACAATTAATACCACTCGCTAATGGTTGGCCTATCTATATACCAGCTGGATGTGAATAATGCACTAATATCACTCCCACTTCTTTCTCCAATCATTTGAACTTAGAAAAAATTGAAAATTCTTAAATATCAACTAAACATGCTTCTTTTAATACAACAACAGCAATGAGGTTTCAACCCAAAGAAATCACACAAATGACTCAAGTCCCTCACCCCCCTACTATCTATTCATTATCTTTCTGAAAATGCAATCATATACCTTCAAAACAAAGACCTACACATAAAATACCATCCATCTATCACACAACCTACCTATATCCTCATCCTAAAAATGTTTCAATTAACACAATTTCTACACCGAACACACTAAAACTTCGCATAAAATCAAGCATTGCATAATTAAACAACTAAACACACTAATAATTCATGATTACACTAATAATAACACGAATGAATGAATGAATGATTGAATGAATGAGAAGTGCAAAGTACAAACCTCTTGCCAGTGATTTGAGTTTGCTGCCGAGTAGAAACACGGATGCTTCCATCAAGACGTTCCTTGACAGACCTCCTAGCTCCACTTTCCACCCGATCCGCATACATCTTCTTCAACAATTTAGTTAGTTTTTTCAAACGAAAACAAAATTAGCCCCAAATCTAAGAACCCTAATTTGGAATCAGAGTTGAGAAAGGGAAATTACGCACGATTAGGGGAGGAATAAATGTGAAAGGGTTGGAGAAAATCAAAAACCCTAACAATTTCAATTTTTTGTTATTCGTCGCTAATAGAATGGTAATAGAGAATAATAATAAATAGTAGCGGTTTTGAAAATTGAAGTTGCAACGAAATTGAAAAAGCTATGAATCGAAAGATCGAAGCGAATTTTTTTTGCAGTGAGGTTTTGTTTGTACGGAGAGAGAGAGAGAGAGAGTGAGAGAGTAAAGGGGGAAGGTTACACGAGAAGAATAAAACGGCGGCGTTTCATTATGAAAAAACTTTCAAGTCTTTTTTTTAATAATTTTGATTATATATATTTAAATTAAAATAGTTACGTATGAATCGAAGATAAATCAATAATAATATCGGTATCAAAAAAAACAGAAAAAGATAAATCAATAGTAAATTAACCAAATTATTGAGCTGAGGTGGTTAATGAGCTTCACTAAAGAACGAAATTTGAAAGAATTCAAATGTCGAGTGGTTTGATTCACATCTTAGTTACTAAGAAGTTTTAAATTTTTAGATCAGTTGTCTCATCCTTTGAGGTGTTTTCGATCTAACAAAGAATTAATCAATGTATAAATAAATTCAGTGGTGGATATTTTAGTCTCGACTAAAAAAAGTAAACTACGCTGCTACCTCTTTATATAGAAGTATGTATTCAAGTATATTTTTTTTTTTCAATTTGTCTGGTGCTAAAAGTGTGAAATCTGTATTTGAATCTCGTCTCTAACATAATATCTTAACAAATGAATTACATTCAAGTAGACGAATATAACACGTTCTCTAATTTTATTTTATTATAATTCTACGATTTCATTTTTTTTTGTTTTAACCTCTTCTCGAACGCAGTTGCGGAGATCAAATCTTGATCCTCCCTAACTCATACCATGGCCAACGCTAATCAATATCGAACTAACTAACACTTTATATTTCATTTTGATTACTAAAAGAATTGAAGAAGGGTAAAATTATTGGATTTTTTTCTTACCGCACCTAAAAAAAACTAATTACACACTGACTAAAATACTTTGAAAATGAAATTGGATTCTAATTGTATCTAACACTCTTAAATATGGTAACAAAAAAAAAAACCACCCTTAATTATGTGTTTGTCTTCTTTCGTCATTCTTTCCATCTCACTTGTCAGCCTTCATCTCCTTTGTCATTGTCATTCAACCAATTCGCTCTTCCATTTTTGCAAGTTTTCCGAGTAAAAAAAATGTGATTATGAGTTCGAAAGTTGTGATTTTGAGTTACATTATGGCATTATGTTTTTTAGACTGTAGGTGCAAGCGTGAATTCAGTTTATTTATATATGAATACATGCAAACTTACAAACACAATGTACTAACTAATTCAATACAGGATGACATGTTATCATAAACTTAACATTTAACATATGCTCTCATTAATAAATGAGGGACATTGCTCGTTTGTTTCGCTACTATTAGAACAATTGTTAGGCGTCAAACTTCCAAAGTTAATGATCATACAACTTTGATATTCTAGCACTAATCACCTTTGTTTCTGTCTAAGATAATACTAACACCATACCATTGCTTCAAACAATTGTATTGTGTAATAACGGCGCACACAACTTTCGAGATTGAGGCTTATTTTTCATAAACCAACTGAAGCCTTCTTAATGTACCAAACCAGATCAAGAGGCATAACCACCTCACAGCCTAACTACCTACATATTATACCAATCCTGCATGACAACCTAACAAAAAATGACTAGCAGACTCCACCAGACAAGACAGACACCCACATAGGACACAAGAAAAAACTATGATCTTAGCAGGGGTCCAACTCTTCCAAATTTTGGCCAAGCATTATTTCCAGACAGTCTCCAACGATTTTAAACATCTATTTTCATTATTTCTCAATTGTGATCATTTACTATCGTCATGAAAAAATAAAATTGAAAATATTTTTAGAAAACAAACCGACCCTTAACTTGTTTATATTGTTTCCGACACGGACAAACTGGTATCTACAAGGCACACTTGTATGGAAGTCCATACATCATTGTCACTGCTCCTACAATGTTCAAGAAAGTGATGACAGATGAAGTGAACTTTGAAGCAAGTCTAAGACAAAGTAGATACCTAAATAAGAACCATAAGCATTTTAAAAGACTAGTCACTTCTCCACTTGTTGGCCAAAATAGAAGCTAGAAGATATTGTGAAAATATTTAATTGTTTTACAAATTTAAAAATAAAATAACAGTAGAAATATAGAATGTTAATCATGGTAGCATCTTCCTCTTCTTCAGCCTCTCCTCCCCTCTTTTGTCGCTCCCGCTTTGACTGCCACCGCTTCCAAAATGAGCAGGATTCTGATTGTCGCCGCTTCCAATTGTCGGATTATGATAGGCACCACTTCCATCATGATCAGTGAGATTAATATGTTGCTGCTGATGCTGCTCCAGACTATTTTGGGCGGCAGAGAATTCGGCCCTAAGACGACGTTCCATATCTTCAAACTTCTTCTGATAGTGAGCCCTAAGTCGTCTTTCCATCGCTTCAAGATCATCTCGTGTAGCAAGTCGAGATGATCGATTTGTACTCACATCACTATCACAAGAGTCATAAGAGTTGTTGTTGACATCAACATTTTCTGCCGGGGTCCTCTGAGTAAATGAAGAAGTATTACCTTGCCCTCTAAAACGAAGTCTATGTGTGGAACCAAGAAACTGCATATACTTATCAAAAATTACGAAGTCCCGAGTAACACCATCATACCTGTCTCTAGGATGTAGACGATCTTGAGAAGCATCTAAATCGGCTATAAATGCCGTAATCAATTCCTACAAAAAAAAAAAACAATTTGAATTAGTAATAAACATTATACAATAACCAATTATATTAAATGACTTTATTGATGATAAATTAAAAATTGTATAATATATACCATTCTGAAATCAGCAAACTCACTATCCCATGAACCATCAAGTCTATGATGGATCAAAGCATGCACTTGAAGCCAATGTGGCAGATGACCATGATCCCGCTCAAATCTCTCCTCGGACGCCCTATTTTGTTTTGCCTTTTTGCACTTCTCTTGGTAATTAGGATCATCCCACTTAAGTGTCAATTGTGGCCAAATCTCACCACCAATCCAGTTAGGCCTTTGACGTGTATGACGTGCAGTTGAAAGCATTGACGACATTCGTTTCGAGCATTCTCTATTGAAAAGCTTCATGATCTCATTCTCATGTAGTTTGAACCAAGTTAATCTCATCTACATATAAAAATAAATATTGTTGATACATTATGATAAAATTAATCGGTAACAAACATCGATATCATGATCGTTATAATTGATAGTAATTATCATTCTTACTCTGAATGCATTCCAAAATACTTCCCAGCCATCTTTATCTTTTTTAACCTCTTTCCAATTAAGCCAAGCTTGTTTGTAGTGCTTTTCAAGAACAACATTGATTGTACTACTTACTATATCATATGGTTGTAATCTACACAAAATAATTATAATTTTAACAAATGTAAATCAATGAACTTTACTTTGATTAATAAACTACACAAAATATGTTAATAATTCTTACACATTTGCATTTGGAGCAATGATGTATCTTTGATGTTGATCAACCAAAATAGTATACTTCTTATCAACGTGCTCATCATCATGTTGTTCTTCTTCTTTGGCATGTTCCTCTTGAAGTTCTTGCTCTTCTTCTGGTCGGATATGTGGCATAGGAGCAAAATCTGGGTTGTGAATAACTTTTTTCCTGATTCTACGTGGTGGAGTTAATTGTTTTCCACCACTTGGAGGTACTAGTGGATCGGATCCTCCTGCATCCATCTATACAAAACATGTAATACAAATATACATAGATATGTTAAGTTCCAAAGTTAATAGTCTAGGATAATGGTGTACAATGTCAATGTTGACGAATTTTGTTAAATCTATTGTTAGATTAGAAATTTATATTATATAGATTATTTATGTCAAATTTAAAAATTATTTTATATGTACTAAGACGTAATAATATTAATACTTTATGAATTTTATTGAATATCGTTAATATTGATAGCCCTCAATAACATATCAAATAATTTTAATTTTTTTTAATTTTATATAAATATCTTATATGATATAAATTTTTAATCCTACAAAGTTTTATAAAATTCATAGTGTAACTATGTAATCCAAATATAAAGATAGTATTATCAATTATGCACCATTGACAACTTGTGTCGTCTTGTACATAGTAGAAGCCCCCCTTAAATTAATATCAGAAATGTATGATTAATCTTTCATTACATTATGGGTGTGTTTGTTTGAGATTAAAATAAAATAGATTTTTTTAAAAAAATCTATTTTTAAAAAATAGATTTATTTTGTAGAGATTTTGAAAAAAATCTAAAGTTGTTTTGTGTTTGTTTATAATTAAAAAAAATCATTTTTGAGAACAAACACATGGTTCATGTTCTTAAAAAAATAGATTTTGAAAAAAGCTATTCAAAATAGCTTTTCATTTTGAAGAGAAAAATGATTTTTTTTAAAAATGATTTTTATAAAATCTGAAACAAACACAAGTAAAATGAAAAAAAAATGATTTTTTTATGAAAAAAATAGATTTTTTTCAAAAAAAAACTGAAACAAACGCACCCTATATTAACTTAATTTCGGATAACATTATATTCTTTAAATTATTTTTTTAACATAACGCTTCTCAGACCCAATTCTTTTGTTTGACTGTGTCTCAAACCCAATTTGTGCATGGTTTCAAATAGCAATTTATACAGAAAATATTCTTGACCTCGTTTTAAAAAATATGATTGCTCCATTCTTTAATAAAAAAGATAGTAAAAAGAAAAAGAGATCCAAAGCATTTTAGGTCCCAATATTTTGTAAATCGATCTAAAACATTATTATCTCTCAGATCTATCTCTCCACTCGATCTAAAAAAAACTACACTCGTAAAAATAAATTAAAAAAATTAAATAACTGCAATTAAACTTAAAATTAGATAACTTAATTATCAAAAAAATAAATAAAAAATTAGATTACTTACTTGATGATATGTGGAGTAGAATTTCACTGAATCAAACACGCTGCTTCTATTAAAACTACAAATAAAAAAAAAATTACACATTTAATTTAAATATTAAAACAATAGACTAAAATTTAAAAAATAAAAAAAAATAAAAAAAATAAAGACTTACAAATAGAAAAGAAGAAGAAGAGTCAGTGAGATGATGATGAAGAAATGAAAAAGTTAAGATGTGTATATATATAGGAAAGGAAAAGCTGGGTGAGTGAGTGTTGCATGTAACGAGAAATAACTGACGGACAAAGCCGTCCCTAAATAACTTTCAATAACTTTGAGAGGGCTTAAACCCTCCTAAACTTTTCTTGGTAAATTAAGTTTTTTATTTATTTATTTCTTTATTTTGTGACACTTTTTTTTTAGTTAGTTAGGGAGGGCTTAAACCCTCTCAATAATTTGGGGAGGGCCAAAACCGTCCATAATTTGTTTTGATAAATTAATTATATTCTCATTTGAAATATTTTCTCTAAATTGTTAAAAAACTTAACTAATTGTGTTCTGTTTTGGAATTAAGAGGTGTTTGACTGATTAGCTTAATTAAGTCATATAAGAACTTATGTATAAGTTATTTTTCAAATCTATGAGATAAAGGGACAAACTTTGCATCAACTTTGTTTAAATTTTTTTAGCTTATGCTTTCTTGAAGAGCTTATGAAAACTGTGTTATTTTTATAAGCTCTACCAAATACTTATATAGATGCTTATGTCTTAAAATTAACTGAATAAGTTTTTCCAAACACCCCTACAGTACTTGATTGCTATTAAAGCTTTGGAATTTATCTTATCCTTATACCTTATTTTGAATCATATTTAAAGCTTGTGTGTTAGTAAGCATGTGTGTATTCTTTGTGTGTTGAATTTTCATGTGAGATTGAATGAAGCTGTAAAAGCAGCTTT
The DNA here is from genome assembly GCA_951804385.1 of Trifolium dubium. Taxonomy (NCBI): domain Eukaryota; kingdom Viridiplantae; phylum Streptophyta; class Magnoliopsida; order Fabales; family Fabaceae; genus Trifolium; species Trifolium dubium. The sequence continues at coordinate 2,210,639 of OX638063.1, read as the reverse complement.
TTTCTACTTGAGCCTAATGTTGTATCAACAGTTGATTCACTAAGAGAAACAACTACTAAATTAATGTACCTACGTTCATTGAAAATCTGCTGGTGTGGGATTTGTTATTTAGAGGTATGCTGTATGCATATGGCCGAATGCGTTTTGCAGCTAGATACATTCAGCAGAAATTGCATTCGCCGGCACATTTTCTCGCCATGTAGCACATGTGTATTCCTCTTAGTTAGAATTTTTTATGTTTGTTTTCCTTGTCTAGTTGAACTTTATGGTTGAGTTTTGTCAGTCAATGCTGTATATCTTTTTCAGAGAAAACAACTGCTCAATCAATGGATGGAGAGCTGAAGGAAATGGTGAAGACTTTTGCAAGAAACACAAAGTGTCAACAGGTACTTCTAAATTGAAGTAAAAAATAAATCTCATACACATCTTTAAGGAAAATGTATGAATTCATTGTTTCCTTAAGTAACTATGTAAAAGCTCATAATTAACATTTCATAACTATTGAATAAAAAAAATTCAATTCTAATAATCTTCCATAGGGTTGTTGAGAGTTTGATTCTTCACAAGTCCTTGTAGAGAAACTCTTTCAAACTGTTGTAGTTATAAGGCAAAATCGAAGCTAACTTCGAAAGTTACTGCACAATTGTAGATACAATAAACTTTTAGTTTCCAGTTTCCACCAACATTTTGAAAGATCGCTAATTTAGTAACAACATTTAGTTTATAGTTGGGGCAAAAATATATTATACTGTATTTGATAATTACTGATATAAAAGTCCACTGCCTCTTTATTTATTATTGTGCCATGTGAGTGTGACATGTTTTTGTTTATTTAATAATCAAAGGCAATAATAAACAAATAAATCCCAGTGACATAGACTTAAAAACAGGGTCAACATCATTTTTTGCCCCGGGTAGTATTCTACAAGTCAATAATCACATCTATAAGACTCTATCTATATACAAATGCAAAGGAGGTAATATAACTTTACAGGAAGAGTAGTGGATCTAAAGACGAAAGAGATTCGAGAATGAAATTTCAATGGTTTTGGATGTCGGTTGCAACTTTGTTGGCATGCTTCATTTTTGTTAACAAAGTTGTGAGGAATTTGAATGATTGGTATTATGATCTTAAGTTGAGAAAGAGACAATATCCACTACCTCCTGGTCACATGGGATGGCCTTTCATCGGAAACCTTTGGCCCTTCTTCAAATATTTCTCATCTGGTCGCCATGAGATATTCAACAGCACTTTTCTCAGGTTTATTTCATTTTCTCAATCACCATTGTTATTTTTTTTCCCATTATTTTTCTATAAATATGTAGCCGTGTTGGTGTCCTATGTAATTTACATTATTAGTGTCGATGTCGATGTGTCAGTGTTCATATCGTGTCAGATATCCGTGTCAGAGTTCCGAGCTTCATAATCTAAGTCTTTAAAGACGCACTTTCTGTAATTAGTCAATATTCATTTTCTTTATCACGATTATTCAATGCATTTGTCTTCTATCTATGACATGATAAAATGAAGAGTACTTTAAAAAAAACAAAAAAAAACCTTGACGTTTCAGATATGGACGAAGTGGTATATACAAGACTCACTTGTATGGCAGTCCAAGCATTATTGTCACTGCACCTGATATGTGCAAGAAAGTCCTAACTGATGAGGTGACCTTTAAACTCGGTTATCCAAAAGCTGTCACTATACTAGCATACAATAGGGTACTAAGTAGTGAACATGGACGCCTCAAACGACTAGTCACGGCTCCTATTGCTGGTCACAATGTATCAGCAATATATCTAGGGCGTATTGAGGATATTGTGATCAACAAGCTAGAAGAACTGTCGAGCATGAAATGCCCTATCAAGTTCCTTGATGAGATGAGGAAAGTTTCCTTTCAATTTACCATTCAAATTTTCTTGGGCTCTTGCGATCAAGGTACCGTGAATAAAATTGGGTATTTATTTCATGTTATGAGTAGTGCCTTGTTCTCTTTGATGCCTCCCATAAATGCACCTGGTTTTATTTTCAACAAAGCACTCAAGGTTCGATGCTTCTATTTATTATTCAATTTTCTCCTAAATATTCTTAAATATTATGTTTGAATTTGCTATTCTCACCTTGCATGACTAATTTAGGCACGTAAAAATTTTGAGAAAATTGTTCAATCTATTATTGATGAAAGGAGAATGACAACAAAAAATGGACAAATTGGGGAAAAGAATGATTTATTGAACATGCTTTTGGAAATTAATGACGAAGAGGGTAAAAAGTTGGAGGATAAGGACATTATTGACTTGCTGATATCTCTTCTATTTGGTAGTCACGATTCAACTGCAGCTGGTATGATGTGGACAATTATGCATCTCACTCAACATCCACTCTGTTTGAAGAAAGCCAAGGTAAACCACATATTCATGGTATTTCAAAAACCACCTAACAATGAAGAATTTGAAATTGTTTAGAATTCTATTTTTTTTTTAAATCAATTACAACATATAAACACACTTTAAGGTTTTCATTGGTTCAAGAAAATTCGCTTAGAGAGAGTAAGAGAAAGAGAGAAGAAATACAAAACTAATTTTGATTGGTTAAGAGAGAAATAGAGAAGATAGACTACAAATAGATGGATCTCACAACTTGTACGCTTGTCTCTATTGTTTTATGGACACAACCGATCTAAACCGCTTGGCACGACCATATGCAAGGCAACAAGGAAGAAGCTCCAGACGGTTGTTCAATAAAGAAAAGTTATGACTAGGGTTCTTTCTAGCAGTGTGTCTTGATTTTTTATCTTACAAATATGTTTCCCTTTGTGGTTTCATTTAGTTATCTTGATTGTTTATTATTTGTTACTCCAATTATGATACTATTATTTTTGTTCGTTAAAATCGTAATCGTAATATGTTTATAAAAATAGTGATAGGGCTCAATTTACCTTCATATATAAGATAATGTTTCTTGATTCTTGAAAATTATTCTTGATGCTTTAGTATTCTTAAGAAAGTATCGCAAACTTTTCCAAACTCCAAGTGCTGGATATAAAAATGGTAATCAATCATTCTGTCTTTATGTTGTAGGAAGAACAAGAAGAAATCATGAAAGCAAGACCACCCTCGCAAAAACGACTAAGTATTGAGGAAATTAAAAAAATGGTTTATCTTTCTCAGGTAAGAATAGTAGGATATAACTTATCATCTATATACATGGATTATTGCATTACCCTATTTACTTATTACTATAAGGAATAGTAAGAGATAACTTATAATCACTCTTAGAAGGGGCATTCAAAATGGTGGTTAATGGTTGCTCTATTTCCTTATGGATTAATGTTTGGCTTGGACCCCTTCTTTTAAGAGTGGTATACCGCATGCTCTTTAATAATTCCCTCAAGCAGAATGGTTGGATCTCAGAGGCAGAGAAGTTTGTGGATGAGGTATGAAAGTGGGCTTTCTTGTGGAGAAGAGCTTTTTTTTTTGGTACGAGAGGATGCTTTATTCATTGAATTTCTCAAATCTCAATGTGCTAGCTTCGATCCAACTCTCACATCAAGAGGACTGTTGGAGTTGGGTGGATGGTGGGCAATACTTTGTTAAGTTGAGGTATTTATTATATTCAGCCTAATGACAATGTAGTCCTAATCCATCTCGTTTTGTGGTCTTGAGAGTGAGGTCATTCGTTATGCTTAGAAGAGAGTTTTGGACCTTCAAAAGTGATTGTTTTCTCTGGGTAGTTGTTGTTGCATAAACCTCCAACTAGGATCAACCTCTCGAGTAGAGGTGTGATTTATGTGGATAACGATTCACTGTTTTTATTTTATTTTTGTAATGGGGACTAAGAGTACAAATAACCTCTGTTTGCTTTTAGCAACTTCTGAACATTGGTCTACTATGAGGTGTTCAAGCGATTTGGGTTTGTTATTATTGCTCTTTTTTTTGTCTTGCAGGTTTTTGATGAAACATTACGCCATGTCAATGTCTTTCCGCTTTTTCGAGAGGCAACGACTGATGTGAACATCAATGGTTTTGTTATATTCCTTGTGCTTTGTTTCTAGCTACTTCCAATTATTAAAACGTAATAATGAATTTAATGTGTCTTCTGCTCAATAACTATAGGTTATTTCATTCCAAAGGGATGGAAAGTGTTAGTTTGGCTAAGCGCTATGTATATGGATCCTGAACATCACTCAAATCCAGAAGAATATAATCCATCTAGATGGGATGTAAGTTGGGTTAACTTATAGCCAACTCAATAAATGTATCAATAGAAAGTTTAAATAAATTCTAATGATGATAATGCTAATAATAATAACGATGATTCATTAAGCTTATGAGTTGATTATATGTGCAGGATTATAATCCCGCAACAGGAGCCTTTCTGCCTTTTGGAATAGGCCGGCGGCTTTGTCCAGGAAGAGACTTAAGCAGATATGAAATGACCATATTCTTACATTATTTCGTCCTTAATTATAAGTTAGTAGGAGTATTATTTATGTCTATTTTTTTTAATCAACATTTTACACTAAGTTATCATTTATCTTACTCATACAATACTTTACTAATCTCTTTGAAGTGATGGGTGATATATAGTAATGGAAATATTTAATTTTTTCTGATAGGTTGGAGCGCATAAATCCAGAATGTCCACTGACTACTTTGCCATTTCTTATGCCAGTAGATAAGTGCCTCTCTAAGGTCATAAAGCGGTCTGATTCTTAATTAGTTACTAAGCAAGTTCGAGATATTGTGTCATATACAATACTATTTGCTTACAAATCAATATTGTTTGTATGGCCCTCTAAAAGACCTATGATTTCCTAGTTTGATATTTTTATGTTGCTACTTTGTGTATGTAGTAAATATGTATTCTCCCGAGCACTACTTGTATTCCTTGTACTCTTTATTTTCATATATATTCCATTAAATAAATCTCTGCACTCTAATAGAACTTCTGTTTTTTAATGTTTAGATTATTGTTTTGTTTATTTTTGTGGAATAAAATGATACGAGATGTGATAGCATAAAAATGAACGTAAAATAAAATTGTATTGAAGGCATCAACAGTGTTATGAGCTTTTCTTCTTCTTCATTAGGCTCCCATTGATACGGCTGCAAGACATTGCGCACTTAGGGTTTTCAGGTTTCCTGTGATTCCATCGCTTTTCTATCCTTTCCTTGTCCGCTTTTCCGGCATTGGAGGGTATGATTTCAACAATTCAACTTGTTGATGTGATTTATTTGAGAATGTATAATCTATTTCAGAATTAAGATGACAAGTGAAGGATTTGGGAACTGTTATTGCCACATTTGTATAGAATCAAAGTGAGTTGTGAATTGTGATGAGTACATTGTTAATAAATGTAACAAATTGTGTTCTGTTTTGGAATTAAGAGGTGTTTGAGTGATTAGCTTAATTAAGTCATATTAAAACTTATGTATAAGTTATTTTTGAAATGTAAGTGGTGAAGGGATAACTCTGCATCAACATTGTAATCTAAGAACTTATGTTTAACATATGTTTTTGTTTTTGTAGTTTCTGAAGACCTTTACATATGCTCTTACTAGCTTTATACTAAAAGATTCTATTATGTGTGTTTACCTGTAATGTATTGATACAGATTTACAGCTGATTTTGAAATTATACAATTCTAAGTGTCCTCATTGTTCATGACAAAACATACTTATTATTGAAGGAGGTATATGTGATATACATTATATTATATATATACACTGCCATGCATGTGACACGCATGTACAGTTTTCTATTACAATATTCAAATAATTGAATTAGGAAAATGAACACTTGGAAGTTCACTACCACTTTCTTCTTTTCTCTTTCTGATAAGACCACTGCCATTTTATTTATAACTATACAAGAAGTGTAGTAGTAGATCTAAAGACCAAAAATGAAATTTCAATGGTTTTTGATGTCTGCTGCCACTTTGTTGGCATGCTTCATTTTTGTTAACAAAGTTGTGAGGAATTTGAATGATTGGTATTATGATCTTAAACTGAGAAAGAGACAATATCCACTACCTCCTGGTGACATGGGATGGCCTTTAATTGGAAACCTTTGGCCCTTCTTCAAATATTTCAAATCTGGTCGGCGTGAGGCATTCACCAACAACATCTTTCTCAGGTCTATTTCATTTTCTCAATCATCTTGGTATTTTTTCTATCTGTTTCTTTTGTGCTTGGTTCCAATTTTCATTGAAAGTAATAGGCATTGAAGAATGCATTATGGATGATAGGCTATGAAACACAGACACCTCTATGATTAGGCGTGTTGCGGTGTCCAACACTCGTATGACATAACTTACTCAACTTAGATGAATATGTATATATTTTGATTCTTAATTAGATCTTTTATATGTAGTGGTGTCGGTGTCCTGTGTTTTTTACATTAGCAATGTCAACGTGTCTATGCCGTGTTATGTCTCTGTTGGAGTTTGTGCTTCATAGATGATATAGATCTAAATTTTTACAAAATACACTCTAATTAGTCAATAGTCATCTTCTTTATCACAATTATTCAATGCATTAGTCTTCCATCCATGACATGATAAAATGAAGACTATTTTATACAAACAAACAAACCTTTGATGTTTCAGATATGGACGAACTGGTATCTACAAGACTCACTTGTATGGAAGTCCAAGCATTATTATCACTGCACCTGATATGTGCAAGAAAGTCCTAACTGATGAGGTGACCTTTAAACTCGGTTATCCAAAAGCCATTGCTACACTAGCATACAATAGGGTACTAAGTAGTGAACATGGACGCCTTAAACGACTAGTCACAGCTCCTATTGCTGGTCACAATGTATCAACAATGTACCTAGAGTGTATTGAGGATATTGTGATCAACAAGCTAGAAGAACTATCTAGCATGAAACACCCTATTGAGTTCCTTGTTGAGATGCGGAAAGTTTCATTTCAATTCGTCATTCAAATTTTCATGGGTTCTTGCGATCAAGGTACTGTGAATAAAATTGGAGATTTATTTCATGTTATGAGTAGTGCCTTGTTCTCTTTGACGCCTCCCATAAATGCACCTGGTTTTATTTTCAACAAAGCTCTCAAGGTTCATTACTTTTATTTCTTATTCCATTTTCTTTCCTTCTTTATTATTATGTTTGAATTTACTATTCTCAATTTGTATGACTAGTTTAGGCGCGTAAGAAGTTTTCCAAACTAGTTCAATCTATTATTGATGAAAGGAGAATGACAACAAAAAATGGACAAATTGAGGAAAAGAATGATTTATTGAACATTCTCTTGGAAATTAATGACGAAGAGGGTGAAAAGTTGGAGGATAAGGACATTATTGACTTGCTGATATCGCTTCTTTTTGGTGGTCACGATTCAACTGCAGCTGGTATGATGTGGACAATTATGCATCTTACTCACAATCCACTCTGTTTGAAGAAAGCCAAGGTAAATCAACTAGAACTAGTTACCTATAAATGTTTTGGATAGCAGTAAGTAGTTTTAATGAAATATCAAGTTATCTTTATTGTTTATTATTTGTTATTACATTTATGATACTATTATTTTTGTTTGTTAACTTCATATAGAAGATAAGACTTAAGAGTATATGTTTCTGGATTGTCAAAAATTGTTCTTCATGCTTTAGTATTCTTAAGAAACTATTGCAAACTTTACCAAAATCTAAGTACTAGACATAAAAATGGTAATCAATCATTCTGTCTTTATCTTGTAGGAAGAGCAAGAAGAAATCATGAAAGCAAGACCACCATCGCAAAAACGACTAAGTAATGAGGAAATTAAAAAAATGGTTTATCTTTCTCCGGTAAGAATAGTAGGATATAAACTATCATCAATATACTTCATGCATTATTACCTATGGTCTTGCCTGAGGTGTGATTTATGTGGATAACTATTCACTGTGTTTTTTTTTTTGTGATGAGGTGAGGACTAAGAGTACAAACAATCTTTGTTTGCAGGTTATTGATGAAACACTACGCCATACATCTGTCTTTTCACTTTTTCGAGAGGCAACGACTGATGTGAACATCAATGGTTTTGTTATATTCCTTCTGCTTTGTTTCTAGCTACTTCCAATTATTACAAACTTTACAAAGGAAGAATGAATTTAATGTGTCTTCTGTTCAATAACTTTAGGTTATTTCATTCCAAAGGGATGGAAAGTGTTAGTTTGGTTAAGCGCTATGCATATGACTCCTGAACATCACTCAAATCCAGAAGAATATAATCCATCGAGATGGGATGTAAGTTTGATTAACATATAGACAACTCAGTAAATTAAATGTATCAATTAGAAGTTTAAATACATTATAATGATGATGGTGAAGATGATGCTAATAATAATAAAGATGATGATCCATTATACTTATGAGTTGATTATATGTGCAGGATTATAATCCCGCGATAGGAACCTTTCTTCCTTTCGGAATAGGTCGACGGCTTTGTCCAGGAAGAGACTTAAGCAGATATGAAATGACCATATTCTTACATTATTTTGTTCTTAATTACAAGTTAGTATTGTTTTTTTTTTTACATTAATTTATCATTTATTATACCAGAATTCGAATCATGGTCGTTGCATATAACATACTTTTCTAGTCTCCTCGAGATGATGGGTGTTATGTAGTAATGGAAATATTCATTTTTTTCTTTCGATTTTATAGGTTGGAGCGGATAAATCCAGAATGTCCATTGACTACTTTGCCATATCTTATGCCGGTAGATAACTGCCTCGCTAAGGTCATAAAGCTGTCTGATTCTTAATTAGTTGTACTAAGCAAGTTCGAGATTTTTAGTCATATACTTGCTTATAGATCAACATTGCTTGTATGATCCTCTAAAATAAGGTCTTCATAGACATTGACTTATAGTTTAGTTTTTTGACATTTTGCTATAACAATGACAAACTAAATTTGTTTAGGATCAATTATAATTATAATGTTTCTCTGTAATTTGAAGAACCAATATGAATGATCTTCTCCACTATAGTGATATTATAAGTGTGATCAATGTTGAGTTCCTACATCCATGGATAGGCTTAGATGGATGTGTTTGGTTCATTAAAATGAAACTTCAAAACGACAACGATGTGAAAACCATGTTCCCTAACTATATTCACTTAATATAATTCTAAGAGACCAATTGAATTAGATGCTACCTTGTTCAGATTTGTTCTTGCTATTGAGACAAGTTTGATTCATCCTAGCTAGAATATTTGAAGAAATCACAGTGTGCGTGGTTGAATTCGATGAAGAAAGTATGTCATCTTGCGAGAGTGCTACTAGTATGGTTCATTCATGATCTTGTTTGTGTTCAATTTATTTCTTTAATTTTCAGTTTTTCAATTTTATGTTATCTAGTATTTTCTGAGATCTTATTGTAGTACTTGAATTAATCAATGTAAGTTTTTCAATTTCAGGTATGTGTTTCCAATGCGTTAGAATTTCAAACTTAGATGTCTATTTCATTTTTATTCTAAAAATAAGAAATTTTACATATCCAAATTCCTATCGGAACAAATGTAGATTCATATTTTCAAAGGGTGTCTTCAAATGCGTTAGTTATTTGTTACTTACCTTTATACACTTTGGCTTTCATAAAATAAAAATCCCTAAATTATTTAACGTTAAAATCATTATTTTACAACTATGGCATTGACCGAACAAATACAAAATTAGAGGAATAAAATAAACACTTACTACTACATGTGTTCAAGAAGAAATGACACCAACAAATACAACTCTTTGATGCTGGATTGATGAAGATGAATGGATGAAGTTAGGTTAAGGTTTCGTTTGAGAAAAATGGTTTATAGTTGATAGTTGATAATTTAATTGAAGTATTTGATAAAATTAGCGGTTAAACTGATTGATAAATATAAAATGACATAAAAAATATAAGTTTAATTAATATTTAATTTTTCTAAAGTAGGATGATAAGAATAAAAATAGAAGAAAAGATGATAAGTTAAAAATCAGTGTTGCCATGGTACGGGTATGGTACCCGATACGGGTACGGGTACAGGGTAGACATTTTTAAAAAAACTAAGGTACGAGTACGTTAGTATAAATTACTTTTTTAATATTTTATAAATTAAATAATAAAAGCATACTTTTAAAACACATAATTAAACATAAAAAATACCACACTTTAAAAGTAATTAAAATTTATTCAAACACATCAAAACAACTATATCAAATTAAAAAGCAATTTGCTCAAAAAGAATCAAATTATAAGCAATAACAAAACTAAAACATTTTAAAAACTAATATCCCAACTCCATCATATATTTTCCCCTTCATCATCATCCAAAAGAGCGCCCTCTAATTCAGGTTCATCGAGAGAAAGATTATTCTAATTCAATACTCTTTTTATAAGCAATCGGCGGATTTCTTGTAGGAGTAGGAGTAGTACTTTACAGTTTCTTGCACTTAATACTCTTTTTATAAGCAAATCAAAGATTTTTTTTGATAAAATATTCCTAAAAAATATTAAAAAAAACAACAACTTTTTTAATTTTAGGAGCCGTTTAAGTACCTGGTAAGTACCCAAACAAAAAAAGAAAAAAGAAAAAAAAAGGGTGCGGCTTCGGTTTTGTACCCACTAAATACCGAGTGCTTACCGATACCTAGTACGTACCCGATACTAGTACGCTCCTTAAAACGGAGTACCTGTGTATCACTGTTAAAAACTATAAACTCATAACTCATAAGCTAATTAAAATAGCTTATAAAAAATAAACTTATAAATTAATAAAATAAGTTATAAGCTATTTTTCAAAAGTCATTACCAAACAAGTCGAAATTGCCAAATAGTAAGTTATAAGCTATAAATTAAATATTGCATTGTTCAAAAAGAAGAAACAATGTTTCGCGCAAAACCTTTGTTTTTGCTTACAACGAAATGGAAATTGAAATTGAACTCACCAAACACTGCTATCACCTTTTCTTCATCTTCAAATCACGCGAAGTTCAAACCTCCTTTGGATATAGCTGCAAAAGATGGTGAACTTAGGGTTTTCCTTGTCGCCGGCGAAGTTTCCGGTGATTCCATCGCTTCTCGTCTTATGTCTTCCCTTAAACTTCTCTCTCCTTTCCCTGTTCGTTTTTCCGGCATTGGAGGGTAAAATTTCATTCTTTTATTCCAAAAATTTGAATATTTATTACTTGATGTGAATTATTTGAGAATTTTTAATCTATTTCAGGATTAAGATGACAAGTGAAGGATTGAAATCTTTGTTTCCTATTGAAGATATTTCAGTAATGGGAATTTGGGAACTATTGCCACATTTATATAGATTCAAAGTGAGTTAATTATGATAACTACATTGCTAATTGCATGCTTGGATTTATAAAATGTGATTAACTTTGTTATGTATAAGTTTTGTACAAGTTGTTTGCATTTGTTTGTAACTTACTTATCTTCAAAACTTATGTTAAATAAGGTGAAAACAAGGTCTCAGGTTTGAATCCCTCTGGTGCCAATTTTGGTGGACTAGTCCATACAGAGTAAAAACTCTGACTTTAAATGGGCCCCCCGCAAGTGGGCGGTGGGATTGGTCCCTCAAATTAGTCAGTCTTTGGGCCGGATGCTGAGTTTTTTTTAAAAAAAGAAGCTGAAAACAGTTCAAGGACATATCTTAAGCTATTTCAAACGCTTACGTTGTATTTGATTTACGATAGCTTTTGTATTTGGGGGTCTTATCGTTTTGACATATTTTGAATCTTTATTTGAAGCTTGTGTGTGACATGTTTAGAATGTGCTGAATGAAGCTGTGTGTGCTAAATTTTTAGGTGAGACTGAATGAAGCTGTAGAAGCAGCTGCTCTATTTGAGCCTCATGTTGTAGTGACAGTTGATTCTAAGGGCTTTTCTTTTCGGTTCTTGAAACGGCTAAGAGGTATGACTACTAATGAACACACCTTACTGGAAAAGCTGTAGCTGATTTGTAATTTAGAGGCATTGTGTAAGGGAATGAGGGAATGCCTATTGCAGCTAGATACAATCAGAAGAAGTTGCATTCGCCGGCACATTTTCACTATGTAGCACCATCGTTCTGGGCATGGAAGGGAGGTGAAGAAAGGCTCGGAGGACTGGCGGAGTTTGTGGATCATCTGTTGTGTATTCTTCCGAATGAGGATACAATTTGTAGATTGAATGGATTATCTGCAACCTTTGTTGGGCATCCTGCTTTGGAAGACGTTATGGAGTTGAATTTGGTATGACCATTGTAGTTTCCTTAAGAACTTTGCATATGCTCTCACTATACTAAAGATTATCCTATATGTGTTTACCAGTGGTGTATACATTTGTATTTCTGTTTCTTCGTTAGAATCTTTTTTGTTATTTTCCTTTTGTAGTTGAACTTTATGGTTGTGTTTTGACTTTTGTCAGTAACTGGTGGATATTTTTTCAGAGAAACAGTTCCTCAAAAAATGAATGGAGGGCTGAAGGAAATGGTGAAGACTTCCGAAGGAAACATGAAGCGCCCCCAGGTACTTCTAAATTGTATTCAAACAAAGCTCCACAAGCTCACATACTTATCTTAAAGAAAATTTTATTAATTGATTGTTTCTATCTGGCATCCAAATGTAAATATGTAAAAGCTTGCTTAACATTTCATTACTAATACTCTACTAAGTTTCTTTTCTGTTATTGCTTTCTTGCTCTATTGTGTGGATATCTGCTTTAGCATAATATGCCTAATGCCACATTTTGAACCTAAAGTTAACTATAGTTTGGAAAGAGAAGGGCCATGAGAACTATTTTCTAGATACACTTTGTACAATTGTGTAATATTAAAGTCATTGTTTGCTTTATGATCTTATCAATTTAAACTTTAAAAGGAGCCACTGTTATTAGCTTGCTTCCTGGAAGCAGAATACAAGAGGTCAGCCGGATGCTTCCCATCTTCGCTAATACAATGGAACTACTGAAAGGCAATGTTCAACAGTTGATGGCTGCCATTCATGTTGCACCTAATGAGCATGTAGAAAAATTCATTGCCGGTGCTGTTCATAGATGGCCTGTTCCAGTTGTATTGATTCCAGGTGGAACAACACACATGAGATATGATGCTTTTAGCGTACGTTCCGTTGTCCCACTAGACTTCAATTCGCATAAGTGCATAACAAATTTTTTTCCAGATCATTATATCAATACTTGTAGCGTAGAAGTTGTACAAAATTGGTTTAAAACTCCTGATTTCTGCTCCTGGCAGTTGTTCTTATGATCCATTGTAGAATGGTTACAGACTCCTCTAGAGGCTGCTTAATTGATTACACGAATCCATAATTCTCTATGCAGTATTATTTTAAATAGGAGCACATGTTAGGTTAGGTAGGGTCGAAGTACCCTGTTTTTCTGGCACTGGAATTGCTTTAGATACATTCAACTAAAAATGTCAATATGTCTATATTTACTCCAACTGAAGCTTCCATTATTGCTCATTAGACCTGCATTCATTGTGCATGAATGTTGCATTTTGTGCTTAGTTAATTTGAATCACCACATCACAGGCTAGTAGAGTTGCATTGTGCACATCCGGGACAGTTGCTGTGGAGATGCAGCTTGCACGTTTGCCTTGTGTTGTGGCATATCGTGCCCATATTTTGACTGAATGGTTCATTAAGTACAAAGCAAAGATACAATACATATCACTTCCCAATATTCTTTTGGATTCAGCCATTATTCCTGAAGCACTCTTCCAATCCTGCAAACCCGAAAACCTAGCCTTATTGCTCAAGTAAGACTGAAAGATTATTTCATTTCCAATACTAATTTGAATGTCTCAAAAGCTTATAATATATCAGTTGCAGGCAATATTTCTCATATTTGACATTAGGTTTTGGATTTATTTTGCAGAGATTTAATACATGATCATGCTCGTCGAGAAGAACAAATGATTGCAGCGGAAAAGTTTGTCAAGCTTTTAATGCCTTCAGAAAGAATAAAGCACAACCTTGCAAAGCAAAATTTGATGAGAACATGTTCTGATTACAGTCCAAGTGCTGTTGCAGCATTTACTATATTAAATTATGGGAAGCCGTGATTCATTAGTCATGACTAATATAGAAGGACTTCTTTTTTCTGTGATGTCTCTGGTTTTTTTTTTTACAAAAGTTGAGGTTTAAAGCAGTTATACATGCTGAATAGAACACAAAGTGATCAGGAAGAAAATTACTACTTAGAGTTATGCTAACATGTGTCTTAATGATTATGGCACATACATTTTAATGTATTTAAAGATAGAAATTTTGTATTAAATAATATATAAAAAATTTAAAATGTTGAATACACAAATTTCACAAGATTTTTTTTTGACACTAAAAGGATGTTTTTATATTTGACTCCTTACTTTTTTTTATAAAGTAGCCAAAACTTTGAAAAGTCAATGCAAAAATGTTAATCCAAAAAATATAACTAGTGAGTAGCGACCAACTCACCGACAACAGAAACACTCTCCATTACCTTATATATAATTATATATATATATATATTTTGTATAAACTGCGTATTTTCTATGTATATTTTCTTTCGAGTTGGATAAAATCATAGAATTTTTTTGAAAAGGTAAAGAATTTATTAAAAATAAAATGAGGTGTAAGATATGCCAATAAAATACAGTAGGTAGATTATCCTCAACTATGAACAAATGGACCAAAAGAGTGCATATCTAATTATTTATATATAACATCATATTTTCCAAGATTTTTTTTGTTGGTAAATCATATTTTCCAAGTTATATTCTACTTTAACTCCTTTCTCTCTCAATAATTTAATATTCAGCCACCACGAACTTAATGTTTGATAGAATAGAACCACCACGTTTGCATTGTCACCATATAATCTGCCATGTTTAATGTCACACTAGTTTATTGAAATTACGGTGAATCACTATAATAGCCTTATAAAATACTACTCCATCCAAAATATAACAGAAAATTAATCAATTAAAGTTAATGTATTAAGTCTAAATTTTTAACCAACTATATCAACTTTCTTTACACATTTTTCCTTTATATTTTGGAACGGAAGGAGTAGTAATTCGTTATAATTTTGACAATTTCATCATAATATTAAATATATATGCATTGGCATAATTCAATTCTTAGTGACATTATCTATTTTGCAGATTTTTGGAGGTAGAATAACTTAAGTTTTAACTGATTCTCAAGTTTTTTTTTTTTTTTTTTAAATCAAATTGGCCATTTATATATTGTTTTCTAATTTTATAATGAAATGTACAGTATTAGTTTTTCCAAAAAGCCGCCACAAACTCTGACATCGTCATAATATGGTTTTTAAAATTTACCTACTTCATTTTTTAATTAAATTAAAATTTTATACATACACATGATTTCACATTCTTATTTTTAAAGTAAACGACACGATTTGATATTTTATATATGGTTCGTGTGTGCACAACATGATTTCTTATTTTGTATTGTTCATTATTCTAATACTATAAAACTACATTGGTGTTCAATTTGTCTGTGTCCCATAAATCTCCCTAATTGTATATTTATGTGCAATTAGGACTTCCTTCACTCAATGAAACAAAAAAATAAAATGTTATTGTACAATTATCTTTTTTTAGTGGTGTTTATAAGATACATACTATGTTAGATCATTAATTATCATTGATCCTACATTCTTCATAACAAAATAACAATGAATTTCACTAGAGAGTACTTAGATCGATGAGATGATGCGGATCTCTTCTAACTTAAATAAAATTCTTGAAGGATAGTAACAATCAATATTAATAACCTACTAAACTACTACTTGCCTTAAGACATTGTTATATTATTGTTAGTGTACTATCTTTGATTCTTCTAAACTCTCACGTTCTCTTATATAGATGATGTGTTTTAATTTGCAAGTAATAGAATAAGAGATCAAGCTCGGAGACTAAAGATTATTTATACTATAACTTGATTCTACCATTAAAAAATTAAAAGCCATTACCACCATATGTTTTTGCACCACTAATCCAATAAATTAAAATTTTTCATTCCTATGCTAGATACAATATTCAAGATTATTACTACCTTCGTGTTCCTTATTGTAAGAGACAAGTCACTCTTTAAATATATTGAATAATTCATGTATCTGGTCAATATATTGTCTCTTACAATCACATATGAGTGACCTGTAACCAGATACATTAATTATTCAATGTATCTAAAAATGACTTATTCAAATTCAAGGTAGTATTATTTTTTGACAAGGTACCAGATACATTAATTATTTTTTGACAAAGTAGTATCTAAAAATGACTTATTCAATGTATCTAGCCGTTAAAATTTTAGTTTTTAAAAATGAATAAGTAGAGTTTGAATCACAATTTTTACATACTGTATTACATATATGTGAAGTTTCTATCAATTAAATTAAGTTTTAAGAATAACAATTAATGATATAAATTCAGAGTAAATTATTTTGAGCAAGAGTAGATTACTGTTTTAAAGTTTGTAATGACAATTTGAATCATATGTAGGTACTTGATTATGATTGATGGAAGTGAAGATGTCCGAACACTCTATATACTTTAATTTTAAAAGAAATTTTTTTGTTATAACTTTTTTCTAATGTCCAATAATTTTTATTTTCTTTTACCTCCTACGCCATCTTTTAAGATGACGATATAAATCCACCAACTTGCCATGAATATCTAACCACCAAAATGTTCACATTATTATTCAATCATTATTGTTCAAACTTCAAAACTACTAGTAGTATCATAAAAAAACAACTATGCAATGCACAAGTTTGTACCATCTCATATGTCAAATAGGGATACAGATCGTGTGCTTGCATGCAATCATGCAGTCACATATCTATGATTGTCCGATCTTCATTCAACGGTTAAAAATTTAACAATAAAATATTAATACCTCTCTTACCTATAGGCTAAGTAAAACCATTAGACTACTTAAAAATATAGGTTAACATTATTTAATTTTTGTATTAAAAATAAAATTGTTTTTTTAAAACGTGAAAAGACAATTATAGTCATAAAAACCAGACGGGGAATATAACATTTACACAAGAATTCACATGAAAAGAAAGAACAATATATAAGAATAATCAACCTACTTAAGAGTATTTAGATGAGATAATAAAAAATCTCTGATTATCTTCAAAGAGTTCAAGAGTCTTACCATCTTTTACAATTTTACTCGCTCGAGGGATTACTCCTTTAATTTCACCAATAATTAGCTTGTGATTTAGAAGTAGTAGAAACATATTTTTTTGGTTTACCATGATATTAGTACGAAATTTCTACTGTCGTTAGTAGTGATTAATCTCTTTCGAGAAATTTGTGAGCATAATGTGGATTTTTTCTTCCAATTAAATTTTCTATATACGTATGAATCGAATCTCTGACTACATATTTACTAAGACCTTTACCACTTGAACTAATTTTTCGTTGACGTAGAAACATGATTTGAGTTTATGGCATGAAAATATTTCTTGTCAGATTATTTTTTATATATAAAAAAAATGTTATTGCTCTGCATGACTTTGACATAGAAACAGAAATTACAGACAATAGAATATACTAATAGTCAAACGTTACCGGTGGCTCCGGTCAACGGTTTGATAAACCTCTTTCTAAAGCTCTCTCTCTCTCTCTTGCTTGGTCATTCAATTTTGTGGAGGAGCTTATTGGGTTCTCTCAATTTTTACCTCTTCTGTGTTTCATCCAAAAAAGTTTCAATTTTTATTATTTCTGTTTGAAGAATTTTGATTTTCAGTTTGTGGGGTGCTTTTTCAAGCTTCAAGGAAATGGCAGTAAGTTTCTTTTTTCATCACTTTTTGTATAGTTTTTGTCTTTGATTGTTGAGAAAATTGTGGAAAAAGGTAAGAAAAATTCAATTTTTAATCTCTTGCATTATGTTGTATGTGTTCTTATTTGTTCATCTTTTATTAATTTGAAATAGTTGACCAAAATTAGACTTTAATTTCTTTTGGTCAACTTAGTTATTTCTCTATAGCTAGATCAATTACTGAAATTTTACTTTTTTGGCTTCTTAGATACATGAAGCAATTCAATTAGAATTAGAATTAGAATTAGAATCTTATTATGTTTGTTATCTAGATTTTATTTTCATACAAATTTTGGCTAAAGTATGAATCAATTACTTAGTTGATAATTAGTAATCATAATTCTAGTTGGATGTGTAATTGTTTATTAATTTAGTTTTTGATTGAAACAAAAACTTGTCAAAACAAGTAGGTAGTTGAGTTGTAACTATGAGTTTGTTGTTTTATTGTAATCCAATGGTTGAGTAACGGAATAACTTTGATGAGCTGTATGATTCTCATTGAACTTTGCTGTAGCACATGTGTTATTTGTACTGTTATATGTAGCATCGACACTTCTGATCAAAGGCGTGTCCAGTGTCCAACACACGTGATTACATTCAATTATGTCTTTTTCTCAAATTAGTTAAAGTATAATTTGGAATATTAGAGAGTAGCGACGTAAATGGATTTTGACTGATTATAACCGATTTGTAATTTCCCTCCTTAGCATATTAAGACCAAATGGCAGTTGTAATTTCCTCTTAGAAAGTGGACTTTCCATATAAGATGGAGTGGGTGTTCTTATATGGGTGTATTTGTGGCCAAGATCTGCTGGTGTGATTTTCGGGTATGGTCCATGAGCATCTAGGTTTTAGTTTATACTTTATACCCCTTAACTCTACAAAGATTGGAAATTTTCTTGTTCATTTCAATAGCTGAGAAAGAAGTAATAAGGTAACTCTTTGTAGGGATTGTACAATGTTTTGAGAAGTTTAGAATCTAACTTTGATATTTCATTTTCTTTTAGTAAAATTTTAATCCGTGAGTTCTGTAGAGACTTACTTTCACTTTCATGGTAAACTAAATCTTACATTGTTCACCTACTGAGAGTGATAAAGCCCTCATGCTATGAATAAGTTGTCATGAAGCTTTTCTCATGAACTAGGAGTTTCTATCTTGGACAATAGAAGGAATAGATTCATTTTGCATATACTTTTCTCTGTATAACAAGATACACCACAAGTTGGTATTAGTTCATTTACTGAAAACAAAAAAAAAGTGATGTGTGATGTTTGATATTATAGTACAAGCAAGAAAACAAATCTGCAGTCTTTTAGCACAGAAGCGATCAAAACTAGTTTTGTTCATCGGTAAATTACCTCATTATTGTTCCATCATGTTCCTCACCCCAAATCATTTAGGTTTAAAATTGCTTTCAATGCGAAAATTGATCAAGATGATTATTCTGAACTTTTCACTTTTCATATTGAAAAGATGAATCAGGGATATTGAGTTTATCAGGTATTGATGTTAGCACTCAGCATTCAGTTATTCCATACATGAAACAATATTATTTATGCAGATAACTATGACCTAGTATGGATTAGTTTCTAATTTATAGGAGCTTCTTAGTTAAAATAAGTTTATGGTTCTGAACTTATGGAAAAGTCGTTATAAGATGTTCATCGAGAAGTTAATTGAGAGAACTCTTAGTTATTGTAGAACTTTTAATATTTATTTTCCAATAAGTGCTTCATAAGAAGTTTGTCCAAACAAGCACTACATTGCATAATCATAAGATGGTCTACTTGTGTATTCATGCACAAATGCATAATACAGGTTTGGATCACAAGATTATCATATGCTGCTCTACTTGCGTATTCTTCTGATGGAAAGATCTGCAGGTTCTCTTTGGAAGTAATAATCTTGCAATATGTTGAACAGTGAACACTGTCTGGTTTTCATTTGATTAGGTATAGAGGCATGCTGAATGTTGTTTTAGATGGTGGTACTGCGCTAGATGTGGTGGGATGCCAGCAAAAGACATTCTGACGCTCAACACGAAGGCTAGTGCGTGAGGGAGAGCCATTTTTAACTCTGTAAATATAGTGGAGATAGCTCACTCGGGGAGGAATCCTATAGTCTAATTAGTCCCCTTGTAACTTAGAATCTTTTTAGATGAACTTATTTGAGTTTATCTAATGACATAAACACTTGTGAGTCTGTTTGAGAGAGTTTTTGGAAACAACTTATGTAATGTTCATAAGCTGTTTCTAGTTTGTTTCTATAAGCTCTCCAGGATTGCTTATGAAAACAACTCAGTTTATATTAAAAATAGTTCGACTTTATTTTATCTTTTTATAGAAATAGCTTATAAATAAGCATTTAATTAAGCTGTTTATCCAAACAAAACCTTTATATTGTAATCTCTTCCAGGTTCTATAAAGTTTAGCAGTTACCTGGTAGGACCAAGATAATTGATTATTTGAATCTTGAATGTGAGTAGTGAAAAGACATTCATTAGTGTTTGAAACATGTATTCTGGCATCTGTTCTATTGAAACTCACTTAACAGATTATTTTTAATGCGTGTGGCAGCAACGTACTCATGTACCAAAATTTGGCAATTGGGAAAGTAACGACAATGTTCCTTATACAGCATATTTTGACAAGGCCCGGAAAGGTCGAACTGGAACCAAGATGATAAATCCGAATGACCCTGAGGAAAATACCGATTTAGTTGATAATTCATCGTCTGATCACCCACCTCCCAAACCTAGAGCCAATTCAGAGGATCTGTCTGGAAAAGGATCAGTTCGACCAACAATTGAGTCCCATAAGAGTCTCGAAGATGGTGATCCTAAGAACTATGTTGACTCTCCAGCTCGTCATGACAATGTAGGCAATAGGAGTTCCAATGATTCTACACCTCGTCTTGGAGTAGGTTCTGCTGATAACCGACGTAGACCTTCAAGACAAAGTACTGCTGGATCTGAGTACAGCGTTGAACGATCACCCCTTCATCGTCAGGCTAGAGCTCCTGCTGGAAAAGACAGTCCTTCATGGGAAGGAAAGAATTCCTATGACAGCAGCCATGGTACACCAGGAAGATCCCGTTTAAGACCAGCTAATCGAGGGGATGAAACTGTTAGTTTTGTTTTTCTACTATCCTACGTTATTAACAACTATCGTATCTTTGAATCTTTATGCAACTTTCTATTGCAAATTTGTTCTGATTTTTCCACTGTTGCAGCCTGATAAAGGTGCAGCTGTTCCAAAGTTTGGTGATTGGGATGTCAGTAACCCTGCATCAGCTGATGGCTATACTCATATTTTCAACAAAGTGAGAGAGGAGAGACAAGGCGGGGCCGGACATGCACCTGGAACACCTAATGAGAGGCCCCATGTTATCCGCAGCCAAGGCACCGGTGGCAAAACCCAGGTATGCCGACAATTCCTGTTTAACACTGTTTGAAAAACCGAACTAGAGATCGAACTAGTGAGACTTACGAATCATGGTTCAATTGGTTTGATAAAAAACTACAATGCAAAAAAAATAGAAAACGATTGAACCAGCTGTGGTTGAACTGCTTCAACCCCACCGGTTACCTAGAAATTGGTCTGTTTAGTCCGGTTTTTAAAACATTGACATATCTATAATTTTGGAGATTTTCGCTTTGCTGATGCTTATCGTTGCACTCTTTGATTCTCCAGTGTTGCTGCTTTGCTTGGGGCAAAAAATGATTTGTTGGAAAGTTTGAATAGTGTTGTGAATGATCATGAGGTTTGTGTAGCACTTGTAAATATCCAAGGTTCTCTTTCCTTGCGGGAAGACATCATTGAATTACATCTATCATATAATTACTTTGTGCTCTTTTCTTTCAAATGTGCTCAGCAAAAACACTTTGCATGCATGCTTGCAAAATTGTGATTTTACTTTTTTTGGCCTTCTGCTGTGTTAATGTTATGCTCTTATTATTCAAATTAACTGTATTTATCCAAGATATGGAGTATTAAGAGATTGGTTATATAATTCTTTTCCAATGAATTTATGTCATTTGATTCAAGTCTGAATTCTAATTGGAAATGTTCCAATAGAAAATTGCTATAAAGGATCTTATTTTGACATGTTAAACTTTTGCAATCAAGTGTACTTGTCAAATCTAAGTTACAACAAAGGTAAAGAAATCGAAGATTTGTCGAATTTGAATGTTTTGCTCTTGCAATGTTATCATCCAAAGCTTAGTTGAATGAAGTGAGTCGCCAACTCTTTCAAAGCAAATTTATCGTTGATAACTCCTATGGATGTCTTAAAAATAACTATGTCCTAACACACATTACTGCTAGTGTACCTTGGATGGCTTTCAAAACAATGTCACGGGAGGAAGTTTTTGTTGAATGACACCGTAAAATATAATTCAACCGATAATATTGATATTGTTAAGTTAGATATTTTCGATGGTTCAACTCGAAATTTTGTAATTGTGTGTTTGAGAGTGGTGGAACTTGTCAATTCATCAACAACAAACAACAATGAAAACTAAGTATTAAGTATTAACTCACTAAGTTGAGTAGACTACATAGATCAAACGCCAATTAATGAGGTTAAAAAATAATTAGAAGAAAAGTGTTATGTATTAGTACTAAATTTTTTTATTAATTTAAATAATTTTTTAACACAATTTATATAGAGCTTAAAATATATAGATTCATATTTGTGTGAGATATAAAAATATGTATAATTAGATCCTCGAATCAGATTAAACTGGTGGTAAAAAAAAAAATGTATAATTACTTTTCAAAATTGAAATTATTTAATGAAGTATAAATTATTTTGAAATTCTTATGAAATTTTATACTGTTGATATATTATCTGGAGGGAAAACTTTGTCATCCTCTGTAGTCCTATCCAGCTCGAGGAATTAGTCCCTACAATTGTGCGTAGAGGATATCTAATTCATTCTAAAAAATATATTCAATAAGATTATTTTTTTTAATTTTAATTTTAAGAGTTTAATGATTATGTACAATAGTTTTACACCATTTTTCAGTAGAAACTATCAACCTACTATATTTTACAACTAATTTTGAAATAACTAAGTAATTTGGTGGAATACAAAATATTCGTCGAATATTAATCTAAAAACTATTTTACATTATCGGTGCATATTCTATTTTCTTATTTTATAATTGGATAGCAGAAGTTCAATGTTTATAATAAATTATTAAACAAAATAACATTATATTAATTTTGTATTCTTTATGAATTATTATTATTATTATTAAAATGATTAATAGACTTTAATCTCTCTACAAAAATAATTTTTTTATTATCGCAATCCTTAACCACAAAACTGAGCATTTCCCTTCCATTCTATCAATCGCACTGAACTCACCTGATCGGAAACCTCAGTCGGAGTTGCTCTCGTCGGCCACCGGAAACTCGCTCAGGTTTTCATCTCTCTCCTCACAATTCATTTCCATCGCAATTTGTTCTTTTATTCCCACCTTATTACGGAAAATGATTTGATTTTGATTTGAGTTTTGGTGTGTTTGTTTAGAAGGTGTAATTTTTGTATTATGCTTCAATTATTTTATTGTATTTATTTATGTTAAAGTTTTAGTCTTTACAATTTTTTTAGGGTTGAGCTTAAATCAAAGTAATGTTCAAATCTTAGTGAACCCCAATTTTGTTTTGAAGAAATTATGTTTTCAGATTCAGTCAACATTACCTTTGCATGTTCCTAAATATTATTTCGATTACTCGTAATCTATGAAGCTCCGACACTCCTTAGATTATGAGCGTCGATGTGTCAGTGTCCGTGTCATGTCCGGTGTTCGTGTCTGTGCTTCATAGCTCGTAATTGTCCTCAAATTGCGGTTGTGATGCCGTTGCGGAGACCTGTTAAATCATTATATTACCGTTGCCGATTGCAATTTAGAACTATGATAATAGTGAGTCTACTTTCATGAGTTTATACTGGGAGGGACTTTTTAAACTGCAAGATACGAATACGAGAATGATTTTTGCCTATCAGTTTTGTTATCATCCTCAATCTGATAGGCATAGCTGCATAGTTAGGTGCTTAATTGTACTTCTGAAATTTGAGGTGTTGCCTCATATTAACCAATTAAATGGTCAAATTTGCTTCATTGGCCCGAGTACTTTTATACCATAGCCTACCTAGGAGCTGCGTCTAAATCTCCTTTTGAGATTGTATATGGCCAGAAATCCCAAATTTCTTACATGATTAAAAAGTGGATGTTTTGGTGTAAACTGTTGTGACTGATGTTTTGAGAAGTTTAAACTGTGACCGCATAGACAACATTCAATGGCCGAAAGAGTTTATCCTAAGCTGGCTGCACAATATTATAGCCTGCTTGAAATTGTTTTAAAGATTCCAAAGTCTGGGTGGATCCATCAAGTTTTCTATATCTCAGTTATAAATAAGTTGTAAAAGTGCATAAGGTGGAGACACATTTGCCTTCATCTTTGCAATTGTAGTAGCAGTGATCTACTCATAAGCTGTTAAACAGAAGGACAATTTGGGGAGAGGAGCATGTGGGAGGTAAGGATAGTATTTGTCCATTAGATAGGTATGAAAGAATATTGGGGTGGGAAGGAATATAGGAAGAAAATATTTTGGGGCGTGTATGATGGAATTCTGTTAACTTGTTGCAACAGAGGAGCACCTCTATGTGAAGTATAGGCTTGGGCGTGAATTCTCCGGAGGGTCATCCTTTTAGTATTTTCTTCATTATCATAATTAAATACATACAATGCAGGTATAATGAGAGGATGTAAAGGAGTGTACCAGAACTTACGTAGAGTAGGGTTTAGATATATTCATATATACTTTTCAGTCAAACTACCGCAAGATGCCACTGGTTGTTTAGCTTACATTGTTAGGCTTTACCATCTTTTCTCCATACTTTGTGATGAGGTAAAATCTCACAAATATTATAACTTTGATCTAGGAAAGCAATGGCATGGAGAGGAAATCTTTCAAAGAACATAAAAGAGCTTCGGTTTTTACTGTGCCAGTCATCTCCTGCAAGCTCATCTGCAAGGTTAGATATGTTTTTTCCTTTCTTTGGACCAAATTTTCAAAGCATTATCTTTTATATATCATCTGGTTGCTTTTTGATTACATCTCCTACATTGACTAAAAATTAAAATGAGCTCTTAATACTTTTTTTGTTATTTCAGGGCATTTGTTGAAAAGAATTATAAGGAACTAAAGACATTGAACCCAAAATTGCCAATATTGGTCCGTGAATGCAGTGGAGTTGAACCCCAATTATGGGCAAGATATGGTATGCCTATCTTAATTTTCACTCTTTTCTCGTCCCATAATTTGCATCATATTCTATATCATCTTTCACATGACTTTCACCCCTTAGTTTCATAACAGATTCTAGGAAATTAACATTAATGCACTCACATTGAAAACCGGTTAATTAGCATTTTCCCCTTAATTTCACATAGAGGCCTAAAACATAGAGGCCTGTTATGACTTATGAATATAATAGTATTTGTAGTGTGTACAAAAGTCCGAAACTAAATATCAATTTGACTTTTATCGACAAACACTTGTTGTTCGAGTGGCAAAAATAAGTACTTTTGTTCACTTCAAACAATATCTTTAATTCGGTTAGAAAAACTTTTCCCTCTTTAACTGTTAATATAACCCAACCTGGATTGAGGAAGGCATAAGTTGTGTACATTGTAATGTCAATTCTGTTGTGATTGTTACTTCATATTAATTTGCTAATCGTTAATGGCATAGAATGTTATGTGATTAGAAAACGAATTCCCTTATAATGTCAAATTTGGTATACTTACTCTGCAATGTGATTATATCTTATAGCTCATCATTTTCATTCTTTGTTATTATGTACTGGTTCTCTGTTTCTATCACAACACACTCATTTCCTTTAATTTGTTCTTTACTACCAGATTTGGGAGTTGAGAAAGGCATTAAACTAGAAGGCATGACAGAGCCACAGATTTCTAAGGTACTTGAAGATCTGGTAAAAGCAGGGGAGGCTTTTAAAGCTTGATATATGACGGCTTAAATTCACTGTCTGACATGGAATAAATGTATGTTGCAATTGTTATAATAGTATGACTTTGGTCATTTCAATAATGAACCTGATGAATTTTTAAGTCGAAAGTCTCGGGTTATGCACCGCGAGCATATTTCTTTTGAGATATTTTTTCAAAACACAGATTAAACCTATTTAATTAGATTCATATGATTGTTCTCGGTGAAAAGTTGACTTGCTGAGATCATGATTATACATGGACTCAGCAACAAGGTAGTCTAATAGATCTTTTTAAGTTGCAGTTATAACACTCATAAAATCTTCAAGAGTCTATAACAAGTGAAAAAAGAGATACAAATTAAGGATAACTTTAATTAGGATAACTTTTTTATAATAATTAGATATCAAGATGAACAAATTTAGCATTATGTGGAAAAAAACAATAGAGTCGATTATTAATAACTTTACAAAAATAAAAATAAATACTAGGATGATATTTAAATAATTTTAAAGAGTTTATACATTTTTTTGTTTGAACTTTGAATCCAACGTAATCAACTCATTTCATTAATAATAAAGAAAAGAAAATGAAACAAATCCTATGCTTCTATCAAGAAAAGAATCAAAGCCTATTATACTTAATGTAACCTAGAAACTAGGAATCATAGTCCTCCCATGAGCATGCAGTGGGATCGAAAGTAAGTGCCGATTTACTAGAAATCAAAGGAATCCTCAATCCTCGACAATGCATACATGGAAATAATTCCAAATTCAAGTTGTAATAAACCCCCAATAGTGTCTCATCATGATACTCAATAAGTTGTTGATGCTTAAATTTCATCATACTATTCCCTTCAAACACTATAGGCAATGTAACAGTATTCCCACGGCCTAGGGCAAAGGGATTCATAATCACAGAAGCAAATTCATTACCTTTATACGAAGCAGTTAGAGTTCTCTCGTAATTATTATTACTATTCTTCCTATTATTATTATAATAATAATAATTATAATCATAAAATACTACGTGATTGTTAGGGTTTCTTGCGGTAATATTGACAATAAAGTTGTAATATAAGATGTTGTCGCTTGTGATGTTGAACTGAGTGATTGAGGCATCACTTATATTGAATTGGATCGGAGACGATGGTGACCCGAACAACCCGAGAAGCAATCCAGCCAAGGCGACAATGGCTATAACTATAAAGATTGATACTATGTATCTTGATTCTTGATATGTTGATGAATTGCTGCTCATCGTGACGATGATTAATTGATAGGCAAAGGTTTAGGAGATTGATGAGTTAGGAGGGTGCAAACTAAACACTGAATTGTTATGTAGCTATTTATTTATTTATCTATTATATATATAGGAAAAGGTTATAACTTTTTGTTCCAATTAAGTCCTTCGTTAAATTATGAATTCAATATTTTTTTTTGGTAAGGATCTTATCCTTCTTATAATAATTATTTATATTAAATAAAGCTACTAAATTCCATAAAATAGGAACAATATCAGGCATTTGATACGGTTACTATTATCATGCAAACAATTTTTTTTGTTTACATGCAGAATATTGTACTCTATTTTATTTTTTTGACAAATACTTCTATTTTATTTTATAATCATGCAGAATATATTACATTGATTCATTTTTTTGACACAATGCAGAATATTACATTGATCTTTATCTAAAAAACGAGTATTAATTAAATTAAGGAAAATTCTACGGTACAATAGGCTAATTCTATTGTACTGATACAATAGATTGTAAAATTAATTAATAGAAAATGAGTATATTTTGAAAGAGTTTTTTTTTCTATCTTTTAAAATATTATAATAACTAAATGTTATCCATCAAAATTGTAAAAAAAAAATTGATTTTTTTTATTGTTTTTGAACATCTTCAGCTACTCGTAAGTTTGAACCAGGGACTTTGTGAGAGTCAGTCATACTTGTCGCTTCGTTTAACAGACACAATAAATAAATTAGTTTTAGTTTAAGTTATAATTTGTACTTTTTCCGCGTGAGTATAATACAGTTGGTAGAGATATTGCAATATATATAAACCGATATTCGAAAATGAAAATCTTCACTTATTTACCTTAAAGGTAGACAATTTTTTTTTGCACCCCTGAGTCAGGATCCACCACTGATTACTATAATAATCATGCAGAATATTACGTTGAATAGTATCACTGATAAAAGAATATGGTTGTTGACATTTTTTTGATCAGCAGAATATGTTTTTTTAGCTATAAAAGAATACTTTCGTGACCATAAAAAAAAAATTGCTTTAGAAATTTAATAAAACTCAACTAGGGGGGGTGTATTTAATTGAGATTTCAATGGATTTTAAAAAACTTTTTTATGATAAAAAAGTGGTGGTATTCAATTAAGATTTTTATAAAATGTAAGCAAAGTCTTTTAAAATCTCACAGAATCAATATAATCCCACAAAGTCTTTTAAAATTTTCAAGATTATTTTTGTAAAAATAATCCCTCAAAATCCCAATCCAATACACCCCCCTAAATATAATTTCGATTGTACATTGAACAAAATAAGAAAAAAAAGATTGTTGAACAAAATAAAGAGCTATATATATATAAATAATTCATTCATTAGTCAAAAAATAATTCATTCATAACCATGAAAATACACCCACATAAACTAGCATCAATTTTCAACTATGAAAATATATCAATCCAACTATAGTTAGAATTTCACTCCTTAAATGTGATTAAAAGAGTGTACAAGATTCAAACTCCAATAGTACTTACATTACATCCAATATCCCCCTAGCAATTGAACTAAGTTACCAAAAGGAGCATTTGGTGACATTGAAAGTAGGTGCCAATTTAGCACAAATTTGGACAATTTGCATATTGAGTTAATCCAAATTTTAAGTTGTAAACCCCCAAATTTGTCTCTTCATTATGCTCAACAAGTTGTTTAGGCTCTAATTTGATTAGGGTGTTCCCTTCAAACACTATCTGAAAGCTAACAGTATTCTTCGCGCCTAAAATAAAGGGTTCTATAGTCACCAAAGCTAATTGATTACCTTTATACGATGAAATCGCATTGATCTTCTGATCAAAATAATATAAGTTTCTGTCTTTGAAGTTTGTTGCTGCAATGCTGACCTTAAAGTTATAATATAAGATATTATTGTTTGTGATATTGAATTGGGTTATGGAAGCCTCAATTATGTCGATCTCGATCACCTTAATTTCTTCGTGGTTGCACATATATATTAGCAAGAAAACTACCAAACTGAAAATCACAATGAGAATAAAAAAATGCAAAAATGTCATCAACTGAATTAGGGTGATGGGAATGGGATTGATGAATTGGGGTGTACTTTTGTTTTTTTGTTGGTAATGTAAACCTGCTAGATAAGGGAAATGGTAAACCTGGTCAAGAACTTTCCATATTGCAAGTCCCGAAGCCAAATCATGGTAGATGCAAGCTGGAAGAGTGAGATCGAGGTTTATGGTAATATAGTACAACAAGCAAAACCAAAGATATTAGGCATTTGCTGGAGCATATGAACACTTAAGAAACAGGCCATCCTTGGCTTTTTCTGCTAGCACATTGAAAAGAGAATCACTGTCAGGTTCCTTGGGGTTAAATTGATCAAGGAATTTAGCTATCTCAGAATCATTGAGATTACAGCTCCTCAATACATTTTGTACTACCCAACGTAGTTCATTGAACATACCTTTCCTTTTTAGAATTTGAATAAGAGCAAACACAGTGAACATATGACAAGCAAAACCATAATGCACCATCTCCTTGTACATATTATAGGCCTCATCAGCATTTTTACGTTTACAATGTTCAATAATAAATAAATTATAAACTATTCCATCTGGCTTATAATTCCACTTCAGCATTGTGTCATAAGCGTTCTCTAAACCCCTATTGCAGAAACCCTCTACAAGCTCCACCAGACTCTTAAATTCATCATCACTGCAGTTCAGTGCGAGAGTACGGCGATATTCTAAAGTTGGGTTACCCAACACCCAATATTTATAATTAAATCTGAGAATATACTTGTTAGTGTTTGTTGTCCTAGCTTTGTTATCAAGTCCATTAATAAACACACTATTTTCAATAGAATATGGCAAACATTTAAAGTGACTCATATGATAAAGCAAATTATCAACCTTAAATAAATTACCTTGATCTAAATAAGAATTCATTAAACTAGTATAAGTAACCCCGTCGTCATCCGAGAAGCCTTGTTTAAGCAATGATTTTGTGTCTTCATTTATCCACCATCCGTAGATTAGCGTGTGTTCCTTCATCTTAAAGTACATTTCATAAGCCTTCCCGGTCTCTCCGATTCGGAGAAACCCAGCAAGAACATCGTTCAAAGTATCCAACGGAGGGTAAAACCCACTAAGAAGCGCTTCATTCAAAACCATATAAGCCTCGTCAATCCTATCATCGTGTTTGCATAAGAAATCAATGAGAGACGTGAAAGTTGTTTTGTTGGGATTCAAACCCTTGACCCGTCGCATATGATCCAAAAGCTGAACAGCATGACTCAGCTCTTCAGTCTTACACATTTCGCAGATCAACCTGCTGTAATTCATCATCTCCCCAATTCGAAGAAACCCACGAATAATATCGTTCAAAGGAACAACCGAGGTGGTGGAAAAGCCAGTAAGAATCATTTGAATGAAAACCCTATAAGCCTCATCAAACCTATCTTGTTTGCATAAGGAATCTATCAGAGACGTGTAATTTGTCGTCGTCGTCGTCGTCGTCTTCTCGTTGGGTTTCAGTCTCTTCTCATCCAAAAGTTGAACAGCACGACTGAGCTCGTCGGTGATCAAGGTGTAGTACGTGACACAATCACCCCTCCGACTCGGCATTTCTGATTCCAAGTTCCCGGCGGCGGCGGTGGAAAAGCCGCGGATGATGATGGGGGTGGAGGCGATGAATGAAAGACGAGTTAGGAGATTCATTTTACAGATCTTCTAACCCTAGCGGCGGCAGAATATTGTGAATTGAAGTTTAGCAAAAGAGGAACTAACACTAACACACACCAGTGAACTTTTGATTTTCTCTTTCAAATAAATTTTGGTTAACTAAAGAGAGACAATTACTGAGAGAAAGAGGAAGGAAGACACGTACAGGTATAAACAAATTTAAATTACATTATTAATCATCAATTTTTATTCGAAAAAGTGGGGAGTTTTTGGTCTAACGTGAACAATTGCCAACGCACATCTTCATAAAAAGTGGTGGGTGTGTTATACAATTTCCCATATACTCCCTCCGTTCTAAAATGTAAGCAAATTTGACTTTTTAGGTATATTTAACTATTGATGTATCTAGCTCATATTATGGACCAAATACATCAATAATTAAATGTATCTAAAAAGTCAAATTTGCTTACATTTTGGGATGGAGAGAGTATATATATATATAGGCATAAACATCACTTTGATCCCTGTATGTACGCGGAATTTTGGTTTTAATCCCTGTATCAAATTTTGTTATAAATAAGTCCCTGAATCAACCAAACTTTTTGATTTTAGTCCCTAAAGCAAAAATCCGCAGGAAAATTCGTAGGAAAATTTGCAAGAAACTTGCAAAATTTCCTGCGGATTTTAGATTTAGGGACCAAAAACAAAAAGTTTGGTGTATTCAGGGACTTATTTATAACAAAATTCGATACAGGGACTAAAACCAAAATTCCGCATACATATAGGGACTAAATTGATGTTTAAGCCATATATATATATATATATATATATATATGTATGAGGACAGTTAACTTTGATCATGTGGATCAAAGTTACCAAATATGACTTACATATGATTAATGGGGGTGCATTGGGGGTTTATGAGTAGCTGGGAGCGCGTAAAGACAATGAGAGTGCATATGTTTTGGTTGTGAGAAGAGTGTGTATGTTTAGTTGTGAGAAGAGATTAAGAAGAGAGAAAAATAGAAGAGAGAGTGAGAGAAGAGAGAAAATGATGAGAAATGTAATAGATTTAGGCTTTGTTTGATTCTAAGAAGAAATTATGAAGAGAGAAATAAGTAAGAGAGAATGAGTGAAGAGAGAGATAAGTGAGAAATTGAGTAGATTTGAAGTATTGTTTGGTTTGATAGAAGATGAAGAGAGAAAGAGAAGAGAAAAATATAACAACTTTATATATTGACAAAAATAACCTTTTCAACATTATCAAGTTTTTTAGGGAAAAAATTATAAAAATAATTAACCAAATTATTTATAGAAATTATATTTTTCTTACAACAAATATATGAAAAAATTTGCAAAAGAAATTCTAAATTTATAAATTTTACATTAACATTTTATTTTATGAATTTGGTAATTTATAGTTTGATCACAAAAAATTAAAAAATAATGTTTGATTATACTTTTTTATTCTTAAAAATCGAATTTATGTTCAAATGATTAATAGATTGAATTCAAGGAGTGTGATTGAGGTGTTAAACGATTGATACTTATTCTTCCTTAATTAAATGTAGAGTGTTCGATCATCTAAAAGGTCTCAAATAAAGATTGCAAAATCATGAGCAATATAATGGACTTTCATAACACTTAAATTTTTTGAAAAATTATGAGTATCTATTTGAAATTACGAGCACACACTCATTCCAGTTTAAAAAATTCTCTTCAATTTTTTTTTTTAAAAAAACAAAAGTAGAACAATGTTTCTTTTTCTAAACATAGTAGGTTTAAGTTTGATCTTAATTTTGTTTAGAGATAGGCATAGTTTTAATCTTAACATCTCTCACATTAGAAAATATGAATAAGATTATTTTTTTCACCCTTTGATTTTTAGGAGAAAATAACCCTAGTAATTCAGAGTTCAGAGTGAGTTTTGACATAAAAAAATTTCAGTCCTCCCAAACGCAGTTGCAGACTTGCAGGGGATGAAAATGTGGTCCTCATCTTTTTGTTTTTCACCCTCTTAGTTTTTAGGGAAGGGTTCTAATAATTTAGAGCTCGGGATAAATTTTGGCATCAAGTAATTTTAGTTTCATTCCAAACGCAATAGATGGGGAATGAAGTTTTTTTTTTCTCCACCTTGAATGCTTTATTTTTTTATAGATCAATTAATGAGTTAGAAAGAAAACGTCACCCCACTTTCTTCATATGACATGGAAGATTGGAGGTTTCTTATTAGATGACCGTGTAAAATTATTTTACACCGTCAGTGCATATCAATTAAACTCTACAAAAAATAGATATTTGTAAGAGTTTAATTACTATGCACCGTCAGTGTAAAATTATTTTACACATGCATCGATATCTAATAATATGTTGTCACAACATTTAATGAATGTGATACATCATGTGTTTGTAAATACCATACATAACGTGACAATAGATTATTGGATATATTTGTAAAATAACTCTACAGTGGTGGAGGTCATGAACATCTAACTTAATAATTTCAATATTTTATACCAATTGAACTTAGACTTATTGACACAAAAAATATATTTAACCATAATAATATTGTCACGACCCAACCTCATGGTCGTAACCGGCGCACAGGCTAACTCCAACTCATCAAAATTTTCAGCCTGGCAAGCCTACCACACTATAGCAGATATGCTTATCTAAAGTACAGAGTTACTGAAATTATAGCTCGACAGGGAGGATCCCTGGTCCTACGTATCCCAAACAATTTAGAGAATCAGAGCCACGTAGTTCTCTAAATATTGGTTACCTATCAATAAAGTATATAAGACTATCTTCTCATTTATACCATAAAAATTTAACAACTTTTAAACTTCAAATATCACCCTTTGCAAATTCAATCAAAAACTAATATTTACAATTAACATTGACAATAAACTCGTCATATCTCACATCGCTTATCTTGTCCAACTACTTTCACATAAACCACCTTAATAAGCATGGCAAGCCTAAAAAAAAATATAATTTATACACATTTCTAAATACAATCTATATTAAAATTGGAAGTGTATCAACTTTCATGACATTCCAAAATGATAAATCAAAAACTATATTACAACTATTTGTTCATTTGTACAATTTAAGAGATTAACAACCTTTTCAATTAGGTTTCGTAAAAAAAAAAAACCTTTTCAATTAGGTACTAATGGGTTTTCTAATTATGGGATTTCACAAATATTCATCAAAATAATTAATAATAATAATAATAATAATAAAGTAGTAATTTTTTTGACACTAACAATAAAATAATGAACTATATATAGTACGTGCATACAAAATTGTCTTGGAAAATGCAAAGTGCAAACACAATTAATACATGCATGATGAAACGGAAGGGATGCATTGAAGTGGCAATTGGGCGGGATTAGTAAGCATATTAGGCGGCAAATTAGATTAGCATTATTTTGTTCCTTAATATATTAAGGATTATTAAGGATTAACAATTAAATAAATAGAATAGGAGATGAATAGTGTGTTGGAGGAACGAAACTTATCAAAAGAGTAATTGAAAAGTGAGTAGAGTAGTATTCAAAAAAAGAATTTAAATTTAATGCTATTAAAAAATATAGGAAAGTAAATAAGGAAAATTTTGGAAAAAGATACTATCTCCGATCTATTCTTATTTATAACAGACAATTTATTTATTAGATTCATTAAAAAACTAATGTATTTGGTTTATTTAATGTCCATATACATAAATTTTTTAATAAATCTAAAATGTTCATTTTATCTTATAAATAGAAACAGAGGTAGTATTTAACTTAATATTATTAAAAATTACAAATGAGTCT
Source organism: Trifolium dubium (assembly GCA_951804385.1). Taxonomy (NCBI): domain Eukaryota; kingdom Viridiplantae; phylum Streptophyta; class Magnoliopsida; order Fabales; family Fabaceae; genus Trifolium; species Trifolium dubium. The sequence goes on along the minus strand of OX638063.1, from coordinate 2,176,001 downwards.
TATATAAAAAAAGGACTGAGAAAATAGTAATTAATTATTTAGACTTGTGTCCAAATAAGTATATTTTTCTAAATGAAAATATATTAGAGAAATTGATCGAAAAGTCATGGGCCAAAGAAGAAGGAAAACGTACGGGCATAATGGACATTGAAAGTTGGAAATTAACATAGCAATAATATTTACCATTGATTAATTAATTAATTTGTGGAGATTAAGAAATCATGTTTGGCGGCATGTTTAGGCGGCATAATGTATTCTCCCTTAATATATTAAGGATTTTATAATTTATACGTTGTGTAAATTTAAATAATACTTAATTTTTGCTTTGATTTGATTCAAAAAAAAATTGGGTACATGATTTGATTCAAATTTAGTATTAAACAATTACAAAAATTAAACTGACTATTTTTTATTAATTCAATTTTTTTCTTTCAAAATGTCGAACTTAACCAATTTGTTACACTCTAATTCAAATCTCTTTCAATTATTCAATATATATATATGATTATAATTATTAATTAAATTTTAGAAAAATATTAGGTGTATACCCATGTTAATTAAATTTTAGAAAAATATTAGATGTATACCTATATTAGTGTATACCGCTTGAGAGAGAAAGAGATAAAAGATTGATATTGGTTTAATAAGTGTGATAAATTAGTGATACGATAGAGTTATAAGTGCAGAGTGAACATGAGGTGTTAATGTTATGTTTAAACTTCAAAAAAAATATCTAACAGGATTATTCAACAGGCACCACAAGATCTCAACAACATGGAGTCCTTTCCACTTGTGATTCTATATTAAGTTTTATACATGAACATGTATAAATGAAAGTGAAGTTTACATTGTTTAAAAACAGGAACAACATGAAAGCTATCTAGTAAGAATTTAAGCAGAAGTACAGGAATATGAGTTGTTTTAGGTTGTGTTTTAGTTGAATGTTCCACCAGTGTATTCATAACATTTCAAAGAAACATGAATTTATGTTAGCAAAATCCTTACCAACCCAAATTTCTTTTTATATTTATGAATTACGCTCTGGTGCAATTATAAAAAAAAAAGTAAAAAACCAACTCTATTTCTAACATTTGATAATCTTTAACTAAAATTAAATATGCAGTCATAATCAGAGTATTATTGACATAGAAAAGGATACGTCCAGAACAGCACGAACGACTGCATGAGATTATAAAAGAAAAGTTATTATTATGTTGTAGACGTGCACATTCAAGAGTAAGATAAGATCAGCAATCAACAAGACAATTACAATTAATACCTCTTTTTTTACAATCTTTACATTTAAAATTTCAACATGATATAATGGCCTTATATGATACTATATATTTTTTTTTTTGAAATGACAAAGTTTTATTAAGCAACTCAATAACAAGAAGTACATGAGAAGCAATAAACAAAGGGGTACAAAACATAGTACAACCTCCATCGGAGGTACCAAAACATGCTCCGGAAAAAAAACAACACCAACAACTACCTAACCAAACAAGGCAAAATAACACAACAAACAAAAACACCCAAACAATTCAACTATCCCATCGGTCACCGAGATACACAATCTCCCGGATCCCAGCTCCATTCATAAAACATACACGGAGACATCTTCAGCTTAGCCAAACTCCATTTTCAACTCAAAATTTTTATAACATCCACTACCTCACTAGGATTAAAAACTCCGTTACCAAATATGATCTCATTCCTAACCTTCCATATCGACCAAATTGTCGTGTGCCAAATCATCAAAAAACCTTTGCGGACTCTAGCATTCTTCGCCGCCCCTCTCAAGACTTCAAAGAGCACAAAAAGGTTTTGGGGAATAATAATTTCCACCCCCAACCAAGAGAACACCTTATACCAAATCGAAATCACATTGGGACAATGGAGGAAGAGATGAATAGAGGATTCCCGAACACCCGCACAACAAACACAATTCCGAGAGACTTCCGGAGCTAGAATGTGACGATAATCAAGATTCTCCCTAATCGGAATCTTGTCATATAACAATTGCCAAGAAAAGGCTATGACCTTTAGAGGAGCCGGGCTCTCCCAAATAAGATCAAAAACCCTTCCCACCTCCGGCGTGAGCTCATCGAAAGAAAGAAACTCACTAACAAGAGACTTATAGGCCGAGCTAACCGAAAAACGCCCATCCGGATCCGGGACCCATATCCAAATATCATCTTCCCCCGATAAAGTCACTGGTGCCAACATCACAAGTAACTCATCAAGAAGCACCAATTCCCATTGGAAAAGAGTCCTACGCCACGAAAAGACCCACCGACCACCTCCATCCTCCGACAAGAAGAACTCATCTACTCTACCATCCTTATGATTAGAGAGAGAATACAACCGGGGAAAACGAGAACAAAGAGAACCGCAACCCAACCAATTTGATAACCAAAAAAATGTTGAGCCACCATTTCCCACTCTACGCTCAATTGCATCCACAAGCCACTTTTTGGAGGCCACCACATTGTCCAAATCACAAATATCCTTCAACCACTTCCCATATATGATACTATATATATTAAACAAGTTATGCATCGGATAAATCTCCCTTCCCTTCTCTATCTCTATATCTCCCTAATTTGCACAGAAAATCCCTCCTTTTGGACTTTCTCTATACAATTGAAAAACATACTACCGGGGAGAGAATGGAAAAAATATCTTCACTAAACAGTAAAAACATAACAGTCAAACTAGAAATATCAGAAAGTCCGCACTCTGTATATTTTAAGGGATGTTAATAATATGAATAGGCAGCAAGTTGTTTCTTTCTTTTTATTTCCTAAAAGGAGGAAAAATCTATGTGTATTTTACGATGTACAATACCCGACTCATGAAGTATACACAAATCATTATCAAACAATGAAACAAAGCATTACATTCCCTTTAAAAAATATCTTCATGCCAAATATGCTAAATAAGGGAAATAATAAACCTAGTCAAGAACTTTTCATATTGCAAGTCCCCAAGCAAAATCATGCTAGACGACAGCTGGAAGAGTCGGATCAAAGTTAATGGTAATAGAACTCAACAAGCAAGGTAATAGAGTTCAACAAGCAAAACCAAAGATATTAGGCACTTGCTGGAGCATATGAACACTTGAGAAACAAGCCATCCTTGGCTTTTTCAGCTAGCACATCGAAGAGAGCTTCACTGTGAGGTTCCTTCGGGTTAAATCCATTAAGGAATTTAAGTATCTCAGAGTCATTGAGATTACAGCTACTCAATACATTTTGTATTACCCAATGCAGCTCATTGACCATAGAATTTTCATATAGAGTTCTAATAAGAACAAATACAGTGAGCATATGACAGGCAAAGCCATAATGCACCATCTCCTTGTACATATTATAGGCCCGAACAGCTTTATAACATTGACAATGTTCAATAATAAATAAATTATAAACTATTCCATCTGACTTATAATTGCACTTAAGCATTGTGTCATAAGCATTATCTAAACCCCTATTGCAGTAACCCTTGACAAGCTCCACCAGACTCTTAAATTCATCATCACTGCAGTTCTCTACCAGAGTATGACGAAATTCAAAAGTTGGCGCAGACAAACACAAATCATAATTATACTGTAAAAGAACCTTCTTAGTGTATGTTGTCCTAACTTTTTTTTTATCAAGTCCATTTATAAAAACACTATTTATAACAGACTCTGGCAATAAATCACATTCAGGCCATCCACGTTGCGATTTATATAATAGTGTCATTTCATCATGCAATTCCATAGAATCGTGACAATTACCTTGATCATAATAAGCATTCATCAAACTAGTATAAGTAACCTCATCCGACAGGCTTTGCAAAAGCGATATATACGTTGCATGATCTATACTTGACGTAAACTTGTTGCGCATTTCATTAGCCTTCCCTATCTCTCCGGTTCGGAGAAATCCACGAAGAACATGGTTCACAGTATAAACCGAAAGGTGAAACCCACCAACAATCATTTCTTTCAAAAGCTTGTAAGCCTCGTCAATCCTATCATCGTGTTTGCATAAGTAATCAATGAGATACGTGTAAGTTATTTCGTTGGGAGTCAGCCCCTTCACACACCACATATGATTCAAAAGCTCAACAGCATGACTCAGCTCATCAGCCTTAGACATGTCGCTGATCAAGGTGTTGTAATTCACACAAGAACCCCTCCGATTCATCTCCCCGATTTGGAGAAACCCACGAAAAACATCGTTCAAAGTAACAACCGAGGAGGGGGAAAACCCATTGACAAACATTTGATTGAAAACCCTATAAGTCTCGTTGGTACTCGATGATCCCTTCTCCCGCCGCATCTCATCCAAAAGTTGAGCAGCACGATTCAACCCTTCAGCTTCTTTACACATTTCACAGATCAATGTGTTGAAACTCACACAATCACCCCTCCGACGACTCATCACTTTTTCTGATTCCAGGTTCCCGGTGGCTGCGGTAGCAAAGCCGCGGATCATGATGTTGTAGGTGTTAACGTTCAACGACACAAAGCCGTTACGGAGCAAGGTTTTGTAGCTGGCGGCGGCGAAAGAAACACGGGGGAGGAGATTCATTTCCAAAACTAACTAACAACTTTCTAGCAGCGGCAGACTAATGAGAAATAAAGAGTTCACAATATTGATAGCAGGAGTGCTACATAGCACGAGACACGACATGCACAATGCAAGGATTTTCATAGTATAAGGATTTTAAGAAGTGGCTTATATAATAAATCATGCCATTGTTATGCCGTCGTTACTATTGCACGACTTATCCATCGTGCCAACAAGCATTTTTGTATTTATAGGGATGGACAAAACCCTCGAACCAGCCCAACCCGCTTAAACCGGACCAAACAAAACGAATTGGGCCGGGTCCAAACACTTTAACGGGTGAACGTGCCAAAAACGATGGTCTGGGTGATAAGAAACCAACCGCGAGTATCCAATCCGACCCGCATTTGGTATTTATTTTTTATTTTTTAATCAGAAATGCTATATGGAACGATAGTATCCACTGATGAATGACACGACCCACTTTTATTTATTTTTTATTTTGTTTTAATTAATTAATTGTATCCTATGGCACAATATTTTATGCAATCAAAACCAAGAATAAAATAGAGCAAAAACTCTTGCTTTAAATGGGGCCCCGCAAGTGGACAGTGAGATTTGGTCCTCTCGGATTAGTCGGTCCTTAACTCGGATACCGAGCTTTAAAAAAAAAAAACTATTGTCCTAATTTTGTTAGAATTTCACTCCTTAAATGTGATTAAAAGAATGTACAAGATTCAAACTCCAATAGTACTTACATTACATCTAATATCCATAACAATTGAGCTAAGTTACCAAAAGGAGCATTTGGTGACATTGAAAGTAGGTGCCAATTTAGCACCAGAAATGAAAGAAACTCTCAAATTTGGACAATTTACATATTGAGTTAATCCAAATTTTAAGTCGTAAACCCCCAAATTTGTCTCTTCATTATACTCAACAAGTTGTTTAGGCTCTAATTTAATTAGGTCCCCAAATTTGTCTCTTCATTATACTCAACAAGTTTTTTTTTTTTGACGAAAATTATACTCAACAAGTTGTTTAGGCTCTAATTTAATTAGATTGTTCCCTTCAAACACTATCTGAAACCTAACAGTATTCTTCCGCCTAAAACAAAGGGTTCCATAGTTGCCAAAGCTAATTGATTACCTTTATACGATGAAATCGCATCGATCTTCTGATCAAAATAATCTAAATTTCTGTCTTATAAATTTGTTGCTGCAATGCTGACCTTAAAGTTATAATATAAGATATTATTGTTTGTGATGTTGAATTGGGTTATGGAAGCCTCAGTTATGTCGATCTCGATCACCTTATCTTTTTCGTGTTTGCATACATATATTATCAAGAAAACTACCAAACTGAAGATTACAATGAAAATAAAAAAAATGCAAGAATGTCACCTTCAACTGAATTAGGGTGATGGGAGGATTGATGAATTGGTGTGTACTTTTGTTTTTTTGTTGGTAATGTTTGGCAGCACATCTTGTTGATGATGATGATTAATTGGTAGGGAAAGGTTTAATTAATGGATCCATGATTTTGTACAGTTTTTTCTACATTTAGAATTTAGAATGTTATCTTCTTTACAAGTGTGATGACTGAAAACAACCAACATGTGGCAATTGATCCTACTTATGCGGAGTTCAGGAGAAGCGCGAGGGAGACAAAGTCTAACACAAATATTATTATTGACATTGTGGTCTCTGCAATCGCAAAATTACATGTGCAGCTGCAACATAACCGCATCAGGAATTGCATAAAATAATTTTAGACAAGTTTGTTTAAATCTTCTTACAAAAAACTGATTGCGTAAAATGCTTGATATCTAGTGAAAGATCTACTTTAATAGTATGATTTGTAGTTTAAGTATCTCTCTATCAATATTTAAGGAGAAAACTAACATTCAACTATAGTAAATAAATAGTATAGTGTTGTGGTACAATATATGCCACTTAGTAGCTTGTGAAGTTTAAAAATCATGTCAAACTCCAATAACCACGCATTGTGAATTGCAACAATTCACAATGATTGTAATTGCAACGTCTACAAACACAACCACAATTTAAAATCACAGGTTAGACACTTTGATCTCTAAAGATTTTTAAGTTTTGCTTATTAAAGCAGTTGAGTTGGGATTGAGCTGATTGGAGGTCCAATATCTATACTCACTTGTTTTGCAATTTTGACTTATCAAAATAAACAAAAAAATAATGATAAGGTTAATATAATCTAGTGCTCTAGAGTGATATATTTCTTTTTGTTGTTACAATGATACTTATTTTAAATGTATATTTTTATGTTATTTATAATTTAAATATAAGATTTTTGGTAAAATTTTTTTTTTTTTGAAAGTCTAATTTTAAAATTCGAACAAGGCGTCCAAAATGTCACGATTGACTCTGAATATTTCAATCAATGCTTAGATTTTAGAGTCTTATTAATTAATCTTATCATACATATCTAACACCATACCCTATCTCCTTCTTCTCTCTTCCTCCTTACCCCATATCAGCATTCATCGGCATGTACCTCACTAGATTGGAGGCCCCTCAAAGGGAGAGTAATAAATAGTTAATGATATAAAAAGAAAAATAACATTAAATATTTCATTAGTATTGTAAAGTGATTTAATATTTTGGTACGGAGAAAGTAAAATATCTTCAAAAACGTAGATAAAGTGATCGAGTTTGACATAATTGTGACTAATATCATAAATAAATATAGTTATGAGTTATGACTATATTTTTTTCTTCATTCCTTTAAAAAAAAAATTCAAAAATAAAACTACTTATTTTGTCTAGAATTTGTAGTTTCAAAGTAATTAAAAATATCAATTAAAATAAAATAAATCCACACAAAAAAAAAATCCACATAAACTAGCCTAAAATTATTTCAACTATGAAAACATACCAATACAACAGTAGTGAAATCATTAGTACTTCGATGGATCATAGGAACATTAGGTGACTTTGAAAGTAGATGTCAATTTTTATTTTGAAACAGCTAAATTAACCTACCTAAATTGGCTCCGAGAAGAATCGAACCTTAAACCTCGAGAGGAGCAAACTATCATGTGATTCATGTCCCAAGCCAATACCATGACATCAATCAGATCGGACAATTTCAAAATGCAAGTAGTTGTTAATCCCCAATTGTATCTCCTTATTATACTCAACAAGTTGTTTAGGCTCTAATTTGATCATGCTGCTCCCTTCAAACACTATGGGCAGAATAACTGTTTTCTTACTGCCTATAATAAAGGGTGCCACAGTCACCGAAGCTATTTGATTACCTTTATACGACGAAATTATGTTGCGACCATCTATATATTGTACATCCTTGACGAAGTTTCTTGCTGTAATGCTGATCTCAAAGTTATAATACACGGTATTGTTTACGATGTTGAATTGGGTTACCGAAACCACAGTTGTTTTTAACTTGAAATCTGGTTTGCTAAAGTAAACACATAGACCAATCCCGGCAGCAATTATTAGAACAACCACAAGAATTAAAATGATGCGGGCTCTAAAATTCAAAGGTTTAGGGGATTGATTACTTTCCATCTTGATGATGATATGAATTAGGCTTGTTTTGCATTATGCATTGATATTATTTATAGTATAGAGACCATCATCCTTATCCCATTCGGAACTTCGGATGATTCTGTTTCTTTACTTTTGTACTTTTGAATTTTTTTTGACAATTTGTTTGTTACAATTTTTTCTTTAAAAATTTCTATTGGGCATATATATATAAACCGATTAATTTGAGATCGAGATCCAATCTTGGCCCATTTAGAATCAGATTTTGTGACCAGCATATTCCTGACCAGTTTTCCAAAAATGTCGTATGAATTAGGTTCATGGGAATGGGATTGATTAATATGTATTCTTTGATTTTAAATGAAAGAAGTTTACTTTTAGTCAAAAACAAAAAAACATGTCAACAATCAACAATGACCGTAATTGCAATAATGTCTATAGAGACAACCACAATTTAAAATCACAAGTTAGACACTTTGATCTCTTAAAATTTTTAAGTTTTGCTTATTAAAAAAGCTTGGGTTGGGATTGAGCTGATTGGCGGTCCAATATCTATACTTATTTGTTTTGCAATTTTTACTTCTACAAGAATACACAAAAAAATATTGATAAGGTTATGTCATTCAAAAAATAAATTTAAGCAATTTGCAATTATGCTAGTGAATGCGTATATATTATTTCATTCATCTATACTACTAATGTGTGTTTTGAAGGTAACTATCATATTCGAGATGTATTGAATAAAACGTACCATTGGTAAAAGAACACGTCGTTGCTATAAAAGAATACTGCTTTATTTAAAAACTTAGTAATACTCAACTAAATTTAATTACTATTGTTGAACTGAATAAAAGCCATACTTGTACCAAAAAAACAGCCATATAAGAATAAAGAGCTATATATAAATAATTTCTTCATAAAAAAAACAAACTACTTATTTTCTCTAGAACTTGTATTTTCAAAGCAAAGCAAATACATAAAATAAACAGATCCAAATAAACTAGCCTAAACTTTAAACTATGAAAATATATCAATCCAACAATAGTTGAATCATTAGTACTTATATTGGTCATAGGAGCATTTGGTGACTTTGAAAGTAGGTGTCAATTTAGCATCAGAAATCAAAGGAATTCTCAAAGTTGGACAATTTACATATCGAGATAATTGGAAATTTAAGTCGTAAATCCCCAACTGTGTCTCCTTATTATACCCAACAAGTTGTTTAGGCTCTAGTTTGATCAAGCTCTTCCCTTCAAACACTATGGGCTGAAGCATAACTGTATTCTTATCGCCTAGAACAAAGGGTGCCATAGTTACGGAAGCTATTTGATTACCTTTATACGACAAAATTGCATCCATCTTCTCATCAAAATATTTTACCTTGTTGACGAAATTGCTTACTGTAATGCCAATCTTAAAGTTATAATATGCGGTATTGTTGTTTGTGATGTTGAATTGGGTGATCGAAGCGTCAGTTATGTTGAACTCGATATTCGGTTTATTCGCATATATTATCAAGCAAACAAATAGACCAACCAGAAGAAGACTTCCAAAGCAAGTACAACAGTCTATTTCCGGAGGCTCAGGAGATTCATCAATCGGTGTGTGCCCTTCTTCTTCGGTTGATAATTTGTTGTACTCCGTCATGATGATTTTGTGCAACCTTGATGTCTAGTGCACTGATATGAATTAGGGTTCAACCTGCTCCTGCCTCTCTGCGTAATGAACTATATATAGAATAAGGGTTGTACCATTATGGTGTACTCTTTGTACATGATTTGGTTTTTATATAAAAATTTGCAGTTCAAAAGAAAAAAAAAAACTATATATAGAATAAGGGGTTATAGATTTTAATAGATTTTAAAAGATTTTTTTTTTTTTTTTATGATAAAAAAGTCTTGTAGTATTTAATGACTTTTATAAAAAGTAAGCAAAAGTCTTTAAAAAAAAAACTCAAAATCTCACAGAATCAATATAATCTCATAAAATCTCTTAAAATCTTCAAGACATTTTTTTTAGTCAAAAAAAGACTTTTTTTTTTGTCAAAACAATCCCTCAAAATCTCAATTCAATAACCCCTAAAATTAAGGAATAGTTATTCCTTATTCCAAAATCTGTTTTTTTTTTATATTTGGAAATTTATTTTTGAGGTAAATATTTAGAATGTTATCTTCTTAATTTATAATAATAGATACTCTTTTTTTTTATTTTTTTTATTTGTCGATTTAGAATAGTTATTCCTTAATTTGTTTTTTTTTAATATATTATACCTTAATTTTAATCTACCGATAAATTTCTACTTTTTGGACACAATTTCAAAACAAAAAAGTAACAAAACAAAACAATAAAAATATTATGACTACTACTCTTTCTCCCATGAACCAGAAGGTGAAAAAAATATTATATAAAAAAATTTAGTAAATTAAAAGTAGATATAATAAAAAGATTATATAAAATTTGGTCAATAAGAAAAATTAGGAAGAAGAGTATAATAGATTAAATATAACTTTAAATTATCAAACCGACAAATAATTTGGAACAAATATTTTTTCTTTCTAAAAAGACATATAAAATAAACGGAAAGAGTCTCTATCTCTATTTTTTTTTATTTGAAAAAAAAAAGAGTAGAAGATATGATAGACTTTTAGCAAGTGTACTAAATTATCGTCAAGTAATAAATCAAAGTTCGTATCCACAGGGATTGAGATTAATTATAAACTAAACAATTATAAAAGTTACTTAGGCAAATAAATTAAAATGGGGGGTTTTGCATAAGCTTTTGGGTTTTCAAATTAAAAAGTAAAATAACTTAAAAGTTAACGATGAATTAAAAACGATTAGGCCTTTTCGAATCCCTTATTTCTCGCTACTTGGTAGTTGCGTCTATTCCTTTCAATTGCTTGCTTAGTATTACGATGAATTAACAAATTAGTTATGACCAATTTCTTGGCTCATAACCCTCTACTTTGTTCATAACTCCCTAATGTCTTAGGCGGGTTCATAATCAAAGAAGGTTTGAATGAACGTTAATTCCTAATATCACAATCAATAATACGATATGTCTAAAGCCATTATTGATTGAACAGTTAAATTAGATCGAGTTTCAAAAGTTATGGTTAGTACTCATTTTCCACTTGAAATCAATTCATACATTCGTCAACATATAAAAAGCATTAAGCACAAATTTAACTGAATAATACTAGATTTGCAATTGATTAGAATAATACTTAACAACTACATGGTTCAAGTAGCTCAAAATAAGTTCATCTAAAAACCTAACCTATGAGTTTAGCTACTCATGATAAATACAAGAATTGCAAAAGAGTTCAAGAAAATATACATAGAATTAGGATGAATGATAGTCTTCAATCTTGCTTCCAAGGGATGAATCCTAGCTTATCAACCTTCAACAATGCTCAAAACACCAATTTATCTTCCAAAATTCGGAACCCTTCCTTAGATCTAACTTTTCCTTTTTATAGTAAAAATTTGGTTCCGACAAAAGCGCCCCGCGCATGCAAAAGCGCCCCGCGCATGGCTTAATTTCCACTTGGCAGATTCTGATTTGCAGCAAAGCGCCCCGCGCATGATCAAAAGCGCCCCGCGCATCAGACAGAATGAAAAGTACTCAAAAATGCATAAAAATGCTTCAATCTTTGCCAAGCATCAAAACTTCAACTCTTTGCAATTCTAATCTAAATTTCATGTTAAAACTAACTAAAATATAGTTATACTAATCTAAAATACTCTAAAATACTATGTTATGACGGGAGTCATCAAGATACAATACAGAGGAAAATTTTCAATTCTTCATTGACTTTTAATTGTTTTAGAAGATACAATACAAAAGGACACCAAGAAATAAGTAGGCCATTAATAGGCAGTGATACACCATTTAAAGTAACCACATGCCAAAGAGAAAAAATGATCTCAAGTGACAAAGTTTAGCATATTAGCAAAGTAAAGTAAGTTTGTAAAGTTTGTCTAAACTATAACCATGTTTGTACTTCTCATGATTCATGACAGTGTTGTAGGAACCCAATAATCATATAAATATGTTTGTACTTTAATTTTCATTTTATTACTCTTTTGTACTTTTTCTCGCTATATATATGTTTTATACTTATGATCGAGTATTATATTATATATATATATATATATATATATATATATATATATATATATATATATATATATATATATATAAAATAATTTGTGGTCTGGTGATTGTTTTGTGGAGCTCAGGGGTGGCTTGTACCCCTCTATGTACTTGTTCTACTGAGTTGATGGGTATTCTTTATATCACTTTTAATAAATATTTTTTGAAGTTCAATATATATATATATATATATATATATATATATATATATTGCCGATTCAAAAAAAAATCCCAAAAATCAATATAAGCACAAACAGTTAATTTATTGATGGAAATTAATGTACAAAATAGTTCCTTCCATCTCAAAATAATTGACACAGTTGCCTATTGTGTATTATTCATATATATGATCTATTTTGACCGTATTTTTTTTACTAATATATAAATATAAATATTAATATATAAGATAGATGTTGTTTGATTTGTCTCGATGAGTATTTTTAAGATATATAATTTTTATAATGTTTAAAGTTAAATAATTAAAATTATTAATTAAGGATCAAAATTGTATATTGACAATACAATCTAACTGTATCAATTATTTTGAGACGGAAGAAGTAGTGTTTCCGGTGCACTATGCCATCAGTGCATATATTCAACAAAAACTTTCTCTTCAAATTCATACAAACAAAAAGATAAAATTTAAACTTCAGAGGACAAAAAACAAAAGGGATTATGGTCTTTAAATCAATGTCAAAATTTATAACTATTTGTATCAAAGCTTCATCATCATCGTCACAAATTCATATGTTTGAGGTATTTATTAGCTATATTAACCATTTAATAATATTTTAACCGATATAAAATACACCGTTTGATTGAAAATTTATACCATATAGATTATAAAATGTAAAATTTTAGACAAATACGAAATCAATACATATATTATTGAGACACATCAAAAGTAACAGTTTATGTATTTTAGTCGAATTTCTGGTCATCAAATGAAAAGGAGAATTTGGTGACAATGAAAGTAGGTGGCCATTTAGCATCAGAAATAAAAGAAACTCTCAAATTTGGACAATTTAAATTGAGATAATCTGCACCCAAATTTGTCTCTTTATGATACTCAACAAGTTGTTTATAGGCCTTAATTTGATTAGGTTGTTCCCTTCAAACACTATCTGAAACGGAACAGTATTCTCCCTAGCATTATAAGAATAAAGAGCTGTATATAAATAATTTCTTCATTACTTTAAAAACAAAAACTACTTGTTTTGTCAATTTGTAGTTTCAAAAAAATAATATATCAATTAAAATAGATTCACATAAACTAACCTAAAGTTTCAACTATGAAAATATATCAATCCAACAGTAGTGGAATCCTTAGTACTTCCTAAAGTCATAAGAACATTTGGTAACTTTGAAGGTAGGTGCCAATTTACCATCAGAAGTTATAGGAATATTCAAAATTGGACAATTTACAAATCGAATTAACTCGAAATGTAAGTTGTAAATCCCCAACTGTGTCTCCTTATTATACTCAATAAGTTGTTTAGGGTCCAATGTGATTGGGATGTTCCCTTGAAACACTATAGGATGAAGACTAACCGTACTCTTACTGCCTAGAAAAAAGGGTTCTGTATTCACCGAAGCTATTTGATTACCTTTATACGACGAAATTGCCATGTTCCAATCATTAAAATATTGTACATCCTTGATCAAGTTTCTTGCTGTAATGCTGATCTGAAAGTTATAATATAGGGTATTGCTTGTGATGTTGAATTGAGTGATCGAAGCCTCAGTTATGCGGAACTCTACTACTGGTTTCCCCAAGTAAACAAATAGACCAATCATGCCACCAATGAATAGACCAAGCAAAAGAATTCCAATGATGTAGCTGCTTGTAAATCTCCACTTCTGGGATAATTTGATTTCCATCTTGATGATGATTTTGTGCACAACCTTGATAATGATATGAATTAGGCTTCTGATATGAGCAATGAACTGTATATAAAACTATTCATGATATGAATTAGGCTTCTGATTTTGTGGAATAGTTTTTGTAAAAAAAAAAAAAAAACTAAGGAATAATTAATGAGAAGAGATCCGTCGACTAACTCTGAGATAAGTTACTCTGTTTAATATCTCATTATCCACGATGAATTTTATCAATCTAACCGTTGATTATTATCATTATATATCAATTATCAAGTGCATACGATTTTTATATAAATATGAAATTGGTAGCTATGTAACTTAAGCAATGATATTTACTTGTGTTTTTCAAAAGCTTATTATACGTTCATTTGAAAATATTTAATAATATATCAATGATCAAGTGCATACAATTTTTTTATAAATATGAAATTCGTAGTTATGTAACCTAAACAATGATATTTACTTGTGTTTTTCAAAAGCGTATTATAAGTTCATTTGAAAATATTTAATAATATATCAAATAGTTTTATAATTTCATAAAAACTTATAGAATTGATCTATTTAAACAAAAAATTTAATTGAACCCTTGAATTGGTAAAATTCAAAATAAATAATAAAATATTAAGCAAAATAAATCATGAATTCATGCTGAAGATTACTATTTTTTTAATAAAATTGATTACCTTTAAGTGTGACTCTGATCAGTCTCTGATGTCAACTTTGGCCGCTGCTACTTTGCCTCTCCTTCTTTTTTATTTATTTACTATTTTGTATTATGCATTGATATTATTTATAGCAGACAATCATTCTTATCCCATTAAGAATTTCGGATGATTCTGTTTCTCTCCTTTTTGTACTTTTGAATTTTTTTTGTTAGTTTATAATTTTTTTGTTTGTTTGTTTGTTACAATTTGTACTTTTGTTTGTTACAAACAATTTTTTCCTTAAGAATTTGTATTGGACATATAAAACCGATTAATTTGAGATAGAGGTCCAATCTTGGCCCATTTAAAATCAGATTTTGTGACCAGCATATTCCTGACCCATGTTTACTAAAGAAAAAGGTAATTCCAAAAATGTCATGAATTCGGTTCATGGGATTGATGAATCTGGGTGTACTATTGTTTTTTTGTTGATAATGTTTTGCTGCACATCTTGATGATGATGATGATTAATTGGTAGGGAAAGGTTTAGTAGATCGATGAACGATGATTAATTTGTTGTACATCTTAATGATGATTAATTGCTAGAAAGATCTACTTTAATAATCTTTCAGTTACAACAGGAGTAGAAGGCAGATACTTGGCGATGGCGCTATGATCCAGAGAGTAGGTACACAGGCAGCGGCGCTTATCAGCTATTGACTTCTTCGGAGGCGGCTTCTCATGATGATACTGTTGATCTTATATGACATCGTCAGGTCCCTTTATAGGTGTCTATTTTAGTTTGTATACTTTTGCGTGACAGGTTGCCGACGAAGACTAATTTGGTTCGTCGGGGCATTCTTTCAGCCGAGCATCAGTTTTGCGTCTCTGGTTGTGGAGGCGTTGAGTCGGCTTATCATTTGTTCTTTTCGTGTGGATTGTTTGGTTCCTTATGGTCGCTTGTCAGGTCTTGGATTAGTTTCGCGATGGTAGATCCTCCGACTCCATCTGCTCATATTATCCAGTTTACTTCGGCAGTGGGTGGCAGTCGGGCGCGGAGATCCTTTATGCAGCTTATTTGGCTTGTGTGAGTCTGAGTTATTTGGACGGAGCGCTGGCGCAATCTGTTTCTCATCTATTGGACTTGATCAAGAGACATTCTTTCTGGTGGTTGAAGACTCAGTATCTTGATTGGGATATGAGTTAACTTACATAGTTGGTTGGTGAACCCATTGTTATTTTTGGGCATTTGATTGTTGTGTATATTGTTACTTGATGTTTTGATGTAGACTATGTCACCCTATTCTAGCATATCTTGTGTTGGAGGTCGACTTCTTTATTTATATAATATATCATTTTGGTTTATTCAAAAAAAATAAAAAAAATAAATAATCTTTCGACTTTGTATTTTAAGCATCATCTAATCAATATTTACAGAGAAAACTAATACTCAGCTATAGTAAGTAAATACTAGTATATATAGTTTGTGAAATTTAAAAATATATCAACAATCACAATGACCGTAATTGCAATGTCCATAGAGACAACCACAATTTAAAATCACAAGTTAGACACTTTGATCTCTTAAAATTTTTAAGTTTTGCTTATTAAAACAACAGTTGGATTGGGATTGAGCTGATTAGAGGTCTAATATCTATACGTATTTGTTTTGCAATTTTTACTTCTACAAGAATACACAATTTTTTTTTTATAAGGTTATGTGTCATTCAAAAAATGCAATTTAAGCAATTTGCGGTTATGATAGTGAATGCGTATATATTATTTCTTTCATCTATACTACTAATGTGTTTTGAAGGTAACTATCATATTCGAGATGTATTGAATAATACGTACCATTGGTAAAAACTTAGTAATACTCAACTAAATGTTGAACCGAATAAAAGCCATACTTGTACCCATAAAACAGCCTATAAGAATAAAGAGCTATATATAAATAATTTCTTCATAAAAAATAAAAAAAAAACTACTTATTTTCTCTAGAATTTGTAGTTTCAAAGCAAAGCAAATACATAAAATAAACAGATCCACATAAACTAGCCTAAAGTTTCAACTATGAAAATATATCAATCCAACAATAGTCGAATCTTTAGTACTTATATTGGTCATAGGAGCATTTGGCGACTTTAAAAGTAGGTGTTAGTTTAGCATCAGAAATCAAAGGAATTCTCAAAGTTGGACAATCTACATATCGAGATAATTGGAAATTTAAGTTGTAAATCCCCAATTGTGTCTCCTTATTATACCCAACACGTTGTTTATGCTCTAGTTTGATCAAGCTGTTCCCTTCAAACACTATGGGCTGAAGCATAACTGTATTCTTACTGCCTAGAACAAAGGGTGCCATAGTCACGGAAGCTATTTGATTACCTTTATACGATGAAATTGCATCCATCTTCTTATCAAAATATTTTACCTTGTTGACGAAATTGCTTACGGTAATGCCGATCTTAAAGTTATAATATATGGTATTGTTGTCTGTAATGTTGAATTGGGTGATCGAAGTTTCAGTTATGTTGAACTCGATATCCGGTTTGGTCGCATATCTTATCATGCTAACAAATAGACCAATCACAAGAAGAAATACAATAGTACCAGTCAAGCAAGTACAGCAGTTTATTTCAGGAGGTTCAGGGGATTCATCAATTGGTGTGTGCCCTTCTTCTTTTTCTTCTTCTTCTGTTGATACTTTGTTGTACTTCTTCATGATGATTTTGTGCAGCCTTTGATATGAATTAGGGTTCAACCTGCTTATATATGATCTGATCAATGAACTATATATATATATATATATATATATATATATATATATATATATATATATATATATATATATATATATATATAAATTTAAGGAAAAGATTAAGGAATAGTTAGTTAGTACTCCCTCTAGTCTCATATATGAGCAAATTTAGAAAAAGTTCACCCTTTCAGAAAAATGTATAACATGGATAAAATGGATAAAATTAAGTTAAAGAATATGCATTTATACATTTTTCTGTAGGGGTGAACTTTTTCTAAATTTGCTCATATATGAGACTAGAGGGAGTACTAACTGACTATTCCTTAATTTTATATATATAGTTCATTGATCAGATATGAGCAAATTCTTTAACTTAATTTTATCCATGTTATACATTTTTCAGAAAGGGTGAACTTTTTCTAAATTTGCTCATATAATTAGAAAATTTTAAAAGAATAGGGATAAAATTAGAAAAATGGATAAAATTAAGTTAAACACTCTTTCTAATTTTATCCCTATTCTTTACTTTGAAAATTGTGAAAAACATGAGTGAATATAATAATTAAAGATTTTGTTTATATATAAGACCATTAATTTTTTTATTTTGTTACTTATATATGAGACCGTCAATATTGTCCTTTTTAAGTTAAATTAAATCCTACAAAACCGGATAAAAATATCACAGGCATATCTGATTTTGACTAGACAGGTTGTTGGGGTGGCTGACATCGCTGCCTTGGCAAAAATATGTTCCTCTGAAGGTTTCCGTGTTTGCTTGGCGCTTTCTACAAAACCGTCTTCCGACGAGAGATAATTTACTTCATAGAGGCCTTATTGCTCAAGGATCTCATCTTTGTAGTCTTGGCTGCTTGTCGTCCGAATCTCTATCTCATCTGTTTTTTGGGTGTACTAAGTCTCATTTGGTGTGGAGCGGTGTGTTACATTGGCTAGGTATCCAAAGTGTATTGTCCACGGACACTGTTTCTCATGCTTTACAATTTGCGGGTCTTCAGGTTCATCGATTGCGACCGCGACACTGTTTTCAGATTATATGGTTGGCAACAATTTGGCGGATTTGGCACGCTCGTAATGCAGGTCTTTTCCAGAACAAGAGTTTTCAGTGTCTCAAGTTCTTGACCAAATCAAAATTCATCTTTGGTGGTGGCTAAAGCATACTTTTACTCATTTGTCTGTTGCTTTTAGTTTTTGGTACTCTCATCCACTGGCTTGCCTAGGATGGCATTGTGCTTGATCTTACACTTCAGTGGTGCTATTTGTATTTGTCTAACTATTTCTCTAGATTAAGCACACCTTGTGCTAATCTAAGTTAATAAATAAATTTCTTTGCTGTTTCAAAAAAAAAATCCTACAAAAAAAAAAAAAATTATGTCGAGATCAAGGTTTTCACCGCCGAATGCATAGATTAAGAAAAAATAAGATTGATAAATTAAATCATTTTTATAGTATTTACTTTATTGAGAGAGAGAGAGAGAGAAAATTCATTTAATAAATATTTTAATTTATGTAAGGAAACAAATAGTAAACCGTCCCTAATTTTACCTTGATTTCCAAAAACGATCAAAATTTTAAGACACTTAAAACCTAAAATGACAGTTTTGAGAAGAAACGAACCACTTATAAAAGAGCCATATAAAAAAATAAAAAAACCACTTATTTTGTTGAGAATTTATAGTTTCAAAGCAAAGATATCAATTAAAAATATCTCCACATAAACTACCTTAAACTTTATACTATGAAAATATATATCAATTCAACTATGAGTATTCGTCTTGAATAGGTCATAGGAACCTTTTGTGACTCTGAAAGTATGTGCCAATTTAGCATTAGAAATTACAGGATCTCTCAAAGTTGGACAATCTTACATATGGAGATAATTCGAATTGTAAGTTGTAAATCTCCAATTGTGTGTCTCCATATTATACTCAATAAGTTGTTTAGGGTCCAATGTGATTAGGATGTTCCAGTCAAACACTATGGGCGGAAGTCTAACTGTTTTCTTACTGCCTAGAACAAAGGATGCCATAGTCATCGAAGCTATTTGATTACCTTTATACGACAAAATTGCATCTATCTTCCGATCATCATAATGTTGTATGTTGTTGATGAAGTTTCTTGTTGTATTGCCAATCTTAAAGTTATAATATAAGGTATTGTTGTTTGTGATGTTGAAATTGGGTGATCGAAGCGTCAGTTATGTTGAACTCGATATCTGGTTCTTCGGCCAAATATATCATCCATTTAAATAGACCAATCAGGAAAACAAGTAGACCAACCACAAGAACTGAAATGATGCAGATAATAAAATTCGAAGGTTTAGGGGATTGATTAATTGGTTTGTGCCCTTCTTCTTCTGTTAATAATTTGCTTTTCATCTTGATGATGATTTTGTGCAAATGATATTGAATTATGGTTCAACTTCCTTCTGATCTGAACAATGAACTATATATAAAATTAAGGAATAGTTAGTAAGTACGTAATTTTCATTCCAATATGGTCCTTTTTATATTTTGAATGTTATCATCTTTGTAATTCATATAAAGAAAAGTTAGTTTATATGTCAACTGTATAAAACAAAAAGATTACCTTTAATGAGTTTTTAATGCAAAAGATTACTTATATTGTTTTTTTTTTGACGCACCAAGCCCTTCTTTATATATAATAGGTTATCCAACATTATACCTCAGGATTCATTTCCACTACCAATTGAGTTAGTTTATGAGAAACATGTCCCTTCAGGAACATCCGATAAAATTGGAACGATACAGAGAAGATTAGCATGGCCCCTGTACAAGGATGACACACACAAATCAAGAAATGGTCCAAATTTTTAAAAGACTGATCAAAAAAAGTTTATGAGAAACATGCGGCTACAAATTTTGAGATTCAATTCTTAAATCCAAACTATAACATCTTTTAATGGCTGATCATAATACAAACTTCCTATTCCATGAAAGTTCAATGAAGAGAATAGTAACAATGTTCTGAAACACAAACAAATATACATCAAAATTTTGTTATAAAACTTGAACATGTCCGAGGTTAGCTACTATTAGCATGGCACTGGAGATAACGGTAGGGGAGATGTGTCGGCGTGGGTGGGGGGTCGGTGGAGGGGGGTGGGAGTGGAGACGTCCGTTATTTGTGTGGGAGGAAGGATTGTTAGGTGGGTGTTGTGCTCTTATTTCTAATGGTGGGTGTCTGACAGGTGGCGATGAACAGGTGGTTCCTCCGAGGTGTATACGGTTAGAGAGGCATATTGCTCCTTGACTAGCTTAGTTGATGTACCAACACTACCGGCTACTGTGCTTGCTTTACCTTAGCACAAACTTGTCCCGTTAAAAATTTCGGTTTTTGCTTGGCGGTTTCTTTACAATCGACTGCCGACTCGGGATAATCTTCTTTCCAGGGGGATCACTACAGCGGGTCTTAACAGGTGTAACGTTGGTTGTTCGACAGATGAATCGTTATCACACCTGTTTTTTGTATGTGATTTTTCTCATAAGGTGTGGAGTGGGCTTCTTCAGTGGCTCGGGTTTCAGGGAGTTTTACATTCCGATGCTATTCTTCAGTGGCTCGGGTTTCAGGTATATCCGTTGGAAATCTCGCAATGAATATCTCTTCCAAAATAAACCTTTGGATGCGGGACATGTGGTGGATCATATTCGACTTTGTGTATGGTGGTGGTTAAAGGCGAAGTGCAAAGATTTTTTGGTAGATTACAATTTCTGGTATTCTAACCCTTGGCTATGTTTAGGATGGCGAGGGGGCTGATTTTGTTTTTGTATATCGTATTTTCTTATAGTTCGCTATTTCATCAGAACAGTTTTTGATCCTGATCCTTTTTTGTAATTGCTACACTTTTCGCCTTAGGTGAGCACGTCTTGTGCTGATCTATAGTGCTAATTTAATTTATTTCTTTGATCTCTTCAAAAAAATAAAACTATATATAATGATGGAAAAATATCATACTTATGAATAGTTAGATTATAATTCTAGCAATGTATTCTAATGGGTAAGAATAATTTTGACAAGAGAACAATGAGAAATCCTAATTTTATCTTCAAGTCATCACAAATTCTTGAAACATTTTTTCTCTCAAATTTTTTAATATGATCACAATTTGTAATATGAAGTTGAAATCTCGAATTAGATACGTATATATGTGATGCAAATTTAATTACAATTTACTACGTAATACTAATACTTAAGTAAATTTAATTACAATTGTTGAACAAAAAGAGCCATATAAGAATAAAGAGCTATATATAAATAATTTCTTCATTAGTAAAAAAGAATGCTTCATTAAAAAAAAAAAAACTACTTATTTTGCTGAGAATTTGTAGCTTCAAAGCAAATACATCCACACTAAAATAGAGCCACATAAACTACCTTAAACTTTCAACTATGTAAATATATCAATTCGACCATGGGGATTTTTTCTTCAAAGGAACCGGTGGTAGGAACATTTGGTGACTTTGAATGTAGGAACATTTGAACGAACACTAGATTGAAGACACCTTAATAGGTCGGACAGTTTGCTTAGAGACTTAAAGCGGCCCCGTAAGCAAGACAATCTACCATCAAAAATCAAAGGAATTTTCAAAGTTGAACAATCTACATATCGAGATAATTCGAATTCTAAGTTGTAAATCCCCAATTGTGTCTCCATATTATACTCAATAAGTTGTTTAGGGTCCAATGTGATTAGACTGGTCCCTTCAAACACTATGGGCTGAAGCTTAACTGTTTGATTACTTCCTAAGATAAAGGGTGCCATAGTCACTGAAGCTATTTGATTACCTTTATACGACGAAATTGCATCTATCTTCACATTATCAAAATATTTGATTTTGTTGACAAAGTTTCTTGCTGTAATGCCAATCCTAAAGTTATAATATAAGGTATTGTTGTTTATGATGTTGAATTGGGTGATTGAAGCCTCAGTTATGTTGAACTCGATCTCCGGTTTGTTTTGCTCATGTGCTATATGAACAATTCCAATAATACCAGTCCCAATTATCAGAACAGATCCAATTAGAGCAATGATGCCAACTACAACATCAAATTGATCAATTGGTTTATGCCCTTGTTCTGTTGATAATTTGCTTTTCATCTTGATGATTAATTGGTAGGGTTCAAACCTGCAGCGTATGAGCAATGAACTATATATAAAATAAAATCAAGGAATATCTTTTTATTTTGGTCAAAAAATTAAGATAATCATAATTAAATTAAAATTATAAAAAAAAATGACATAATCAAATTAAAGGAGCATATTAAACTAACCATGAATCACAAAAAAGTATATTAAATCTATTTTTTCTTCAATTTTTAATTGCATTTTAAACTTAATCTTTAAATATACTCAAGTAAATTTAAAACAAAAAGGTATTTTTAAAATTTTTCTTTCAATTACTAGTGCCAAATTCAATATTAAAATAGAAATTCTAATGTAACCAAAAAGAAAAAAAAGCTATGAGACCCAGCCAACTGCGCCACCAAAAAAAAAAATCTTTCTTTTACTACCTTCCTTATGATTCTTAAAATATGATTATATATATATAATTTAATTACATATGAATAGAAAGTAATCAGACAACAAACTACTCTTTTTTAATTGCAAAACTCATTTTTTTTTAAAAACCCAAAAAAAAATTCAGATAAAACTAAAATATTTTTTAAAACACTTTATATATATATATATGGGGAATGCTAACATTGACCCATGTAGGTCAAGGTTAGCAACTATGACCTACATGGATTTCTCACGCACCCCCCCACTTTTTACTACGCGCCCCCCTTTCTCCGCGCCCCCCCATACGCGCCCCCCTTTTTACTCCGCGCCCCCCCCCCCCCTTTTTCTCCGCGCGCCCCCCATAACCCATGTAGGTCATAGTTGCTAACCTTGACCTACATGGGTCAATGTTAGCATTCCCCATATATACCGATTTCTAAACTGAAAAAAAAACCAAGTAATTAATTTTAACTTTTAAGTGTTTCCACCTAAAAGAAATTGAATCTAAGTTTAATGAAATATTAAAAGAGCTTCAAAAAATAAGAGTTATTTAAAAGTTAAACACAAAATTCACTTTTTCTTTACGTTCCAAAAAAAAAATTCGCTTATGATCGAATCATGAAATTTTTTCTTTGATTTAATATTGTAATATGCAAACGATCTATTGAAATCGGAATTAATGAAAAGAGAGAATTTTTTTTTATGTTGGCAACTGAATAAAACTAAAAAGCATAATCATGGATTCATGGCAAAAGATTACATATAATTTTTTTAATGAGTGGCTAATAAAATTGATTACCTTTAAGAGTGACTCTCAACTCAACTTTGGTTGCTCCTTTGTCTCTTGTTTTTTGTTTACTGTTTTGCATTATGCATTGATATTATTTTTTATAGTAAACCATCATCCTTATCCCATTCGGAATTTCGAATAATTCTGTTACTTCCTTGTACTTTTGAATTTATTTTCGGTTTGTTTGTTACAATTTCATTTTTTTTTTAAATTTGTTACAAATTCTACCTTTGAATTAATCCCCCCAATTTTTTTTATTTATTTATTATTTTTAATATATTATTAAGGTGCTGTAAATGATAGATTATAATATATTAAAAAACTATGATATTTTTTCAATGTCCATAGTTATCATGCACTCTAACTATGATATTTTTTAACATTGTGAACGACTCCCTCACAATGTCCATTGAAATCTTCATTTTAGATTATAATTAACATCCCTAATCCCACTCTCAAACATAACAGCCCCTCCAAATTTATTGAAGAAAAAAACTAGAAGATGCAATTGCTCATAACACAACAGCAAAACAGATAGAACCCAAAACACCACCTTAAAGTTCGAACTATATTCTTTAAGATTAAGTGAACATTTTAATAAGAAGTATGCTACGCAGCTATACAAAAGTATTATACTTGAATTAGAAGTAAAACTCAACTAAATCTAATTACAATGTTGTTGAATAAAATAAAGAGCAATATATGGATAATTTTTTTTCATCATCATAAGTAGAAAATCATGCTTTTCATTTTTTCTAGAATTTGAAAGTTTCTAAACCAAATAAATAAAATTATCTCATCTAAACTATACCTAAAGTTTCAAGCATAAAAAATATCAATCAAATTGTACATGAAACACGTGAATTTACAATTACAAGCATTGAGTGACATTGAAAGGAGGTGGTATTTCACCATTTGAAATTAAATGAACTCTCAAATTATTACAATGCAAACTTGGTGACATACTTTTAATTTCTAAAGATAAGTTGTAAATCCGCAATCGCGTCTCAGTTTTATACTCAGCAACTTGTTTAGGCTCGAGTTTGATCACGCTGTGCCCTTTAAACACTATGGGATTAAGCAAAATTGTATTCATACGACCAAGGACAAACGGCTGCACAGTCGCCCAACCAAATTCGACATTTTTATACGTAGAAATCGCGGTAGTCATTTTATTATTTTCTTTGTGGTGTTTGTCGTTGGGGTTTCTTGCAGTAATATTGACCGTAAATTTATAATATAAAGTGTTGTTGCTTGTGAGGTTGAACTCCCTAATTGAGGCCTCTGTTACGTTGAACTCGATAGGTGACGGGCCAGTGGAGTCGATTTTCGGGAGAACTTCACAGAAAAAAACCACCATGATAACTCCAATGATGAAGACTATGAGTTTGCAATACATCTTGATGTTGATTTGTGATGGCTTGAAGAATGTAAATTTGTAGGCAAACGTTTTAGGTGATTGATGAGTTATTGAATTGAATTACCTGCGTACATAAGAATAACAATTTTATAAATTATTAGTGTAATTGCAAATAATCTCTTGCCAAAAAAACAAAATAAATCTTGATGTAATTTTATAATTACAATTTTATTCTAGATTTAATCATAACATAAATTTTAAATAAAATATTATCTAATATTTAAATCAATTACCATAACGAATCAATTCTAAACTAAATATATAATTCATGTCCCCGTAGGATAGCTTATATTGTAGGAGTTGATGGACATATGAGTTGGATAGGGGAGGTCAATGGATCAATTTATGAAGAAGTAATTTATCTTTTCGATGAAAAAAAACTAATTATTGAAGATGAAGTTAAGAGGTGTTTATGCAGAGTTGTCAAATGGTCCTGCTGACTTTTTTCTTTAAGTGGATTAGACCGGTTCGACCTATTTTTTGTTGGATCACGTTTTAATGAGCCCGTATCGACCTTGTATGAGTCTGGTGGGTTAATGGGCTGGCCCGACCCAATGTATTTTATTTTTTCCATTTTTTTTAAATGACTTTATTATATTAGTTCTTTATAATTATTAATTTTATTAAGACATAATTATAATTGTATGCGAGTGTAAATAATTTTTACATCATCACTAAATATGCATTAATAAATTATAAAATTATATTTTATTAAAGTTTTAGATAAATATAATCATTTTTATTGAACTTACACATTAAACTATATTTTTTGTAATAAATTTTCAATTAGATGATAATATTTTTACAAGAATGGCATAAATTTTTATATAATGGGCCGGTCTGAAGCCCGATGAGCTAATCCGGCCCAGCCCAATCTTCTAAAGGGTTTCATGATCTTCGGACAAAAAAGTCCGAGTTCATTTGGGCTAACTTTATTAAAGTTCAATCCGCTCAAGCTTGTGGGTTAATGGAACGGCCTATCAGCCCAGCCAATTTTTGACAGCTATACGTACAATGTGAGTGAGTTTTAATTTACCCTCATTAATATATTTTTTTATTTTTATAATGTGAAAATTTTATCATTTACCCCTAAGTATATATACATCCATTTGTACAAGAAAAAGTATAATTTTTCTAGTGTTGAGGTGCAAGGGACTCTATCAGAGTGGTTAAAGATATTACACGCAAAAAGAATCGTAATCTATGTGAGAGGACTCTTATTGATAAGATTTGTCGGCTGATGGAGCTTAATTGGGAAGTGGCTGTCGATCTTTCTTATTGTGAAGCTAATCAATTGACGGATGCTTTAACTGGACAAAATTACTCTTTGAATAATGAGTGTTGATTTTTTGAAAATTATTCAAATGAGTTGTTTAATCACCTTTTAATTGCGGATGAAAAAGGGACTATCGCCCTTAAGAGTGTCTTTTTGCAGTTTTTTGGATTCCGGGCTTTAGCGATCTTTGTAATATAATATATTTAATTTTTCTCACATTTAAATGATTGAATTTAGACAAAAATGTTTTTGTATTGAATATAGATGTACTTCTAATGGTCGTCTTTAAGAAGTTGTAGAGTAACATAAGAGCAAAAATGTGAATCGTGAAAATGAATTTTTTTAATCAATAAATAAATGAATCAGTCACTCACATGACAAGTTTCACCTCATTAGTAGCTAGACTGTTTGGTCCTTTGAGAAACCTTCCTATTCCCGTGAAAGTTCAACAAAGAGATCGTAACAAATGTTCTGAAATTACACAAACAAATATACATCAAAATTTTGTTATAAAACTTGAACACAAAACTATATATATATATATATATATATATATATTGATAGAAAAATGTCATACTTTATTAATAGTTGGATTATGATTCTAGCAATGTATATATTATAATGGGTAAGAACAATTTTGACAAGAGAACAATGAGAAATCCTAATTCTATCTTCAGTCATCACAAATTCTTTAAACATTTTTTCTCTCAAAACTATTAATATGATCACAATATGATATGAACACCAAAAAATTGTTATGAGTAATAGAAGAAAATAAATTCAAGAAAGTATAAACATAAACAATGACATACAGAAATAGAAGAATACAAGACACAAAGACAGGATTCAACATAGTGTTTGCAACTTGTGAGAGTTTTTCGAAAAGCATGTGTTGGTGTGTACACGTGTCGTTTAAACAATGGCATATTGACCAACCAACAAGAAATTATTAACAAATTACGCAATAAAAATAGTGAAGACCTATTCATTCGTTAACTAGTTTTTCTTAGAGTTAGTTTTTTTTTTTTACATCGGAAAATAATTTTTTGACAAAGTTAATTACATACTTACATATTTTACAATATACTCTCTCCGTCCCATTATATAAGCAATTTTACTATAAAAGTCTAGTCCCAAAATATAAGCCCCTTTACAATTTACTAGGTACATTTATTACTACAAAAATTGTAAAGGGGCTTATATTTTAGACTAGACTTTTATAGTAAAATTGCTTATATAATGGGACGGAGGAAGTATTATTAAAATTAAAATGTTTTATTAAATTTGAATCAAAATATAGTTATCATGTGTTATTTGAACATCACAAATTTAACTATTCACAATTCCATTCACCCAGTTAGAGAACAATATATAAAAAATTAAGTGTAAAAGACTAATTAATAATTTTCATTGATCTTATAATATATACTATGCCAAAAATCAGGAGTACGTACTTTTCATTTATTCTAGTTCTCCTGATTTTTTTCTGACAATTACGAATGACTCTTGTATAGTGTCAAATGTCAATGGTGTTGGAGAAATTTTTTTTCCTTAAAATTAGAGTGATTTAAGAGTCAATTCATTCACATGCAATCGGATTCATAAAAAAATAAAAAAATAGTGAATGCTCTTATAGGCTTATAGCAAATCGACCAACATCACGATTCTATTTTGACTAATTACCATGCATGAATCATTTTAATAAATGGCCCAAAGGGATATCACCTAAAAATTGTACTAATTTGTTAACCCACTTACTCTATCATTTACCTTAATTATACTATTATTAATCGTTTTGGTCAATTAAATTAATTAGCTAGTTACTTATGAAGAAAATTAATTAGTTAGTCAACCTTAAACCACAATAATAAAATTAAACAACTTGTTAATACTACTATTCAATAGCATATGATCCTACACTGGCTACACCTATTTTTTAACGTTACCATAAATTTGTGAAAATCATAATCCTCACGCAAACTCAAATTTAATTCATTCACTTTTCATTTTAGGCAATCAACCGTTCTATAAATTGGAGTAATTTTGGAGCCAATTTATTCCATGCAAAACAAATTCTCACAAGAGAAAAAAAATATAACAAGTGTGTAAAATCTCATAGATATACTATGGCAAAAATCATCACCACTACATTATTTTTAGTTCTCATTTTTGTTGCAATTCTGAATGAGTCTCATGCTGAAGATGCAATTAGAAGAGGTAATCAACAAGAGAAAAATGATCGTATTTACAAATCTAAAAAATTTGGGCAGCCAATAGATTGTTTCATTTTGTATACTAAGTGCGTTACTTTTCATATCATTTTCTTTTGTCCTATTTATGCACAATTCTGTGCTTCTCACACAATTACCGCGGAAGCTTATCATGCTCCTAAAGCTGAAATTCTTCCATGATTAGTGATTAATTGTGGCCATGGCCATGGTTTGTTTGTGTGTGAGTGTGTTTTATATTTTTGTCAAGTGGTTTGTGTGTGTGTTTTATTGATGTCTACAATAAATGATGTGTGAGTGTGAGAGTAGTATTAGTATTATAATATAAAAATTATAGTTAAATAAGCATTCTTCTTGGGTATATGCATGTCAAGTTTTGGATAATATATATGTATTTTATATATTTTAGTGCTTTGAAGTTGTATTGTGGTACCATGTAATATTGAAATATATAAATTTGGTTGATGTAATTTCTTGTGATAAAGTATATATTAGTATATTACTAGTACATGTTACTTAAAATCAAATTATTTTGGGTATGACTAAAATAACCAAGTATATATGTAAAAAACACATTCATGCATATAAATTAAACTCAAAATCAAAATATTATATAAAGCACATTTCTAGCTAGCAACTAGATTATATTAAATTTATTTTAAAAAAGTTCAATATATATTTAAAGTTTCAAATATTCTCTGCTTTAATTTAGTTTGTTTTTTCGACAAAAACAATTATGTTTGCGAGACATATACAATGTACACATAAATTTTCATGTGGAAACCAAACCAATTAATTAATAAACATATTCATTCATATTCATATTAAAAAAGTTGAGTAATTTTGATTTTGGTATAAGCGCTTAATTTGAGAAGTTTTGTAGTAGTTGTTTTTATTTACTATATTTTTGGCTTTGCTATACTCTCCCATTTTCATAGGGACTGCAAACATATAAATAATTTTTAAATGGGATAGCTAGTGTAGTTGGGTGGGTATATGGTTGCAATTTTGATCTAGGCCCAAGAAGAGCCCAATCAAAACCAAACAAAAACAACACATATACCCTACTTTACAATGTGACATCCTTTTTCTTCAACAAAACTTTTGAAATTGCAACGATAAGTAATCATATAAATCTAAATTATGTTACTAACATTAAATGTTAATTGATTATATTCAATAGTGATCGAAACTGAAAGATAAGGAGAACTATAGTTCGATCTTTACAATTGTGTTTGAAATGAATTGAAACCACTTGATATCAAAACTGACATATATATGAATCAAATTAAACCGATGAAAAAAATTGGAAAAGATACTTGTACTACAAATTAACTTTAATTTTCATAAGTTATATATCATTCTCTTATGTGATTTATACTTGTACTATTTTTTTTTGACGAATATACTTGTACTATTTATCATCTCTTCTATTTAATTGCTTAATAAACTAGCGAACCTTAAAGTTTAATTACTATCATAAAAGGAAACTACGTACACATAAATATATTTAATAATTAATTGTTCTATCATATTATCTTCAATTTCTTGAAAAAATATTTTTTCTCACGCAAACTCAAATTAAATTCACTCACTTCTTATTTAAGGAAAACATTTCTTCTATAAATTAGAGTGATTTGAGAGCCAATTCATTTCATACAATAAGAGAAAAATAAAACAAGTAAATAAGAGTGTATCTCATTAATATTCTCATCAAAATAATGACAAAAATCATCACTATTTCATTTGTTTTTGTTCTTCTTGTTGTTATGACGATCATGAATAATTCCTATAGTGTTGAGGGTGAGGTAGTGGAGCCTCTGCCTCAGCCTCCACCTCCGGTAGTTTGTGATTTATTACACAAGTTGTGTTTGGAAGATCCTAGGTTTTGTCCCTTATTCTCACAGTATTGCACTCCAATGCCTGAAAATATTCTTCCATAATCATTGATTATGGACATATATCTATATATCTATAATAATGTTGTGAGTTTGATCCGACTATTGAAAATATCAAAATTATATACAGATAAATAATTACCTTTATGGGCCAGGGGCTCTTTGGGTATGTAATTCTGGTTGAGATATATATTTTATTTGTATATATTATACATTTGTATTATGTTATATACCAATTTATAGTTATATATATATGCTATCTTGAATTAAATTGATGCACTAGTTTTGTAATTGATGGATAGTCTTGGAATATATAACACTCTCTTGTGTTGTGGTGCCATTGGGGTTTGGTGGTCGTGGAGAGGTGTTAGCTTACTTTTTATTTTTTTATTTTTTATTTTCTTCTCTTTTTTTATTTCTTTTTTGTCGATCGAATACTTTGGAGATTGGTGTCTGTCAATCTTATCAAAGATGTTTTAGGAGTTTTCTTTTTATGAGTTCATTGTATTTTTCTTTCCTCTAGAAATTCAATACTACTTGCACTCTTTTTTATGGACTCTTTCGGTATATCTATTACTCCTTTTATTATATATATATATATATATATATATGGGGGCTGCTAACTAGGACCATGTGGATCGTAGTTAGCAACTATGACCAACTAAAAAAAAAAAGAAAATTACTCCGCGCCCACCCCCATTTTTCTACACGCCCCCCACCCCCTCCAAATTGCTACACTCGCCCCCCAATCCTTGCTACGCGCGCCCCACAACCCACACCCCCCGCGGCGCCCCCCCACCCCCCCCCACCCAATTTTTTTATTATTTTTTTTTTTTACTTTTTTTTAGTTTTTTTTTGAATTCTTTTTTTACATTTTATTTTGAATTCTTTTTTTACATTTTTTTTTGAATTTTTTTTACATGTTTTTTTTTAATTAATTTAATTTAGTTTATTGATTAATTATGAATAATTTATAAATTATTATGTATGATTAAATATTTTCATAGTTTTTTTAAAACTAAAATCATGCCCAAACTATTTTTGGGTGGAATAATTTCATAATGGATGTTTGAAACCATAAACATGGTTTAATGGTTTCAAGAAGTTATAAACTGAAACCATTAGTATGGTCTAATGGTTTCGATACCTTAAATAGAAAAATTGAGTCAAATATTAATACAAAATGATATAGTTTCTAATAAAGAAAAAAACAATGAAATTATAATTGTTAAATAGTTTTAAATAATAATTACAACTGAAAACATAAAATAGATCTTTGAAACCATAAACATGGTTTAATGGTTTCAAGACGTTATAAACTGAAACCATTAGTATGGTCTAATGGTTTCGATACCCTAAATAAAAAAATTGAGTCAAATATTAATACAAGATGATATAGTTTCTAATAAAGAAAAAAACAATGAAATTATAATTGTTAAATGGTTTTAAATAATAATATAGCTGAAAATATAAAATAGATCTTTGAAACCATAAACATGGTTTAATGGTTTCAAGACGTTATAAACTGAAACCATTAGTATGGTCTAATGGTTTCGATACCCTAAATAAAAAATTTGAGTCAAATATTAATACAAGATGATATAGTTTCTAATAAAGAAAAAAACAATGAAATTATAATTGTTAAATGGTTTTAAATAATGATTATGACTGAAATCATAAAATAGATCTTTGAAACCATAAACATTGTTAAATGGTTTCAAGACGTTATAAACTGAAACCATTAGTATGGTCTAATGGTTTCGATACCCAAAAAATATAAATACAAGATATTATGATTTCTAATAAAATAAAAGAACAATGAAATTATTATTGTTATTGTCAAATATTAATAGTATGCCAAAATCATTTGACACACTTAATAGTTTTTATGTTAATTGTCAAAAATAAGTCATAATTATCAAAATCATTTGATACACTTAATAGTATGCCAAAATAAAACTTTATAAACATCAAAAATAGATTTTTATAATATGTATTTTAAAGTAATAAAAAAAATTTAAAAACAACTATTCAAAAAAAAATATGTAAAAAAAAAATGTAAAAAAAGAATTAAAAAAAAATGTAAAAAATAAATTCAAAAAAAAAAATAAAAAAAAGGGGGGGGTGGTGGGGATGGGGGGCGCGCGTAGCAATTGTGGGGGACGCGCATAGCAACGGGGGGTGGGAGGGGGGGGCGCGCGAGTAAATATATGGGGGGGCTTGGAGTAATTTATGTTGGTCATAGTTGCTAACTACGACCTACATGGGTCGTAGTTATTTACATTTTTAATATATATATATATATATATATATATATTTGCCATTATAAAAAAACACATGTTTCTTACTTGTTATAAATTATAAAGTTGTTTAAATTTTTAATTATTTAAGTTATTTACAATTGCAAAGATGAGGAACGTAATCTGATAAACTTAAATTATGTTACTAACCACCCACCCAAAATAACTATGTCATATTTAGAAGAAATTAAAATAAATAAATCAAGACTTCCTTTTTTTTTTGGCAAAAAAATAAGAATTCAACCACCGTCATCAATTAATTACCACAAATTTGCTCTTTCAATTTGATATACTTATGTTTATATGTACACCACCAGTTACTGCAAAGATACCCTTATATGTCATTTATCTAATTTATCATTCCTTCTATTTAATTATTTAATAAACTTTTGTCAAAAAAATATATTATTTCATAAACTAGTCAACCTTAAATTACAATCATAAAAGGAAACTACATGCATATAACATAAAGTCTACAATTTTGTGAAAATATTTTTTTCTCAAGCAAACTCAAATTTAATTCAATCACTTTGATCTCATTTTATACGGAAAACACCTTTTTCTATAAATTGAAGTGCTTTTAGAGCCAATTTATTCCATGCAATGAGAGAAAAAAAAAATTGTGAAATAGTATAATTTCAATATTTTTTGAAGAAGCCAATGAAGTTAATATAAAATAAAGTTAAGCACAAGAAGTGCCTAACAGAAAAACAAATATACAATAATGTGTCAACAAAGCAAAAACTAATACCAAAACACTTCTATCCCAACCGTAACCTCAAACAAGACAAGGATTATACCACTACAAATTTAAATCAAAGATAAAATTTTTCTTCCTACTCTTCAACCACCACCATGACATAACTTTCATCTTATATCAAGTAACGCCTCATCAAAATAATGGTACAAATTATCACTACTATTTTTTTTTTTTTTGACAAACAGAAACTACTTCATTTGTTTTAGTTCTCCTTGTTGTTGCGACATTTACAAATGAATCATAGTATTGAAGATATTGTGATTCATATAGATTGTGATTATTTACGCTATTCAGGCATGCCATCTTGCGCTTGGATAACCTTTTTTCTAATAAAATGTTTTTGCGGTTATCAAAATAAAATCTAGTGACAATAACAATTCTAAGCCTGAAAGTATTCTTCCATGGACTATAAAACCATCAATTTTAATTTTTAATAATATAGAAATGTTTTTTCAGAAATTTTAAAATAAACATAAGTTATTTTGTATTCAATTATAACAATGAATTTGTTTTAAAAACAAAATTAATTATCATAAGTAGTTTTTTTTAGAGAAGCTATTCAAACAATTTTATATTTGAAATAGTGTTTCGATTTTTTTAAGATTATGATTTCTTTGTCATTTTTCTAAAAATTGTAATAAACAAATGTAAACTCTTAAAATTATTAATTTTCTTTTCAAAAGTAATTTATTTCTTAAAAAAAATTATTAACACACGTAATTTTTATTTTCTCTCATATCAAATACTCTAACTCTGGTACTAACACATTTTTTCACCACCAATTTAACCTGATTCGAGAGTGGTACTAATATATTTTTGATCAAACCATTTTAAAGATATTAACCCCTCTCATCATATTTTTATTCAAACCATTTTTTTGTTATGTGGCTGCCCCTAGCGAAAAGAAAAATTTGCAATTACAATTGCAAAGAGGAGGAACCAAATATTAGATAATTAAGCTATAAATTATGTTAGTACCACCCAATTATTTTTTTGTACATGTAACCACCCAATTCTATTATATTATGTCATATTTAGAAAGAAAATTAGAATTTAACCACCACCATTAATTAATTAATTACCACAAATCAACTCTTTGAGTTTGATATATACTACATATATTTTTTTGGTAGAAGGTTATATTAATTTCTATACTACTATTAATTTATTCCTTCTATCTAGTCAACCTTAAATCGAATCATAAAAGGAAAACACATTTAAATATATTTAATACTGTGCTTTCCAAAGGTTCTTCAATTTTGTAAGAATATATTTTTCTCACGTAAATTCAAATTTAATGTATTCACTTCTTATTTAAGAAAAATGTTAGTTCTATAAATTAGAACAATTTTATAGACATTTCATTACATGCAACAAGTGTGAAAGAGTATAATCTCATTTATATTTTATACTATGGCAAAATTCATCTCAACTTCATTTGTTTTAGTTCTCTTTATTGTAGCAATTATGATCAATGGAGCCTATTGTGACGATTTTGGAATAGTGCCTGATCCTATCAAACGGTGTGATATATGGTATAACATGTGTAAGGTTAATCCTAGCTTTTGTGGTTTGTACTCACATTTTTGCTCAAACTTAGCACCTATTCCTCCTCCTATATCAGAACCACCTCTTCCATGATCATTGATTATGGCCCATGGCTTTGTGTTTCTTTTATTTATATGTATAATATAATATATAATAATAATGTTGTGTGAGTGTGTAAGAGTATTGCTTATAAATATCATAATTATATAGGTAAATAATTACCTTTAATAATGGGCAGGGTTTCTTTAGATATGAGTGTAATGTCGAGATATATATATATGTTTTATTTTTATGTTGAAAATTTATATTATGTTGCCATGTTATAATTATATGCAATAATGAAATAAATTGGTGTGTTTTTATTTTAAGAATTGGTGTACTTTCTTGTGATATGGAGGGATGAACTTGCAATTTGTAACGCAATATTCAAAAGATAACAAGTTGTTTTTTAGAGCACCTAATTGAAAATTTGAACACATTACACATAGTAATACTGAAAGGAATAAAGTAAATTAATTTACTCTACTTCGAAGGTAGAGAAGCCTCCTAAAAAGAAAATAACAAAAATACTAAAAACTAACATTTTTTATTCATTTTGATTGATCTTATTACATTGAGAACTCTTCTATATATAACCTAGAAGATGTGGCATATTCCTTATCATGATTCTCTCTAAACCTTATCTAGAATATTCTAGAAATATATGACTCATCATAATAAGAGAAGGATCTAGAATCTCTTTGTTGTGACTCATATAACTTGGGCTTAGTGCTTAATATATTTGGTTCATTACATTCCACCAATCTTGGAAAAACACCTTGTCCTCAAGGTGGAACTTGAGAGTTAAAAAGATCAACAATAATAGTGATTGGCGGTCAAATTTAAGAAGATCAAATCAATAACCAAATCCACATAAATTAATCTCAATCCCACCTCAATTCCTTTCTTTTGTAGCATGATGTTGAACGTGATGTAATCTTATATTATTTTGGCTCATAACAAATACTACTTCTCTTTTCTACCTTGTTTAATTTCCACCAATAAGCATTAGAATTTAGAATATTTAATTAAGCAATATTTTTTTAAGGAATCTTATTATGATCTGATGCCGCTAGAAACAGAGTACCAAATTTCAATGCTTCTCTAACATACTATACCTCTTATTTCTTTTGACTAATATGTCATGTTCTTGATTAGATTTTACTTATCTCGCAATAAATTACGTATTAGAGATTTCTTCTATAAATAAGATGATTATGATTAATATAAAAAAAACTCTACCCTTTTATACTTATAGTACAAAAGGAAAGGATAGAAAAATACACCTACGCAGCAGGAAAAATAGAACAACAAATCTTTCAATGTAAAACTTTAATTCACACTTGATATATCTCAAGAAAAAAATATTACATATATGAGTGAGAGACCTTTTAAAATCTTTCATGAAATAGTTGTTTTTTTGAAAAAACTAAACGAATTTTATTAAAAACCGAACACTAGACTAGCACAAGGCGTGCATATCCAGCCGGTAGAGTTATGTACAAACAAACAACACCACACAATACCAAAACACTACAATTCAGGCTTACAAAATCACTAACAGCGGCCTGTTGCAATTCATGAAATAGTTGTTAATAGTATTTAATACAATTTTAATTAATAAATCATAATAATTGGACTCATCACGGATTTTGTTGAAAAAAATTCATCGTAAAAATATATTTATATGCGAGTTAACTCGTTAATTTTCATACACTTTTCCTCAAAAAATCTTTCAATATCTCAACAATATGTAAAGATAAGTTAAGAGCTAGCTGTATCTATTTTTCATTGACCTTCGATTAATAATTTAGGATTGCATTTAATATGATATCAAAGCTATATTGAAATACTACCATAATAAAAAAATTCAGTTATTTATATAAGTTAGATTTATAGATATAGCTTGACCTGTCATAGGTTTGATTACATTATTTTTAATTAGATTTATAGATATAGTTTGACCTGCCATAGGTCATGGACAGGACGTGTATAAAAATAAGGTATTAGTTAATTGATTAATGAATAAGCTTTCATACTTGCTTTGTAGAAAGAAAAAAAAAAGCTTTCATACTTGTGAGTTGTAACAGTATATCATCATAATTAAAAAAATGAGAAAAAGAAAAGAAAATTTTAACTTTTAAAAAAAACATTAATCTCTTTTTTTGTAGAACCGAAGACGAGGGTGTAACAAAAGTTTAATTGTTCTTCCCTCAAAAAATATGTTTAACTATTTTTGTTTTATCAAGAAGCACAGTTGTTATTAGAAATTTCATCTTTAAAGTGAATAAATAGGGTGTTCGAGTTCGAACTCTGACTTCTGTATATAAAATGTGTCTACCAACAACTAAGCTAAGTTCATTGGAACAAAATGTTTAACTATTATATTTCATAATTTTGAAAATAATATATGAATAATGGTCAAAGAAAATAACGTGCAAACAACATCCTTAATTTTTAGTAAAATAAGTATCCTCAATTCATTTATGACACCCTATAAACTTCTTGCTTTCATTTTTCAAAACTATTTCCTATTTTATAATAAAAAAATTCTCTCTTATGCACCGAATATTTTCTGCGTGTGAAACTGTAAAAATTAATTCCTCAAATCAAGCATAACTCTAATAGGTGACAAAATTCTCCCTCAAAAAATTAAAATTAATGTATTCACATTGACTGAATTCGAATCTATTCTTTTTTTTATTAACCGGAAGAATGCCCTGCTGGAAATATATTTTTAATGATTTCTATGCATGATAGCAAGACAAATAAATTAAAATTTGGTTCATGGTAACAAGTAGCTGGCCTAGTTGGAACTGAGAACCTTATGATATGAATCAAACTTTCCTTTATTAAATAAACGTTAATATTACAATGGAATTTCACACCTAACTACCATGACATAACATGCATATATGTGTCCTTGTTTTCAAATGTCAAAGTTTCATTATAAATATTGATCATTTGCTTTGTATTATTTCACACATTAAAATCGGCTATAGGCAAAAAAAAACATCTAAGTGTGGCAGAGAAAAATGGCGGAAGTTATTAGTGTAAATCAATGGAATAATAATGAAGCTGATAATAATGAAGTTGAAGAAATAAGCTTGCAACGAAAGCGTCTTGTCCAACATAGTAGTGGCAGCAGCAGTACCAGCAGTTCAGATAACATAGAAGCAAAAGGTAAAAATTAATGAAGATTTAGATAGTAATTGACATAAAAATTTATACTTTTGAATTTCTAACTAAGAGAAGTTTTTTACTTTGTCCAACATTTATGTATAGTTTTTTTTTTTAAAGGAATGTATAGTTTTATATTATAGTCTTAACAAATAACAATTGACATAGTTTCTCTTCAATTAATAATAGCTAGGGTGATTTAGATAGTAATTGAAGATTTGGGTTCATACATGATAAGATACTTGTGAATGTTTAACTAGGACGTTTTTTATGAAGTGATTGAATTCAAATGGCTCATGAACTTAATTAAATTCAAGAGCGAATATCATTGGAAATAATTTGATTTTGAATCGTGACTTACATAATTAAAGTCAGACTACATGCGGTTATATTTGGATTCTCCGATCAAGATCAAACGGTTCAGATTTATAATTAAATTTTAATTGTTTACAAATAGAAAATTAAACTTCAATTTTGAATCGTTTGATTTTAATTTGATGGTAATTATTGGGCCGACTGCACTGCAGTCACTATTACCTGACTGCACACAACCTCTGTATGAAAAAAAACACTTGTTGAACCTTGTTAAATCTTTCTTTATACCTCGTTAAAAAACAATGCTGACATCAGAACTCAAGCCTTATTTTTACATTATTATTCATAGTTTTAACCCATATAAAAACTTTTTTTGCATTGATTTTTCAACCAATATAAAAAGTTTCAACATTCTATAACGGAAGAATCCACATTGGATGTGAAACGATGTGAAAATTCAATTTGAACATATTTAAAAAGTATTTTAGGCCTAACTATAGACTTCTATTGATTGTGCTAATTTTAATTTTGTTACTCAAAGGTGGAAGCCTAGACTTCATTGAATCTGAAACAAAACCAAAATTTGAAATGGTGATAGTAGAAAGGAATGCTGAAATGATCATCCAAAAAAAGGATATTGATGAGAAGGACACAATTTTACCTGCTTCTGATCCCCCTCTTCAAGAGGATTTTACTTCTTTGATCAATGTGACAAATGAAAATGAGAAAGTTATCATAGTAAAAGAAAATGGTCAAGAAAGACAAGAATTTGATTTGAACAATGTGTTTGAGAAACCACCAACACATGGTTTCTATTGTCCTAATTGTAATGTTTGTATCCAAAAGGTTTACATTCAAAAGATCTACATTCAACAAGAACCTAGATGCTCATCATGCTTCAGTTTCCTCATTCCAATAGGTACTTTTTATTTAATTATAGCAATGTTTTAAAACTTGGATCGGACCAACCGATTTATATGTTTGAACTGGTAACTGACTATTTTTTTTGTTGGTTTGATCCCGATTACATTGTCGTCTTGTTGGATACATGATTAATACCTAATTAAGAGTCCTAATAAACTCTTTTTTCTTTGGATTTTGATAGGTAGTTGGTTATTCCCTGGATTGGTATCTAAGGGTGATGAAGAATTAAATGATCAAGGTAAGGTCTTTGGATGAATCTATTTGACTAGTTGACTTTTTGAATAATCTTACCATATGTAATTTTTTGATTGAATCATGATTATCAATATCTTACTATATACGCGAATCGTACTACTTAACTAATACGAATTTCTAGTGTCTATCTGTTTTTGGATATGAACGTCATCTTAAATTTTGATTCATGATTGATGATTTTTCACTCATTTTAATGAATCACTTCCTAAATTTAGTGTACTCAACCACTTTTTATCGTAAACTATGTATAGCTAACAACTTTTCTTATGTCATTTAATTTATAAATTTTTTAAAATTATTTTGAAGATCATATATATTCTATATTAGCTTATAATTTTGCTATATCGCTTGTTTTTTAATTAATAAAAAAATGTCTTAATTTTATTCATAACGTATCTCATGATTCCTAATAAGATTCGATTCACAATTTCAAAAAATAGGTTCATTAAGTAATCAAAGAAAGCCTGAATTCACAGAACAAAAATTCAAAGTTGCATCACAACATGAAGATTCAAAACTTGTTCAAACTGAAGAAGTGAATCAATTTATAGCTAGAGGCACATCAAAATCAGTCACTACAATTGTAGATGAATCAGGAAAACAAACCATGCAAATCATTGAAAATGTGGTCATTGATGGACCTCAAAAAGGTCACATTGTAACAAAGAAGAAACATTTTTGGAATCATTGGGGTGTTATAGGTGGTACTTCTTCTGATGCCTCTAAAACCAAGAAACCTGAAATTGGTTCCACAAAAAGTAGTGATTGGAAAGTTATTGGTCATGCTTCTCAAACCACTTTGTCCAAACAATCTGAAATTGACTTTCAAGACAAGAAGCAACCAGAGTTTGTGGAAGTTAAAGTTGTTGGAGAATCCACAGGTAAATATCATAGTTTCTTGTTGAGTAATCAAACTATGAATTAAATTTTTTTGGCACTACAAGTTCAATTTATGGTTAGATAATAACAATTAATCTAGTCTAATCTTTTTTTTTTATACGCAAATGTTATTGGTTAATTTGTTAGAAAGAGAGAGAGAGAGAGAGAGAGAGAGAGAGAGAGAGAGAATTTTTTAGTAGCAGGGTTCGAATCCTAAATTTCCTTAATACTTCCGAGCATTCAAAGACAATACTTGAAGTTGGACTAGGAATTCAAATTAGTTAAGAATTAGTTAGATTAGTTTCTCCTATTAAACTCCATAAATAGAACAGTTGCGTACACAATTTATCAATTTTTATCAAAATCAATTCCTTGTATGAGTTTTCTTCACTCTCAAGCTTCCAAAGTTCTCTTCACTCATTTTTCCCAAATCATCTGATTTTCAATAGTTGACTAATTGTTTTAGACCACTTTCATAACTCAATCATGTAATGATATTTCTAACTATGAAGAAATGATGAATTTGATTTACGTCATTGAGATGATGTCGTATATTTTTTTTGGTATCAACTCTTTGATTCTTAGGAAAAGGGAACCCTAATAGTCTAGAGTTTGACCGCAAGATAAGTAAATTGTTTGGCTAAAAATTGTTCTATCCAAGAATCGAACACAAATTCTCCCAAAATCCGACCTTTGATGAAATTCATTAATCACTTAAAGTCAATGTTTTAGTTAACGACGCCGTACATTTTATTAAACAGGATCAGATGCTGAAGAAGTAGCTCCATCTATAACTGAAAGAACACCACTTCTTACTCATAATGAACCAATTGTGCAAACAAGTAACAAAGCATTGGAGATTCTGAAAAGTATTGTGTATGGTGGTTTGAATGAATCACTAGCAAGTCTTAGTATTG
The DNA here is from genome assembly GCA_951804385.1 of Trifolium dubium. NCBI lineage: Eukaryota > Viridiplantae > Streptophyta > Magnoliopsida > Fabales > Fabaceae > Trifolium > Trifolium dubium. The sequence goes on along the minus strand of OX638063.1, from coordinate 2,134,187 downwards.
TTACATCTGCTGCCAGTGCTGATGCTGCCACATGTAGGACTTCAAATTTAATCACATAATATCATTATATTCTTTATTTCCTAATTATTCTTTGTAGCATCATTTAATAATATTCTTAAGAATGTTTGAAGAATTAATGCAATAATTTTGGGAATTCATCTTATAATTTTACTGACTGTTTTCATCATTTTGCAGTGAACATTGTTGCACTGGCCATTGCAAATTTGATTGGTGGACTTTTTGTCCTTGGTCATAATGTGAGTTATATGTTCAAAATATTTATACTTAAATACACTTCTGGTCCCATTTTTTAACTGAAATATAATTTTAGTTCTCAAATTTTTAAAAAACCGGATTTGGAAATGACGAGACTAAACTCATGTTTCAAATAAAATATAGGGACGAAAAGAGCATTTTTAAAAAAAATAACGGTGTAAAAAAAAACATTAATTTTCAAGCTACATGATTTTCCATGCTACTTTTATGAATTTACCAGCATTTAATTAAATCTGATACAAGTATATATTTGCAGCTAAGGGAACTAAAAACAGAACAACCAAAAAGATCCAACACAGAAACAATAGTGGATCCATACAATGAAGTACTAGGACAAAGGAAAAATTTCATTCTTCATGCATTTATTGCAATCTTATCATTCATTATTTTTGGACTAATACCACCAATAGTATATGGTTTCACATTTCAAGAGAATGATGAAAAAGATTACAAGCTAGCAGCAGTTGCAGGAGCTTCACTTTTTTGCATCACATTGCTTTCTGTTGCTAAAGCCTATATCAAAAGACCAAACAATTACTTAACATATTTTCAAACAGTGTTTTACTATGTTAGCACTGGTGCTGTTGCCACAGTGCTTTCTTACTTAGCTGGTCACATGGTGAAGAAACTCATTGAGAAGCTTGGATTGTTTGAACCAACAACAAATTTTGCTTTTTCCTTGCAGCAATAAGTTGGATTGGGATCATATATTCATAAGGATTTGAATTTGTTTGAGAGATTATTGATTATGTTTTTTTTTATTTCTTGTTATGTTTATGTTTATTTTTTCTTTTTGTTTTGGATTTCATTTTTGGTTAATTAGGGAAATTGTTTCCTCTGTTTTAACATTTTATGAGACTAAAGATTTGAGTTGTTTTATTTGGATGACTTTTTAGTCATGTTTATGCTATATTTTTTTTGAGCCAAAAAAAATTGGAAGTGGAAATGCATCATTATATATATTGTTGACATTCTAATTCCAACTATGTTAGTTTGAAGTTATGAAACATGTCACCTCTAAATTATTTGATTTTCTACCCAATAAATCGTGCCATGCTTAATGTGGCCCTTAGAAAGACTATATGGGCGACTTTATTTTTTATTTAAAAAAAAGAAGATAATAATGGCCTCTAAAAAATTGCCGTTCAAAATTAAATTATTGATCAATTAAATTTAATTGATAATAATAAATTAACAATAATATTTCCCATGTCTTGTCTCCTAAAAAGACTATATGGATGGATTAAAATGTATTGTCCTGACGTCTTAGCTATAGAAAATACCAAAATTGTTAGCCTAATGTCCATGATCGAGGTTTGATATCTAGTCATTTCATTTTATGTATATGAGTTTATGTTAGTTTTGTCATCGCATCTATATGTATGTAAAAAAAAATTAAAAATCTAAAATTAGAATAAAATCTCAACTTAGATTGCAAATTTTTTGAGCGAAGTCATTTTAAAATATTCAACTAGTTTCGTAATCTCTAACTCTAACTCTAACTATACTTCTTCTTTTTTTGGGGTGTAACTATACTTCTTTCTATATATACGTAGAACATTTTTTTTAGTACCTTTTGTAGAAAATGCCATTTACATCTAAAAATTATGACTTCCTCTACTAGTAAATTCTATATGTTTCTCTGGCTTGTTCTTCTTCTTCTTATTTTCTCATGTGGTACAAATTAATTAAGCAAATTATATTTATTCTCTCAAGCTTCTTCAATTCTATAAGGCTTTATTTATGTTTTCAATTTGCTTTATTATTAAACTTTTGTTCTTTTATGTGTAGAGATTGAAGCAAGACTTTGTGGAAAGCAATGTAGAACATGGTCAGGACCTTGTATTCATGATTGGGATTGTGATAGAGAGTGCATCGACTCGGAGTTGGATGCAATGTTAGGTTCTTGTGAAGACTCTTATTGCTTCTGTTTTTTCAATTGTTGAACACAAGTTACTGTTATTTGAGAGAAAATTGTAAGATATAATGAAATATAAATTGTTGTTTGGTATTTTTTAGAAGAAACAATTGTTGTTGTTTGGTATACTTTGATGTTATCACAATTCACAACTTCACCTCTTTCTTTTTGATTTTTTTTCTTCATTCTTCTTCATCTGTAAAAATAGAACAATTTTTAGAAATAAATTTTGCATATGTTTATTTTGCTTCTCCTATATTTTTTCTTCTTCTATAATTATTTGAACTATAGATTGTTTTTTCTTCTTCTATAAATATAGTTTTGTTTATTTTTTTTCAAAAATTTTGAATCCCAAATATTAGAGCTTAAGTAAAAATTCCCCGTAGCTTAAGCGATTAAAGTTAAAGGACATAGATTGGATAGGGGGAAATTTAGAGTTCAAATCTTAATGGTAGGAATATTTATCTTTCTGATGTACCAAAAAAAACTTAAGTTAAAAATTGAAGTTTGTTATACATGAAATAATAAAATTAAAATAAATAAAATTAATAAAAAAGAAAATGTAGAATAACAAGAGCAAAATGCGAAAAGGTAAAAAAATATTTTAAACAAGAATACTTTGTCAAGAACAAATAGCCAAAGGACAAACAAGTATTTTAAACAACCAACCACATTCCTTCTCATATGAGGAATTATATATAGAAGTTAAATGACCACAAAAAATTCAAATATTTCGGCACCGTCTTCTTTAGCTTGATTTACTATTCATCATGTTTGGACAAAATCTTTGAAGCATATCCTAAATGGTAAAGTGGCCCAATCCACCCTATTGCTTCCACCATAAATCCTCAAAATGGGGAGGACTAAGTATTATTTAAAATGTCACTAAAACAGTTGAAATTTCACTCAATCTTCAACATTCTACTTGTCAAATTATACAAAAAAAAAAATTTTTTTTTTTATAACCTAGCCGAAGTTACCACAAAGGTTATAGCCGAAAAGACCAGAGCAATTTAACCATTAGGCAGCTGCTTAAACATTTCGAAAAAGATTTTAAATGATGGTGTCACAACAGAAAAATTTGTGGCACCACCACCTTCGCGTATGGCTACATCGTAGCGGCTAATTTTTGGATGTTGAAGGAGAAGTAGGTAGGAAACTGTTGTGGTGTAATTGTGGTGTAAGGCCATAGTGGTGGTGAGAGGGAAGAGATGTTTAAATGTTTTGTACTACATAGAAATTTTTGACTTCATTCCTAATAAAATTTTCCATGTCTTGACTCATATTCTAATTTTTGTCTTTTTGTTACAACCCATAATTCTTGATTGACAACTATGCAGATTGAAATAAATTGATAATTCATAAAAAATTAAAATAAAATTAAAATTTTGAAGCCGGCTCCCAGAATTTTTGGGCTAGATAATTTCAAAAAATTCAACTCTTTTTGTCAACTCAACCTTTGATTCCTATAAATACATAAACACAATTACATCTTTTCATACCTTTTGTGAAGAAAGCCATTTACATATAGCAAACATGACTTTCTCTGCTTCTAAATTCTACACTATCTTCATGTTCCTCTTCCTAGCCATTCTCCTTATTTCAACATCGGGTACAACAAATTAACTAACTAAGCAATTGCCATATATTTATTCATTTTTTGTATTTTAATTTTTTAAAGTAGTGTAATAGTTAGAAATTTTTTCAAGTGAATAAGTGAAAAATATTTCAACTCCTAAATATATAATATGATTTTCCTATCAACTGAATTATGTTCACCAAAACTATTAATTATTCATTTACTTATTTATTAATTAATTTATATATTAACATTCATAATTTGTTTTTGTGTAGAGGTGGAAGCAAAACTTTGCCAAAGGAGAAGTAAAACATGGACAGGGCCATGTATTATAACAGGAAACTGTAAAAAACAATGCATCAAAGTGGAACATGGAACTTTTGGTGCTTGTCACCGTCAAGGCTTTGGTTTTGCTTGTTTCTGCTACTTCAAATGCAAGGCTTGAGTTCTGATATGCAATTTCCACCGTTTGTGTTTCCAGAAAAATATATAGTCGGTGTAAATTAATTTTACACTTTAATATAAAATTACTTTTTTGTCGTATATATATCATTTCCTTTTTAAAGATATGTTTTAAAATTAAATGATATAATGCGGCAAATAGTTAATTTTTGTTGAATGTAAATTAAATTACATAAAAGTTGTATGCTAGTTCAACTCATAAAATAATGGGTGGAAATATATGTGTGTGTGTGTGTTTGTGTTTGTGTTTGTTGTGTCTTATAATTTATGTTTATCTTTCACTCTATATTTATACCAATATATAAGCAGAATATTAAGTTTTGGCATATATTTTTTCTTCTAAATTTACTCTTCATTTGAACTACTGTATCTACTTTTATATCCGAGTTAAATTTAATTTCAAGAAATATTAATATGAATTTTTAGAGCACATGTTTATGAATCAAATAAAAAAATTTGTTGAAATGCGTGTTTTCAATTTAAATTTAAATTTTTGACGCAATTAACTTTAAAACTTTTGATCATATATGTTAAATGGACAATAAAATATTCTCTTGTGTTGAATGTACAACATTTTTTATACCAGTAAATTTTTCACAATAAAATTTAATTTATCACAATATATCACAATTAGAATAATTTATCACTATTGTCAAAAAAAAGTTATCGCCGAAATCAAGTATTTTTAATAAGCACATGATTACGACTTATTCACTTAGTAGTAAAACTTCTTTTTATACCACCTATCATGCATATATAATTAAAAGAATCATTCCGTATGACATAGTATATCACCTCCAAATTATTTGATTCCCGTCCCAACAAATTTTGACAGGCTTTTGCCTACTAGATAGACTATATGGATGGATTAACACATAATCATAGTAAATTGTAAATTTGATTTTCGGTCGAGTAATTTTTTACATGCCTTTGGCTCCATGAGAGACAATATTGGAGAAATAAAACATATTGATAATAATAAATTGAACACTTTAGACTTTCGACGTCTCCGTGAACATAATTTAGTTGATTTAGTTGGTAAAAATATTATATGTTAGATGTAAAAGTTGAGATTCAACTTTAGTAAATATGTATAGTGACATTATAATATTTAAGTTAGTGATTTTAATTTGAATTCAGCTATCTTATTCATTTTAAAATGTGAAATTGATCTATAAAACTACTTTACAAATTTATTTATTTTATGTAAAAATCAACCCAACTCACAAAATTTATCATTACAAAAAATTCAATTACATTTGTCATCTCTACCTATAGTTCTTTCTATATATACATACATATAGACGCAAACAATTTGTTGTATCTTATATGTAGTGAAGGTCATTTACATAGAGAAACCATGACTTCTTCAGCTAATAAATACACCATCTTCATGTTCTTATGTCTTTTAATTCTTCTAATTTCCACATGTGGTACAAACTAAACTAAACTAAGCTACATACATTTATTCTCTTATGCTTCTTCAATTCTAAACCTTACTTAAGTTTTTATTTGCTTTATTTTATTTATTTATTTATTGATTTCTTATGTGTAGATGTGGAAGCAAAATTTTGTGGAGAACCAAATATGACATATTCAGGAAAATGTGACATTAATAACAGCCTGTTATGTAATGAACATTGCATTAACTTCGAGCTTGCGGCATACGGCATTTGTCGCACTAATGATGGTTTAGATTGTTTCTGCTACTTCGAGTGTTGAACACTGAATTTGTGATCAAGCAAGTGATCCTAAGTAGTAATTGTATGAAGTGAAAAATAGTAGTAGTAAATTGTTACTGGATGTAAGCGTTAAATTGATTACATTTACAATGCTAGCTATGATCAACTTGTAAAACTTGGTTGAAATTTTTTTCTTTCTCTCTTTTTATATATTATCATATTGCAAATATATGTTTGTCTTTCATTTCAATATCGTACGAGTAATTATAAGGGTTAGATAAGTTTCTCATCTCTTATAATTTTATCATATGTCTCCGAAGAGACTTTCTCACCTCTAAAAGATTATTCCTAAATTTCATTTTTCGTTTCATGAAAAAAAGAAGAAAAAAAACTGTCACGTTTTCATCTTTAAAAAAAAAAACTATGCATGTGTTTTTAGATTTTATTGTTAAGTCAATGTGTATTTTTAAATGATTATTTTATTAACGTATTTAGAATATTATAAAATGTTTTCTTCAATAAAAAAGAGTTTAAAATTCAAGTTTTAGGTTGTAACTTTTGTTATTTTTATCTTTATTTAATTTAAAAAGTCCATATTTATTTTATCTTAATTTTTTAAAATTATCTTCTTCTTTTATATATATATATATATATATATATATATAAAGGCTAATTTATTAACTCGTAGTAACACCACTAACATCAAGATTTAAAATGGGCTGCAAATAAGTGGGTGCACATTCAATAACAGTAATATTAAACAATAGATCTAGCTCGTCCAGTCTTTTTTTTTTGAACAGCAAAATATATATTTATTTATAATACGAATAGTGAAAAAGTACAAGTGGTACTCTACCAAAATGAGAAAAAAAGTACAAGATCAAACACAATCCAAACCCAAACACAACAAGGATAGCCTCAAAACAAATAAAGAAGGCAAAAACAATATCTCCCCCTACTAAGAAGTCACCAAAACTATCTAAGTAAGCAATCATAAGGGTTAACGCACCATTCATAGAACAAACATGGTGATCGGACCTTTTTTGCAAGTAGCCATTTCCAAGAGACAATTTTGATTCTTTCAACGATCTCTTCAATGCTAGAGACTTTGTTAGAAATTTTTTTATCATTTCTTGTACGCCAAATCACCCACATTACAACGTGCCATATCAAAAAAACTCCTTTATACCCCTTTCGATCTCTCTTGCATTGAACGGCTCCAAAAAACCTTCGAAATGCAAGATAGTATTTCTAGGAGAAACTGATATCAACCCAAACCACTTGTAAATTTGACGCAGTTATTAACTTTAAATTGTTGATCATATATGTTAGATGCACAATAAAATATTCTCTTGTGTTGAATGTATAAAATTTTGATACAAGAAAATTTATCACAATAAAATTTAATTTATCACAACAATTAGAATAATTTATCACTATTATATAAAAAAAAGTTATCACTGAAATCAAGTATTTTAATAAGCATATGATTACGACTTATTCACAAAGACTTTTTTTTACACCTATCATGCATATATAATTAAGAAAATATTAAACAATGTCCCTAGAGCATTGATTAAGTATACAAATAAAGAAATTTTATCTTAAAACCTATACATTCAATACATTAAAAGTACAAAAAAAAATATTTATTTTATTTTATATTTAAATTTTAAGTATAACAAGTGCCTAAGGCATTGTTTAGAATGGCCTATTAAAGAGAAATGTTACGTCTACTTTGGAACACTTATTAATATATTAATAAAAGAAATTTAATATTAAAATTTATATATTTTATATTTTTAAAAATTAAATATTATTAATTTCAAGATAAAATTATTATTTTAAATATCCTTAAAATATATTTTTATATCATTCGATATTCTGTATGACATAGTATATCACCTCCACTTTATTTGATTCCCGTCCCAACAAATTTTGACAGGCTTTTGCCTCCTAGATAGACTATATGGATGGATGGATTAACACATATTCATAATAAATTGTAAATTTGATTTTCGGCCGAGTAATTTTTTGACATTCCTTGGCTCCAAGACAGACCATATTGGAGGGATGAAACATATTTGATAATATAAAATAAATTGAACATTTTAGGCTTTCGATGTTTCCGTGAACATAGTTTAATTAGTAGAGATATTGTAGGTTACATGTAAAGATTAACTCACAAAATTTATCATTACAAAAATTCAATTAGATTATGTGTCATCTCTCTACCTATAGTTCTTTTTATATATACTTAGACACAAACAATTTGTTGTATCTTTTGTAGTGAAGGTCATTTACACATAGAAATCATGACTTCTTCGGCTAATAAATTCTACACAATTTTCATGTTCTTATGTCTTATAATTCTTCTTATTTCCACATGTGGTACAAACTAAACTAAGCTACATACGTTTATTCTCTTATGCTTCTTCAATTCAAACCTTATATTTTTATTTGCTTTATTTTTATTTATTTATTTATTTCTTATGTGTAGATGTGGAAGCAAAATTTTGTGGAGAACCAAGTATGACATATTCAGGAAAATGTGACATTAAAAACAGCCGGTTATGTAATGAACATTGCATTAACTTCGAGCTTACGTCATACGGCATTTGTTTCCCTAATGGTGGTTTAGATTGCTTCTGTTACTTCGAGTGTTGAACACTAAATTTGTGATCAAGCAAGTGATCCTACATTTTTAAAGTAATTGTATGAAGTGAAAAATAGTAGTAGTGAACTGTTACTGGATGTTAGCGTAAAATTGATTACATTTACAATGTTAGCTATGATCAACTCGTAAAACTTGGTTGAATTTTTTTCTTTCTCTCTTTTTATATATTATCATATTGCAAATATATGTTTTTCTTTCATTTCAATATCGTACGAGTAATTATAAGGGTTAGATAAGTTTCTCATCTCTTCTAATTTTATCATATGTCTCCGAAGAGACTTTCTCATCTCATTTTTTTGGTACATCGGGAATTTAAATGCTCCCGCCAGAGATCGAACCCTGGATCTCCCCCTACCCAACCCATATGTCTCCTAGCTCTTATCACTTGAGCTATCCTACGGGGACAGACTTTCTCATCTCTGAAAAATCATTACTAAATTTTGTTTTTCGTTAATTTAAAAAAAAAAATTATGCACGTAATTTTAGATTTTATTGTTAAGTTAATGTGTATTTTTAAATGATTATTTTATTGACGTATTTAGAACATTATAAAATGTTTCTTCAATAAAAAAGAGTTTAAAATTTGAGTTTTAGGTCGTAATTTTTGTTACTTTTATCTTTATTTAATTTAAAATGTCCATACTTAATTAATTTATCTTAATTTTAAAAATTCTCTTTTTTTTTATATAAAAGTTAATTAATTTATTAACTCAAGTTCTGAAGTAGTAATACCACTAGCATCAAGATTTAAAATGGGCTGCAAATAAGCAGATGCACATTTAGTTAATAACAGTAGTATGAAACAAGCATGTGAGCATATATACAACGATTAGCCTCTCTCATAGAAAAATAGATCGAGCTCGTACCAGTCTCTACTATAGGTGATAATTTAGTTGAGAAATAGAGTTAAGGGAGTATAATTAGTAAGGCCTTTCATGACTTTATGAAACAAAGCAACGGAATTAGTTTCAAAAATGATGTTTTGAACTCCCAAATCATGGGCAAGACCGCAAGATGGATTTCAATTATTCAAAACTATTTTTATAATATTCTAAATATGTTTAAAAAAATTATTCATTCCGTCAAAAAAAAAAATTATTCAAAAATTTAAAAATTTAAATATAATTAAATAAATTTATAATTGATTGTTTAAGAATGATCTATATAATATATAAACAAAATATTTTAAACGATCTAACTATTTCAATTAATTAATTGTCTGAGTAAATTTTGTTTATACTAACAATGTACTAGTATATGGGAAAAAAAATCATGAAAATAATTGCTTGTCGCCTCCAAATTCTTGATTTTGTCCCAATAAATTTTAGACTGTCCTTACCTCTTAGATAGCTATATGGGAGAATTAACACATATTGATAATAATAAATTGAAAATATGATTTGCGGCCCTATAATCTTTGCCAAACCTTGTCTTCTAGATAGAATATCATATGTGTGTAAATTTAGCATAAGTTACTATTAAAATCAAATATTTAATGGTATAACGATTATAAAGGATTTATAGAATAATTTTTTATATCTAACAATGTAAATGAATTAGTAAATCGCTAAAAGAATTAGTCGGTATAAATGTGTCACCGAGTTGTTTGATTTTCATCCCAATAAATTTTGACAATCTTCATACTCATAAATATAACTTCGTTGATAGAGACATCGTAATATATATGCACAGTTGTAGTTCGAATTTAGGATTCCTCATTTAATCATTTTAATAAATAAAATTTTAACCACTACACTATTTTTTAAAAAAGAATTGCAGTTCTTGTCTCTTTGATAATTATAAATTGCAAATTCAATTTTCGGCCCAATAATCTTTACCATGCCTTACTCAACAAATTATATTTATGTGGATAGAATAAAACCGATTGATAATATCAATCTAACTCAAACTTTTGGAGCTATATCAACTATTTTTTCTATATACATTGACACAAACGAAAGTCATTTACATTTAGAAATTATGACTTTCACAGATAGTGAATTCAACACTATCTTCATGTTCCTCTGTCTTGCTCATTTCATTATTTCCACATGCGGTACAAACTAACAAAGCAACATATATTCATTCACTCTTTCTTCTTCAATTCTAATTTCTAAGTTTTTAATTTGCTTTATTTTATTTTATGTGTAGTTGTAGAAGCAAATATTTGTAGAAATCCGAGTACAAGATTTCCATGGTGTGATGTTCATACCGTGCAGGCCTGTAATGCAGCATGTGTCGATATGGAGCATGCAGTATACGGTGCTTGTTTCTTACATTATGAAGGCATTACATCTTGCTACTGCTACTTCAGTTGTTGATCACAATCATGGTGACCTATCAATAGTAGTGATAGATACTGGATTTTCTGTACTATCAAGTTTCGGTGGATTAAATTAGCACATGTAGCATAATCAATTTTGCAAGTGAAAGTAATCTCAAGATGAAACATATTCATTTTAATTTTCCTTGTTTACTCATAAGAGGTAAAATCATCAGTTTAAGTGATGATGTGAATCTAAAATCTCTAACTCTTTCAAAATCTCTGCCGAAATCATTCCCAATCAGCTTGAGCAGTACTACATTATTACAATCTGTAAAATAAACTACTAAAAAATATTCTCAAGGATCTTCATCCTTTAGGCTACGGATCCTTGCCCTCTGCGCAAGGAACTTCTCTTCTTGTGCTCGCTTAACAGCGAGTTCTTCCTCATTGAGTACTTTAATTGGAAACCATTCTGGCAATCGTAACCAATTTTCATTCTTCTTTAAATTCTCAATATCTTGATATATTGTTTTACTGTAATCTCTCCAAACATCTTTTAATTTTAGAATACTGTAATCTGCTGTTGTCCCCACAATAGCAAAAATGACGGAATAACGAACTGCGCCAAATTGACCACCTAAATTTCCATAAATTAATTCAACTTATTAATTATTAAAATTTAATCACCAAAATTAAGAAGCAACTATTTATCATGCATGGTTACTTCAGTCTACTATCACATTGCTATATGATACAATTAAGTTGTAAGCTTGTATCAAATAGTTCACATAAAAACAAAGTGCATATGATAACATATAAAAGCTCATGTCAAGAACAGATAGTGTTAATCATCGCCGCGGTATTTGACCAACAAAAATCACAAGTATGCCTCAAGAGAATAATAAGAGGAGAAAAAGCAGAACTATACCATAAAAACGGCCAAGAAGAGCACCAGATCCAAATCCTGCTACTGCAGAGCTTAATAGGTCTTCAGGTCCTGTTTTCCTAGTTGCAACCACAAACTCACGTGCCCCTAACAAAAAAGACAACCATTCCAGTTCATTTCAAAAAACTAACTTGATATAAAAATTTGTTTCTGCTCCGTTCCACTTTTATAAAAGACATTTGACAGAAAAAGGAACTAACACAGAGTTAAATTCATAGTTTCACAGAGTTAAAATCATAGTTTTAAAATTTGAAGACCTGAATATGAAGTTGTTAAGTTTATTTATTTTGTTATGGAGAAAACCACTCTGTTTATGTGCGCACAATCTCTTCCTACCCCCTTTGCCAAAAATCAAAATGACGGAGTTTACAGTTTAAATATCCTTAGAGATAATTCCTCTGGACATGTCATGCAATGACTTATTAGTTTAAACTATCAGAGGTGCATGATAAACACTTTGTATCCAAGAATTTGGTAAGTTAATAGCCTTCCCAAAGTTGCAAAACACTACTAAATCACTGCACCAGCACATTTATTTACTTAGTAAAATACAAACGCAGAATATATATAAATCTCTGCTTTAGTATGTATATGTATCTATCTATTAAGAAGAAGAAAATTGTGAGGTGGCCATGGCACTCCTATGTCCTAACTAAGATCCGCCTCACAAGTGCATTGATAATTGTACTTTTCAAATATAGGCACCATATAGATGTTACATCTTTCACTTCTTAATTGAAAGCGCTTAGTACTAATAAAGTTATTCAAACTGATAACAGCAGAGACAAATGCACACTCTACTTCTACGCAGATTGGTATCTATAACGAAATTGTTCTGTCTCTCTCTCTCATAACAAAAATTGTAAGAAACAGTAGCAAATCATTCCAGACATAGGATTCAATATGCACCATATTAACAATTTCACGAAATACAGTTGCAGTAAGATATAAGAGTTACCGCAATAGCAACCGGTGATGATGGCAAAGTTGGCAGCATAACTGGCAGAAACATTAGCAAGACCAAGACTTCTTCGATGTTTTGAGATCAAACCAGTTCCAGCACCAGCAACCCCTGCACCAAATAGTCACAAAGATAGAAGAACACATTACAAACTAGTACAACAATCACACTCTAACCTTCTCTTTGTTCTCATTAAAACTCAACTTGAAGATACACAAGCATACAAACTACCATGTATACATGGACAGAGATAGCATATGGGCTGCCAGGACTAGTGCCCTGGCTCGGCTCAAAATTTTTAGTATTTTAGGTGTTGATATAGGATAAATTTGATATTTTTAGGGATTAAATTAGGGCAAAATTGAGGGTTTTTGGTTCAAAACTGAGATTTTTCACTGCAAAATATAATTTTTGGTGTTTTAGGAGTTAGTTTAAAGTAAAACTGAGTTTCATAGGAATTAATTTAAGGCAAAACAGATTTTTTTTTTTTTTCAAAATTGAAAACTTTCATTTCAAAACTTAAATAAGGACCATATAACCTAAGGCACTGTTTGAGAGTTTGGAGTGAAGGGGAAGAGTGGAAAAGAGAGAAAGTTTTCACCATATTTAAGAGAGTGCTTTTGTAGAGAATGATATAGGAATACTAATGATTAATATATTTTTAATTGAGTATTATAAAAACATTCAACGGATTTGGAGCATTTATCTAAATCCTTAAAAATCTCCATCCAATACATTTTTGAGTTCATATATGTATCAAGCATTATGTATCATGAAGAAAAATAAAACCCTCTTTCAAGTTGGGGGGACTATCATTCCTTCGTTTTTCCCAAAACTCTCCACTCCCCTCCTCCTAAACCTCCAAACATAGCCTAAAAGGATACAGATCCAATCTTACGATCTACGTAACACACCAATGTTGTGAACCATGAATCGTGAAAAACAGATTTTTGTTCGAATTCCACTACACTACGGTGCTATAGCGCCATTATAACCTACTTGACCACACATTGTAATAAATAGCTTATCACATCACAATAGCAATTTGTTCAAATTCCGCTACACCATAGCCGCCATTTGACAACACAACAGTTAAATGGCCATGATTAACTAAAGACTAAATCTTTCCTACTCTCACTTCACACACACTCACTGAAATTGGAACCAATGCAAACTAAACAGTAAAACATTCATCTCTTTATGTCTATAACAAAATTAAACATACATGATTCCAATAAAACTACCCCTAATTACAATGACTTAAACTACCTAAATCTAAAAAATTAAGAAAATATTCAACAGGGTCATTAGATTTTAATACAAGAACTAAACTTTTTGAAGAGATAAAGATACCTGCAAGGAGGGTTGGAATAAAGATTCGATTTTTCCATCCATGATTTGAAGAGGAAGAAGGTGAAGAATGATGAAAAGTATTGTTAAATTCTTCATCTGGGGTTTGTTGATTCTCAGAAGAACCCATTTTGTTGTTCTTCTTCATATCAGAAACTCTATAAATCGATTAAATCTGCAATTGGGTAGTGTAGTTTTGGATTTGTTCAATGAAGAGTGAAAGAGTGAGAGATTTGGTGAAAAAAGAGGAATGAATGGAAGTTGCAATTGCAAAGGTGGTGTTTTTGTGTGTCCCCACCATTTTGGGGTTCAATAATTAAATATTATTACTACATCTTACATATTACACGTATGTTATTGTATAATTTTGATCTTTAATTTATTTAGCAATAAAAATTATAAAAATTTAATATTTTGAAAATATTTTTCAAAACAAATAAAACAAGATTTTATATACTAATATTTACATCTATATGTTATTATAAAAATAGTACAATTTACATTTATATGTTATTATAAAAATACAGTCAAAACATAATAGATAAATAGTACAATTTAATCAAACAAACCTTATATTTAAGGACGAAGTAGTATAATTTTTTTTCCAAACGATTTTAGTCCTTGCTATATTAAGTATATCTAAAAATGAAATTCAAAATTTGATTTATAGGTCGAGTTTTTCATTTCTTTTATCAAAAACTTTTGAAACTAAAAAACTTATATTTAATTCATCTCAATTTAAAAAATTAAAATTTAAAAAAAAAAATTATAATATTTTAAACATTTTGAAAATATTATTATAAAAATTACAAGAGTAATAAAACAAGTTTGAACAACTACATATGAGCTAAAACTTTTTTGATTTTCATTCTCTGTGCAATCTGAATCATAAATATATGCTCCAAACAAAAATCATAAATTTTAAAAATTATATAGTCAAAAAAAATAAATGAAACACAAAATTGATCAAAGTAATACTACAAACGATAATAATTTTATTTAATAATAAATTGAAATCTGATTTTCGGCCCAATAAACTTTGTCATGTCTTAGTTCTTATGCGGCTATACAAAATTTGATTTGGCCCAATAAACTTTTCCTACCCGTGGCTCCTAGACATTGAAATTTTGACTTTCAACTCAATAAACTTTGCTTTGTCTTGGCTCATAGACAACTTTTATAGGCAGATTAAAACAAATTGATAACAATAATTTTAATTTCTGAGTAAACAAATAAAAACTCAACCTAGCTCGTTGTGATTTTTGGATAGATCATGAAAAATATCATATAGTTTCTGTCATCTTTACCTATATTGCTTTCTATATATATCCATGGTGCACCAATATCCATAGACAAAAACATTTTGTATATAGTAACTTTAATAAAGAACAGTTAGAAACCATGGCTTACTCTGTTAGTAAATTCTACAATGTCTTCATGTTTCTTTGTCTTGTCCTTCTCCTTATTTTTATGAGGGGTACGAACTAGTTATAATTAACTGAAACTTATATTTGTTCTCTCGTATTTATTCAATACTAAGCCTTTTTATAAATTTTTTTTGTAGAAGTGGAAGCAAAAATTTGTAGAATATCAAAGAATGCAAAATTGACATATGGTTGTAGTCCGTACTCATGTCATGTAGACTGCATCAGCAGGGAGCATGCAGATTATGGTGCTTGTAAGCCTCACGACATGTTTTTTTTACATTGCATGTGCTACTTCACGTGTTGACCAACGAGTTTCTAATCAAGCGCGATTTTCGTCTTTGATTTTTCTAGAAGATATATATGTGTGTGGACGCGCATGTCGTTGGTGTAACTGTTTTACACTTTGATAAAAATCTACTATGATAGTTCACCAAAAAAAAATCTACTATGAGATCGTATAATTTTATTTTTATAATATATATGCACACACACGAGATGTGTTACTAAGTCTCTTTCATTTGGAGTTTTTGACAAAAGAACACTTATTTTCTTCTTCACATAAGTGATAGAGACGAAATTAGGAGACATTATGTACAAAAGATCCTTGTGTACCTAGATTAAGTTTCCACTAACAAAAATTACAAAACTAAGGTATACATTTCATGATTTTAATTCAGGTTAATATTTAAAATATAGTCATTGGATGGAAATATAGTTTAAAGGGTGGTGCTATACATATTTCATATGTTGTTATCTTGTGAGATCATATATGTTGGAGAACATATAGAAGTAAGGACGACTGATGATACCTTTATGTTATAAGATAAGATTTTATAAATTTGAAAATAGAAAGTGATATATATATACTCCCTCCGTCCCAAAACGTAAGCAAAAATAAGTCAAAAAAACTTGATGTATTTGGCTCAAAATTTGGACCAAATACATTCATTTTTATTGACCAACTTTTGCTTATATTTTGGGACGGAGGGAGTACCATGTTACGTTCATGTCGGAGGTTCAAATAGCTCTCATAATCAAACTTGGAGAAACTAACGAGCTCTAATGAATCAAAGACAATGTGTGTGAAGGTGTCGTGTGTAAACAATCACAACAAATTAAAGAGAAATATATATTGAATTCATACTTTCATACTTTGCGATCCATATTTATGGAGTCATGTTTAGTTTTTTGTGGTAATGATTTGCCAATTTCTTCAACATGAATAAGGGCATTTTGGCTTGAATTTCTGAATGTTTTTCTTAACCACAGTGAAATTATTCAAAAAGTTTGAAATAATACTCGTAGAGCTATTACTAATGAAATCATTCAAGCTATACTTGATGATATAGGTGATGCATTATTTGCTATATAGTTAATGAATCTCAAAATATCGCAGCTAATTAAAAGGAGTAAATGGATGTGGCTTTAAGAAAGGGCAATTATTGAGTTTTTCATGGTCATGTTTTGGATATTGGTACCTTTATCTTGGAGAAAAGTATGTGAGGTGAATTCAATGCTCTCAAAACCTTTATATTGGAAGGGAAATTGCTTTGCATTATATATATATATTCATAGTTTTGGCCATCAACTCCACTTAGCTCATGTGACATTAGCAAATAAGCATTTTGAAAAGGTATCATTTTTTTAATTTAGTAACTAATTCGTTTAATGTTGTTGGAGCATCGTGTAGACAAGTTGTCACCATATCTCCACACAAGACGAATAGAGATCAATGAAAGATAAACTATAAAATAAAGATGCATGTTGTATATAGGCGAAATACTAATAAAAAATAGTAAAACAAATATCACTTATAAGATGTCCACTTCTAATTCAACTCTTAAAGAGATACTCTCAGTTTCTAGATCACCAGAAAATACACATCAACTTAACTCAAAAAGATGCCCCGAATATGTGCAGGTGTTGAGATATTCTTTTGTGAGTCAAATTGGGAAAGGTAAAAGAAGCATTGTAAGAAGGAGAAATAATTAGTGAGTTTTTTATTTGAAACGGCAAATATATTATTTATGACTTTTTCTTGTCTACTCCCTCAAGATTTGGGGGTATTTACCCCCAATCACGTAAAAAAAATTTAACCGATATAAATTTTTATAAAATACACCGTTGGATTAAAAATTTATATCATATAGATCATTTGTGTAAAATTTCAGACAAATTTAAAATTATTTGATATGTTATTGAGATACATCAAAATTAACAGTTGTTGTGATATCTTAAACACCGTTAATCTTTATGTGTCTCAATAACATATCAAATGATTTTATATTTGTCTGAAATTTTATACAAATGATCTATATGATATAAACTTTCAATCCAACGGTGTATTTTATAAAAAAATATATCGTTTAAAACTTTTTATAGTAGTTAGGGGTATATACCCCCAAATCTTGTAGGAGTACACAAGTTGTCACCATTATTTATATATATAATCATAATTATATGACATACATATGGTGATAAAAAATAAATAAGAACAATAAAATACAAAGATCAATAACAACACATCTCCTACTCCATCGACTACCTTAACATTCAAACCCCCATAACACCACTCAATCCACATGTTTGCATCTGAGAGACATGAATCACCTCTGAAACCAATTGATTAGAGTCTTAAAAAAATCACATCATAAAAATTAGTTATTTTAGTTAAATTTATAATCCCACAATAGAAACGCATATTTCTAATTAGTGGGTGTGTCTTGAATTAATAAGAAACTACGAATAAAAATATGTGAGGATATTAGATGGAGCTCACATTACACATTTACACTACATTACTTATTATAGTTTCCATATTCACTATATAAAAAAAACATAATTTGTCATGTCTTTTATAAAAAGAATACATAAAAATTGTTTATAAGAAGTAATGTAGTGTAATGCGAGCACCATTTAATATCCTCACAATTTTTTTATAAAAAATTATTTTATGTTGATTTTCGGCCCAATAAACATTGTCGTGTCTTTTATTAAAAAATAAACATAAAAATTGTCATGTCTTGGCTCTATACGAACTATATGGGCAGATTAAAATAGATTGATAATTAAATTGAAAATATAAATATGAAAAAAAACAACAAAAAAAACAAAACACAACACAACTCACTCAATAATCAATATCTTCATTTACATCTAGAAATCATGATTTTCGTTGCAAGTAAATTCTACATCGTCATCATGTTCATATATCTTGCCCTTCTCCTTCTTTCCTCATGTGGTACTTCTTCAAATATAAACCTTATTTACGTTCTTAATTTGCTTTATTATTTTTATGATTTAAATTTTTATATATGTGTAGAGGTGGAAGCAAAACTTTGTAGAAGCAAAAGTAGAACATGGACGGGTCCTTGTTTTGATAATTCATCATGTAGTACAAGATGCAAGCAATCGGAGCATGCAAATTACGGTTCTTGCCAACAGAATGGTTTTTGCTTCTGCTACTTCAATTGTTAATGATCAAGCAAGCAATTTCCACCTTTGATATTTTCAAAAAATTTCGAGCAAAATTTATGTTACGTTATTTATTTCAAATTTCTTTTTGATACAAAAACCCGTGTCAACACTTAGATTAATTTGTAAAATCTTATCAATATCTTCGTATGTCGGTCTGGATTAGTAGCTTTGGCCTAACTTTGTTATTCGAATCGATCAAATTTCTCCAATTTGAAATAACTTGAAACGTGTTTGTTAAGGATTTTTGGATGAAATCTACAAGAAATTAAATAAACAAATTTTTAGTAGCGTGAGTATGATACAAGATTATTGTATGACTAGTTAAACATGTTCAAATCATTAATAGGTCAATACTCATATGAAATCTTAACACTTGTATTTCTTTCAAGATTATTGTATTACACCATAGTAACCTAATGATAGATAAATATGGTAATAAGATTGATTTGAGTATTGTTAACCGGTGGTACAATAATCTTGTGATAGAATTAATTAAAATGTATTGCATTTATAAGTATCATTCTTTTGAAACATTAACGAAAAGATAGCTCAGATGAAGTCATGGAAATCATTTGTATGGTTGCTCATGGATTTATCCAACAATCTGCCCTCCCTTGCGTCATAAAATGAAGAGAAAAAAAAAATTAAAAACTAGATTCTTCTAGTAGTTATACCGATTTTGACCGTGTTCTATAAGTCAACAATGGTTTGATAAAATTTTGATAAAATTGTAGTGATATTTGATACTACCTCCGTACCAAAATATATGTCGTTTTGACCAATATATTAATTATGCAATAAAATTATAAAAAAAAAATATTTATATTTTATTATCTTTTCCATTTAAGACCTATATTATAAAGATACTCAATAAACATATATATATATATATATATATATATATATATAAGCATATAAGTTAGTGCTTTTGGGTTCTAATGAGCCGATCACTTTTGATTCGAAATCAAAAATTAGTGTTTAGTAACATTTTTTGGGTCGGGTAGAGATATATTTGGTGGTTAGGAAGCTAAAGAATGTCTTCTAAGAATGAGATTAAAAACAATCCTCTTATAATAGATTTTAGTATTTTCATTAATTGGTGCTCTGCACTGTTGTTTTGTAAACTTCTCTTTTAGTAATTTTTGTTCATCTTAAACATAAATTCAATTTTATTAATAATATATTTGATGTTAAAAAAAATAAACATAGTAAAAAATGGCATACACATTGTAAGGAACAAAAAATCAATGCAGTTAATTGCTTGAATAAGAAATCATTTTTTTAATCAACAAATACATTATATCAATCAACCATAAGTATGAGAGATATAAATAATAAGAAAAAGATAATATTGAAAAAAAATGCAGTAGAACAACATCACCAAATCAAAGCTACATCATTTGAAATTCAAACTATGTCACACTATCATCCTACTTCAATTCCATCTTCTACCTAAAAAATCAAAACCCGAGCGGATTGTCAAGTTGAAGCAAAACATAACCATTCTCACTAATAAGCACCCTTTTTTTATCAGACCAAACTCATCCGAGCTAAAAGAAATAAGTGGAACGTAACGGAGTCTCCATTATAGTACATTTTTTTTTAGATAAATTAATAACGTCTAAGCATCAAACAATAAATAAATATATCAACTGAATTGACACCTCCAGACATTCTCATATTCTACCCGTAGCTCGTTATAGTACAATTGAAAGAGTGTGAAGACAGACTAAAGTTAGTCGTCTAGTTAGCACACGGATATGTCATCATTGTTCTTTATAATAACTATTTTGGTGTTTTTGTTAGATTATTTCTTATCATATATTATAAAAAAATATCATCTTCATAGAAGTTATTTTCACATTTTTAGAATTAAAATTATTTTATTAACATAATAAAATCTAAGAAACGGACTTCGCCTTGACTTCTAGGCAGATTATATAGGTGGATAAAATTTGAGCTTAATAAATTTAAAATCCCAAACAAACAAAAAAATTCAACCCGACTTGCAAAACTACTGATCATTTTAAAAATTCAACTACTTTTGTCATCAGTAACTATATATATATATATTGCTTCATTTCTATATTTACATAAACACAAACATTTTGTTTGTATTTTAATTTGTAGAATATATAACTTTATTTACATTTAGAAATTATGACTTTCTCTGCTAGTAAATTCTACATCATTTTTATGGTCCTCTATCTTATCCTTCTCCTTATTTCCACATGTGGTACAAACTAATTAACTAAACAACCTATATTTTATTGCTTATGCTTTTTTATTTTATCATAAACCTATTTAAGTTTTTTAATTTTTTGTATCATTTTTACTTTTATTTTTATTTGTAGTAGCTGAAGCAAGATTTTGTGGAACACTACGTAAAACATGGTCAGGACCTTGTATTATT
Organism: Trifolium dubium; assembly: GCA_951804385.1. Classification (NCBI taxonomy): domain Eukaryota; kingdom Viridiplantae; phylum Streptophyta; class Magnoliopsida; order Fabales; family Fabaceae; genus Trifolium; species Trifolium dubium. The sequence continues at coordinate 2,112,753 of OX638063.1, read as the reverse complement.
AACGTGTCTTGTGATGAAGATTGCCGCAAATCGGAGTTTGCAACATTTGGTACTTGTGTACACCTTGATTGCTTCTGCTTCTTTGATTGTTAAGCATCAAATTTCAGATCAAGGATTTTGATTCCTTCGTCCAAAATATAAGAAAAAGTTCACTTTTTAAATTTATTAAATAATTGATATATTTAATCTATATATAAATAAGATAAATCAATTATTTAATAAATCTAACAAAATAACGTTTTAGAGCTTATCCATCGAGTCATTTACTATTTATATACATGCATGCATCAAAATTAGTATAGTTTTAGAAGTGATAGAAAATATAATTAAATTCGTTTAGTAATAATTTTGTATAATGAGCTTATATTTTTTTAGTTAGTTATTGCGTTTTAATTTTCATAAATTTTAAACTATAAGGAGCTTGAAGCTTTAAGCTTCAAGTAGTTATTTATATATTATTGTTTTTTTATCTTAATTAAAAAATTATATATCAATTAAACCTATATTTTTTTATATCATTTATATTTAATAGTTAATTTAATTTAATCACTATAATTTTAATTTACGAAACACTTAATTACAAATTTAATCCGCGAATATATCTACATTAATTACTAGTTAGCTTAGCTTACCCATAATCTACTACAAATTTGCTATTTTTCACCATACGAATTTGTTATCTAATATTAGTTTTTTAGGTCACACATAAAATATAGAAACATCTTACCGACATTCTTACATCGGTGTATTATTAACAAAGTTAGCAATGTATGATCCATATGTAATTACTTAATTAGTGCACCTCTCAACTACTCATATTAAACCCCTCACATGCACTCTCTTTTAATTACGCGGGTCATACTTGCTATCTTCGATTCACATGGTCAAAGTTAACATCCTTCAATATATATATATATATATATATATATATATATATTAACAAATGGTAATTTTTCAAAATTGTGAAAATCTTTTAGTAAAATTCACTAAACTTTCAAAAATGGCAAGATAGAAGGAAAAATTTTCAACATTGCCACTATATTATATACCAATTACATCCATTATTAGTTCCACCTATGTAAAAGTCTTAAAGCAAAGAAGAGAAAATCAATATAATTAATTATCAACTTGGAAGTTAATAAATATTCCCACTTACAAATGATAAATTCATGCACACCTTTTTTTCGGTCAGGTAGCCTAGCGGCTTGAAATTCATCTTTTAAAGGTGAATAAGAGGGTATACCGGGTTCGAACCTCAGTTCCTGCATAAATGTGCAATGTCCTTTACCAATTGAGATAAGCTCACGAGGACAATTCATGCACACCTTTTGGTACATATAGATAACCACATATAAACAATTGTATCTTCATTTCTTCCATTTTAATATAAGTTACTCCCTCCGTCCCAAAACTATTGTCCTTTTAGCATTTCAGTTTTGTCCCAAAACTATTGTCCTTTTCGCAAACCAATGTAAAGTTAATGTTAGTTTATCAATTGTACCCTTACAAAAGTTAAAGTATTAATTAAATATATTTTCTCTTTCTTAATAAAGTAAGGATAAAATAGACTTAACTTATCAATCTTTATTGTTTCTTAATCCACGTGCATAACTCTAAAAGAACAATAGTTTTGGGACGGAGGGAGTACTACTTTTTCTCTTGGTTAATTTGGCTTCCCACCCTAACGTGTCACCTCCAAATTAAAGGATGTTTTATTTTAATAATGACGAAAATTTTCTTCTAATAAACTCTACGCACAGCTGACAGATTAAAACAAGTTGATAATATTTCTTTTTTTTCGCTTGGCCCTCTTTATTTATAAAAAGAAAAACAAGTTGACAATTGTTTTTTTAAGAAGCGGTGAATAAATAAGATAAAAGTTTAGTGCAAGATGCGCCTACCTCAAAAAATATTAAATTAGTGGATTTAGGCGTAGCTATAATTGTGATTGATGTTCAAATTTCAACTTCTCTACTTATATGTATAAGTTTCTAATAATTATTATTATTTCAGTCTAAAAATATTAGTTTAACTAACAATAAATATCAAAATTATTAAGTCGAGTATTCATAACTGACCTGACCATTCTATTTTGTGTGTGTAAGTTAATTATAATGACTTTACCATCTCTTCTATAGACCAAAAAAGAAATTATCATCATTTCATCTTTTTATATCCAAAAACATATTGAGAATTTGATATTCGGCGCAAGAATTTTGTCGTGGCTCCTAGGCAAATTATATGAGTGTACATTTAAACATGTCTCAACCCGGCTAGCAAAAGTTTCTACTAGATTTTTTTTTAATGATAAAAAAAGTTTCAACTAGTTTTCTCATCTATATATATCTATATGTAATATTACTATCTATATTTCCATTGACATAAAAAAAAATTACATTTAAAAATTATGACTTCCTTTGCTAGTAAATTCCACACCATCTTCATGTTCATTTGTCTTGCTCTTGCCATTCTCCTTATTATTTCATCATCATGTGGTAAAATTAACTAAGCAACCATATTTTATTCTCTTATGCTTCAATTCTTCAATTCTAAGCCATGCATATTTATGTTCTTAAGTATATTTATTTAATATTCAAACCTTTTCTTTTTATTTGTAGAAGTTGAAGCAAGACTTTGTGCAAATAAAAGTAAAACATGGAGTGGACCTTGTATTTTTAATGCGTTTTGTAATGCAGAGTGCCTCGAATCGGAGTTTGCAACATTTGGTGCTTGTGAACACTTTGAATGTTTCTGCTTCTTTGAATGTTAATAATAAAGGATTAATTCTACAAAATAGTAAAAATAGAGAATCAAAATTGCAATTAAGTCATTTATATATCTATGTCATTGTGTTTTATAATTTACTGTTTTAAAAAATATTCTTGTCCTTTAACATATCATAAGCTTTTGTCAATCTGTCAATCGATGTAATTAACCTTTCTCCACAATAAATTTTGTCATGACGACTCTAGAAAAATTGAGTTAGAATTCAAAAAAAAATATGACGGCTCTATTTAGAGAAAAAGATAGAAACATATGTATTTTCCCTTCATTCGGTTTTTTTAAAAAATGTAATATATCAAATAATTTTTAATTTTTATAAAATTTGATTTGAATAATTTATATGAATAAACATTCGATCCAACAATAGATTTTGTAAAAAAAAAAAAAAATGTGTGGTAGGCTAGTGGGTAGAAATCCACCCCTTGGCTTAAAGATAAAATAAGTAAGTGTACTTAGGTTCAAACCTGAATCCCGGCACTTTTGTGCAATATGTCTAATTACTAAGCTCATGGGACTTTTTGGTACATATAGATATTCCCAATTTATGTAATATGTAAAATTTATATTTACTATAATAAATAGTAGGTGACAACTTGTGTACCCCCACAAGATTTTGGGGTATATACTCCCAACCACTATAAAAAGTTTTAAGCGATATAATTTTTTATAAAATGCACTGTTGGATTGAAAGTTTATATCATATAGACGTTTATGTAAAATTTCAGACAAATCTAAAATCATTTGATATGTTATTGAGACACATAAATATTAACGGTGTTTAAGAAATCACAGAAATTGTTAATTTTGATGCGTCTCAATAACATAAGAAATGATTTTAAATTTGTCTGAAATTTTACACAAATGATCTATATGATATAAACTTTTAATCCAACGGTGTATTTTATAAAAATTTATATTGGTTAATTTTTTTTTAAAGGATTGGGGATAAATACCCTAAATCTTGAATAAGCTTAAATAATATTCTCAATTTATGCACGTTAAAAAGAAAATAGTATTTCCAATTTTTGCACGTTAAAAAACTTATACAAATCTGTTAGCTTAGAATTCACCCGTAATTAACTACTTCGAAATTAATAAATTCCCATTTATAAATAATAAATTCATGCACTTTTTGGTACATACAGATAACCACATAACAACAATTGTATATTCAGTTTTTCCATTTTAATATAAGTTATTTTTTTTCTCGGTTAATTTAGCCTATTCCCACTCCAAGGTGTCGCCTCCAAATTAAATGATTTTTTTCTTAATAAATTTCACAATGCCTCGACTCCTAGACAAATCATGAGGACAAATTATTTTTCTTCTGATAACAAAATCTAGCAGATATTTTTTTGAACAGCAAACTGAATATTTATATATATACGAAAAATAGAACAAAGTACATGAGGTACTCTATCCATGAATAAGGTTAAGCACAAAAAGAACACAATTCACCAGACCCAACATAACAGAAACCTACAACAACAAAAAAGAAAAAAACACAGAACCAAGTTGTTCCATTTTTCAAAAATGGGAAATTTACAAATTTTAATTCGGCTGGTAAAAATGTTAAATTGGTGAATTCAAGTGCTACTACAATTTGTGATCAAGTTCAAATCTCAGCCATTCCATTTATACATACAGGTTTCTAATAATTATTATCATATTTCATCTATCTATGTATTTTTTTTTTTTTTGAGAATTTGATATTCGGCGGTGTAAAAAACATGTCTATCGTTCACCGAAAAAAAAAAAAAAATGTCTATCTCTTGGCTCTAGAGAGAGTGAGAGACTAAATGGGAAGGATTAAAACATAGTGACAATAATAAATTTAAAGTTGGATTTTTGGCCAAGTAAACTTTGCCTTGCCTTGGCTTCTAGGCAAATTATACGAGTAGATTAAAAAAATCGATAATAATAAATTGAAAATCTCAAACAAACAAAAAACTCCCCGGCTTGCAAAAAATTCAACTAGTTTTGTAGAGAACATTTTACATTTATGCTATCTATATATATAATATTGCTATCTAAATTTTCATGACATAAAAAATTTCTTGGCATCTTTTGTAGATAACATTATACATTTAGAAATCATGACTTCCTTTGCTAGCAAATTCTTCACCATCTTCATGTTCATTTGTCTTGCCATTCTCCTTATTATTTCATCAAGTGGTAAAATTAACTAAGCAACCGTAATTTTTTCTCTTATGCTTCTTCAATTCTAAGGCATATGCATATTAATGTTCTTTAGTACATTTATTTTTTAAACCTTTACTTCTTCTCTTATTTTGGTACATAAACCTTTTCTTTTTATGTGTAGAAGTTGAAGCAATACTTTGTGCAAACCTAAGTGAAACATGGAATAATGGACCTTGTATTTTCAATGCATTGTGTAATGCGGAGTGCCTCAAATCGCAGTTTGCAACATTTGGTACTTGTCAACACTTTGAATGCTTCTGCTTCTTTGATTGTTGAGAACTAAGTTTCAGATCAAGCATATTTTGCCTTTGATAATTTTGGCAAAATGAAATAAGAATTTAAATTATATGAACTCAGAGTCAATATAAGTAGCACTACGTCCATCCCTAAATATAAGATCATGTTTGACTAAATTATATTATTCATCTATTATGTTATTTTGACCGTATTTTTTTAATAATGTATAGATGTAAATATTAGTATATAAGATCTTGTTTGATTTGTTTTGATGAATACTTTCAAAATATTAAATTTTTATAATTTTTATTGCTAAATAATTAAAGATATTAGTGATCGAAATTGTGCATTATGACGTACGTGTAGTGGTCAAACATGGTCTTATATATTAGATACAGAGGTAGTACGATATTTTATACTAATAATCGTTTGAAATGGCCGCAATGTGGTGAAATTTTATTGCATATTATTGTAAATATAACTTACTTTTATGACCAGTTTGGTGCATAAGATATAGAGACAAAATATGATAAAGTCTTCTTAAAGCATATTAATGTAGTTTATGTTTTTTTTTTATTAATATTGTTAATTTTAATTTAATGAATTAATCTCAATAACATACTTATCAAATAATTTTTCAATTTGTATAAACTTTTAAATGGACGATATATGATATAACCTTTCAATCTAACTGTGAATTTTGTAAAATTCGCATCCGTTATAATATTTTAACACGTAAAAGACTTGTGAAGGTCGTTGACTAAGAAGGAGCGGTCTTATAATAATAAGTACTACCTCCGTCCCTTTTTATAAGACCCTATTTGACAAAATAGTACTATTCATTTAACATGTTTTGACTGTATTTTTTTAATAATACATAGATGTTAATATTGACATATAAGATCTTGTTTGATTTGTTTTGATAAGTACTTTCAAAATATCAAATTTTTATAATTTTTACTACTAGATAATTAAATATATTAGTGATCAAAATTGTGCATTGGCGTACGTGCAATGGTCAAACGGGGTCTTATAATTAGAGACGAAGGTAGTAATATGATACTTTTTTTTTTGACTGAAATAAGTAATATGATACTATATCTTTAAATTTACTAATTATTATGCCAATGATATTAAATTTTATTTAGAGATTTAAAATGACATTTTAAAGAATTGGACTTTAAATGACTTTTTATTTCAACTGTATACTATAATAATATGTTTAAATATGTCAAAATTTAATGTAATCTAATAGTATTTTTTAAAGGAATGTAATCTAATATATGTTTAAATTACGTACTGAAAAATTTAACAAAATTACAAGTTAATTAACATAAGCATAAAATTTAGGATCATGTTAACATGTGTCCTAAAGGCACATGTTTAGCATACTCTAAATAGTAATTTTATTTTTTAAAAAAAAAACAATGTTTGATTCAAAAGTTCCAAAGAATACACAAATTTCAAGACTATATTTCTTTTAATAGTATACTAACAAGTACCCCAATAACACATGTTAACATTTCTCTAAAATTTAATATAATAATACTACTAAAATTTTTCTGTTTTCCTGCTGAATTTCTTCCGGATTTAAATCAAAAATCCGCTGAAAACACATTTCCTACAATTATAAACTTCTATATCGATGTAACCTTTTCCCACACCCAACATGTCATCACCTCCAAATTAATTAGTTATTTGATTTTCTACACAATAAACTTTGTCATGCCTTGACTCCTGAAGATACTATATGGACATGTTAAAATATATTGATGATATGTATAATAAATTAACAATAACGTGAAAATTGAATTTTCGTCCGGTAAACTTTGCCATATTTTGGCTCCTAGAGATAGACTATATTGTTGAATTAAATTAATAATTAAGTTCACAAAATTTTTTGGTTATAATGTTATATTATATAAAAAAAAATGTTATATTATATAAAAAATAAAAATAAAAATAAAAACTAGTTTTGTGTCATCTATATATTATATTCCTTTCTTTTTTTTTTTTTTGGTACACATTATATTCCTTTCTATATATACATACGTGAATACAAACATTTTGTGGTACCTTTTGTAAAGAAGTTAATTTTTCTTTTGGTACATCAGAAAATAAAAGAACGTAATTTACATTTAGAAATAATGAATTCATCTAATAGTAAATTATACAATGTCCTCATGTTACTCTCTCTTGTCCATCTGATTTTCACATGTGGTACAAACTAATTATGCAACATATATTTATTCTCTCGTGCTTCTTCAATTCAACTAATACGCATTATTTATGTTCTTAATTAGCTTTAATATTATTATATTATTTTTTTTTAATTAATGTTTAGAGGTGGAAGCTGGACTTTGTAAAGAGGAAAGTAAAACATGGAGAGGGCTTTGTTTTCTTAGCACTTCGGATTGTAATTTACGGTGCATCAATGCGGAGGCTTCACTTTTTGGTGCTTGTGAATTTCCTTTTGCATGCGTTTGTTATTTCATTTGTGAACCAAATCAAATAGAAGCGCCGCCTGAAGCAAGTTTTACACTTCAATAAATGTAATGCTTGATTTATTTATAAAATAATTCTTATATAGTGAACAATTATTGGAACATTATTAACACTTACAAATAAGTTTGATTTTTGCTATTAAAGAGTGTGTTTTGTTCTACCATAATCGATCAACTTATAGTTTAATTAAAGAATACTCATTGATATCGGAAAATACAGTAGAGGACAATAAAATTTTCAAATGAATAATAAAAAATATAACTATTAATATGAACAACAAGGGATACTCTAGTAGCAATGAAATGGGTTGTGAACTCGTATGAAAATATAACTATTTAATTCCATATGTTCTCTCTTTGTTGTTTATTTATTTCATCTTACATCTACTTCTTATTACTCCTATGAAAGGGTTGTCACGAATATCTAAGTCTAACTCTTTTTATAAAACTAGTTTGTAAGATGAGGAGTGTCTCATCTTTAATTTATAAATTGTTATCAAGAATCCTATATATCTAATGTGGGATTAAATTTCACCGAGTGTTGGCCGCTAACACACCTCCTGACGCTTCAGCTTGGCCCAATGGGCCTGAAGCGTGAACATTGTAGGAAGTCCAACAATAGATCCGATAGGCTCTGATGTCATATTAAATATGCTAGGATCTCAACCCCGAAAGCTAGCTCATAGGGTGGAGTTGCCCTCACATATTAGTGTAGTTCTGGGTCAGATACCTATCGTGGTCCTGGGTCAAATGCCCACTATTACTGTTCTTATCCCGGCTCTAATACCATGTCACAAATATTGAAGTTGGCCCAATTCATCCTTACAAAATTGACTTGTAAGATGATGAGTGTCTCCTCTTTATAAACTCTTATCAATAATACTATCTATTAGATGTGGGACTAAATCCCATCGAAAGTTGGCCGCTAACAAGATCTCCTAATCATTAGGAGAGATAAGATTATATGATAAACGTATGTATCTTATCTTACAAGTACATATTGTCTTTTAATTTGATCTTATTTGGGCGTCACTTTATATTTTTTATCCTCAATATAGATTGGGTTAACCCGATAGACTTAAAACTCCATTTTTTTGTTCAAGAAATCCTTTTTTTTATTTCATTTTACACTCTATTTGTCTACACTTAACATTTGTGTAGCCTTTTTTTTTTGAATATCCTCTATGATTTTTTTTAATGGTAGTATATATATATATAGGGGATTGCTAACTACGACCCATGTAGGTCGTAGTTAGCAACTATGACCAACATAGATTACTCCAAGCCCCCCCCATATATTTACTCGCGCGCCCCCCACTCCCACCCCCCATTGCTACGCGCGCCCCCCATCCCCACCCACCCCCTTTTTTTTTTTTTTACATTTTTTTTTTGAATTTTTTTTTACATATTTTTTTTTGAATTGTTGTTTTTAAATTTTTTTTATTACTTTGAAGTACATATTATAAGAATCTATTTTTGATGTTTATAAAGTTTTATTTTGGCATACTATTAAGTGTATCAAATGATTTTGATAATTATGATTTATTTTTGACAATTAACATAAAAACTATTAAGTGTGTCAAATGATTTTGGCATACTATTAATATTTGACAATAACAATAATAATTTCATTGTTCTTTTATTTTATTAGAAACCATAATATCTTGTATTTATATTTTTTGGGTATCGAAACCATTAGACCATACTAATGGTTTCAGTTTATAACGTCTTGAAACCATTTAACAATGTTTATGGTTTCAAAGATCTATTTTATGATTTCAGTCATAATCATTATTTAAAACCATTTAACAATTATAATTTCATTGTTTTTTCTTTATTAGAAACTATATCATCTTTTATTAATATTTGACTCAATTTTTCTATTTAGGGTATCGAAACCATTAGACCATACTAATGGTTTCAGTTTATACCGTCTTGAAACCATTAAACCATGTTTATGGTTTCAAAGATCTATTTTATATTTTCAGCTATATTATTATTTAAAACCATTTAACAATTATAATTTCATTGTTTTTTTCTTTATTAGAAACTATATCATCTTGTATTAATATTTGACTCAAATTTTTTATTTAGGGTATCGAAACCATTAGACCATACTAATGGTTTCAGTTTATAACGCCTTGAAACCATTAAACCATGTTTATGGTTTTAAAGATCTATTTTATGTTTTCAGTTGTAATTATTATTTAAAACTATTTAACAATTATAATTTCATTGTTTTTTTCTTTATTAGAAACTATATCATTTTGTATTAATATTTGACTCAATTTTTCTATTTAGGGTATCGAAACCATTAGACCATACTAATGATTTCAGTTTATAACTTCTTGAAACCATTAAACCATGTTTATGGTTTCAAACATCCATTATGAAATTATTCCACCCAAAAATAGTTTGGGCATGATTTTAGTTTAAAAAAAACTATGAAAATATTTAATCATACATGATAATTTATAAATTATCCATAATTAATCAATAAACTAAATTAAATTAATTAAAAAAAAAACTAAAAATAAGTAAAAAAAAATATGTAAAAAAAAATTCAAAAAAAAATGTAAAAAAAGAATTAAAAAAAATGTAAGAAAAGAATTCAAAAAAAAAACTAAAAAAAAGTAAAAAAAAAAAAATTAAAAAAAAATTGGGTGGGGGGGTATGGGTGGGGGGCGCGTAGAAAAATGGGGGGGGGGGGCGCAGAGTAATTTTCTTTTTTTTTTAGTTGGTCATAGTTGCTAACTACGACCCACATGATCGTAGTTAGCAGCCCCCATATATATATATAAAAGAGAAGAATATAGAGAGAATCAACAATATAATAAAAAAAAATTAATAGTAAATATTAGAGATACTCACAACTAGAGATACAAACACTTAAAGAAAATAAGAAAGCTGAAAAGTTCGAAAAACATACAATCCACAAACGCACCAGAACAACAAGCCCACCAAAATCTAAAATAAAAAAAAGGATCTAACACCCCGACAGAATATCGCGAAACTAACAAACAATCCCTCCGCAACGAGAACCTGACACCCAGAGGAAAGAAGAAAATATCAAACTAAAAAAGAACAAAGGCAAACAAGTAGACCACCAATCCACCAAAATCACTAAGACCCAAATCAACACCCTCTCAATCGTTATCGATTCCAGCACAAAATATGATGTATTCCCCACTCATTAAAGGAATAATAGGGAGTATCAGATATTTTACCAGGATATTATTTCCACAATAATTTGAATCGTCAATATAAAAAATCTAACTTTATATGACATCCTATCTTTCTCTGCACTATTTTATAATAATGTGTTTCAACATATATCAATTCTTAAAATGGTTAGAAAACTTATAATTTATTAACACAAATGCAAAAATTAATTAATATATAATAATATAATATGATACAATAAGATTAAGTAATATATTTTAGTCAAAAAATAAGATTAAGAAATATATTCATATTCTTTTTTGGTCGAGACCGAGGTATCTACCGCTGAACGCAATGACTAATTCTTCGTTAAATTTGAGGTGCCTTAATAGATGGGATATTCATATTCATTTAAGTAGAACAGTATAATTGACTTCAAATATTATTTTATTTAACTTGTTGCCTAAATTTTTTTCGCTAAAAAACTTTTAAATAAATTATAGCCTTGTATTGTTTTAAAATATATGTCTTCGCTAACATATTATCACTCCTTTGTGCGAGAGTTTTGCGCGGCTTTATAATTGCTCCCTTCAAAAAAGTTGCTTTATCCAAGAGGCGGGGGTATGGGAAGAGGAGAGGTGGAATTGGCGACTTGCGTGGCGGCGGGAGCTTTTTGTGTGGGAATTTACATTGCTTGAGAATCTCATGGAGTTGATCCAAGGTATTTCTCTTTCAAATTGTGCGGACTCTTGGAATTTTATATTGGATGAGGCTTTTTCGGTAAGCTCCGTCTATTTATTTTTGTATTCGAATTTCTCTCATCCTACCTCCGCCTTGATGGTATCTCCGGAGTTGATAGCTCTTGTTTGGAAAAGTTGGGCGCCCTCCAAAGTTATTGTTTTTTCGTGGCAAACTCTTCTTGGGAGGCTCCCAACTAGAGCTAATTTGGCGAGGCGTGGGGTGGTTCAAAGAGGAGGGGGAGATTTGTGTGTGTGTTGCCGTAGTTTCCCGGAAACGGAAAATCATCTTTTTGTTTCATGTCCTCTTGCTTGGGTGGTATGGTGTCGGGTGTTTAGTTGGTTTGGAGTGGACACGGTGTTGTCAGCGGATATCTCCTCCTTATTTGAATCTTTTCTTGTTTCTTTGAGCAAAGGAAAGAATAGTAGGAAGGGAGTGATTATGATTTGGCATGCGGCTTTGTGGATGATTTGGAAAGCTAGGAATGATGCAATTTTTCAATCGAAGGACCTTGAGGTAGAAAACATTATTGAGGGCATCAAGCATGTCTCGTGGAAATGGTTCTTAGCTCTAAAGGGAAAGACTCCGTGTCTATTTTATGAATGGAATACTAATCCGTTAGATTGTATGCTTAGATAGTCCTTTGGCGCCTGTGCCGTTTTGTTGCTCTTTCTAGCGGTTTTGCCTTTTGTGTCGGGATTTTGGTTGTGTAATCTCTTTGGGGTGGAGTACTTCTTGTACTTTCTTCCCCTTTTCTATATTTATATATATCTTTGCCGATTCAAAAAAAATTATCACTCCTACATGTCATTTCAAAATTGAATAACTCTTCTACACAATAAACTTTGGTATGTTTTGACTCCTAAATATACTATATCGACAAATTCAATTAAAACACATTAATAATAATAATAAAAATAATTAACAAATAATTGAATTTTTCCGCAATAAACGTATACCCATCGTTTGGCTCCTGGCTATATATATGGTCTATATAGGCATATTAATAATAATATAGTGAAAATTGGATTTTATTTTTCCATTAAAACTTTGACATCTTTTGGCTCCACGACAAACTATATGGGTGCATTAATTAAAACATATTTATAATAATAAATTAAAAATGTCAACCCAGGTCATAAAGTTTTTGGATTACATGATATAAAAAAATTAAACTAGTTTGTTATACATAGATGCAAATATTTTAATTTGTTGGTATATTTTGTAAGAACATTTACGTTTGAAAATTATGAATTTATCTGCTAGTAAATTTTACACCGTCTTCTTGCTCTTCTTTCTTGCCATCATTCTCCTTATTCCTCCATGTGGTAAAAACTAACTATGCAATATAATGTGTGCTTCTTCAATTCTAAGCCTTATTTAAGCTCTTAATTACCTAGCTATACTATTTTATTATTATTATTATTATTATTATTATTGTTATTCATATATATTTATATTAAAATAAATTTAAATTTTGAATAATATTTATTTATAATACCACACCCATTAGTATTTTAAGTATACCAAATAATTTACCTTTTTCTTAATGTTTAGAGCCAATGGGAACATTTCTACGATCATTTATACGTCCTCGGTGTAACAAGATAAGTCAAAAATGGAAAGGAAATCATTGTAAGTATTTTACGGATGACTTGGAATGTAATTTAGTATGTGTCTACTTGGAGCAAGCATTGGCTGGTGGTTGTTCCTCTGATGAACTATCTTGTTACTGTGCCTTCAAATGCAACGAACTTCCTTAAAACTCTACAAAGACACTAATCATATGTTTGATCAACCTTTGCCTCTGTTATGCATTTGGCCCCATGTTGATTTATTGAAAGTTTGTACTCTCCATTTAATCTTATGTGTAATTTTTTTTATTCTCTTTGATATTGTATAAAATAAAACCTTACTATTTTATTAAGTATACTTGAGTATATAAAAATCAACTTTATATGTGAATGCTTGAATAAATAAAACTCAAGAGTGTATGTATGTGTATGTGTAATTTACTGTATTATAGTCAAACTTATAAAAGAAGAAAAAATAGTCTCGAAGTCAAAGTATGATGATATATGGCAAAATTTAATAGACAATAGTTCAATTTTAACTATTTATTTTGTGTGTAAATATTATTATTATTATTTAGCGTAGTTCTGGGTCAAATGCCTAGCGTTGTCTTAGATCAAATGTCCACCATTACTTTTAACCCGGCTCTGATACTATATCACGAATATTGAAGTTGGCCTAACTCATCCTTACAAAACTGACTTGTAAGATGAAGAGTGTCTCCTCTTTATAAACTCTTATCAATAATCCTATCTATCAGATGTGGGACTAAATTTCACCGAAGGTTGGCCGCTAACAAAGGTCTCCTAATTTTTAGGAGAGATAGGATTATATGATAAACATACATATCATATCTTACAAGTACATGTATGTCTTGTGTCATACTTGCTAATTACTTGTGCACTCCCACATGTGCACTCTCCACCCCTTTGTAATTACATGTTGGTCATACTTGCTAACTTGACCTATATGGTCAAAGTTAGCAGCTCTATATATATATATATATATATATAAGAGAAGAATATAGATCAGGGATACTCACAACCAGAGATCCAAACACCTAAATGAAACAAGAAAGCTGAAAAGCTCAAAAAACATATAATCCATAAACGTACCAGAACAACAAGCCTACCAAGATCTAAAACAAAAAAGGACCAAACACCCCCGACAGAGTATCGCGAAATTCACAAACAACCCCCTCCGCAACGAGAACTGACACCCAGAGGAAAGAAGAAAATATCAAACCACAAAAGAACAAAGCCAAACAAGCAGACCATCAATTCACCATAATCACTAAGACCCAGATCAATACCCTCTCAATCATTATCGATTTCAACATAAAATATGATATATTCTCCACTCAATAAAAGAATAGGGAGTATCAGAGATTTTACTAAAATATTATTTCCACAATGATTAAAATGTCAATATAAAAATTTAACTTTATATGACATCCTATTTCTTTCTGGTCTATTTTATAATAATGTGTTTCAACTTTCAATATATATCAATTCTTAAAAAGGTTAGAAAACTTATAATTTATTAACAAAAATGTAAAATTTAATTAATATATGATAATATAATATGATAAAATAAGATTATGAAATATATTCATATTCATTTAAGTATACAGTTTAATTGACTTCAAATATTATTTTTTTTGACTTGTAGCCTAAATTTTTTTCTGCTAAAAAATTTTTAGGGCCTGTTTGGTGTATAGGATAGAGAGACGGGATATGATAAAATTATTTTGTCTTATTTAAATATTTTGTTTAGTGCACCAACATGATATGATAAATCAAATTTATTGTTAATCATATCACACTGACTCTTTGTTGTTTTAATTCTTATTTTAAGCTGGTTTACCAACCTAATAGCATAATTGTCCAACACACTATTTATTTCTCATATCTCCGTATATGAAATTAGTTAATTATGAGTAGTTTTTAATTGTAATGTCAATTAATCAATAAAAAAAGTCAATTAAATATATGATTTTTTTTAATAACACATTTATTCTTTAAGATAATTTTGTTATTTAAATATAATATATATTTTATTATGTCAATATGAAGTGTGCATCAAACACGTGATAGGAAAAAATAATAATGTTATCTTTATCTTTATCATGTGTACACCAAACACATGACAAGATAATATTTATCATGTCATTATTCTATCATATCCTTATTCATTTTTTTAATCGTATCTTGTCTCTACTATATCCGGCGCACCAAACATGCCTTAAATAAATCATAGCCTTATATTGTTTTAAAATATATGGTTTTCGCTAACATATTATCACTCCCTACATGTCATTTCAAAATTGATTGATTTTTCTACACAATAAACTTTGGTATGTTTTGACCCCTAAATATACTATATCGACAAATTCAATTAAAACACATTAATAATAATAAAAATAATAAACAAATAATTGAATTTTTCCGCAATAAACGTATTCCCATCCTTTGGCTACTGGATACATGGTCTATATAGGCATATTAATAATAATATAGTGAAAATTGGATTTTTTTTTTCCCATTAAAACTTTGACATCTTTTGGCTCTACGACAAACTATATGGGTGCATTAATTAAAACATATTTATAATAATAAATTTAAAATCTCAACCCAGCTCATAAAGTTTTTGGATTATACATGATACAAAAAAATTAAACTAGTTTGTTATACAAAGATGCAAATATTTTAATTTGTTGGTATATTTTGTAAAGAACGTTTACGTTTAAAAATTATGAATTTATCTGTTAGTAAATTTTACACCGTCTTCATGCTCTTCTTTCTTGCCATCATTCTCCTTATTCCTCCATGTGGTAAAAACTAACTATGCAATATAATGTGTGCTTCTTCAATTCTAAGCCTTATTTAAGCTCTTTTTGTTGGTAAATTCTTCTTATTTCGACATTTTCTGCTAGTTGAGTTAAGACTTTTGGACATATAAACTCTTAATTACCTAGTTATATATTATTATTATTATTATTATTATTATTATTATGATTGCTATTCATTGTAGATTACTAATATATTAATTTCAGTATCCTTAGACCTTAGGTATCAGTATCTTAATTCAATATCATCTCATATATACGTTTTTTTTTAAATGTTTAGAGCCAATGGGATCATTTCTACGTCCTCGTTGTAACAAGATAAGTCAAAAATGGAAAGGAAGTCATTGTAAGTATTTTACGGATGACTTGGAATGTAATTTAATTTGTGTCAACTTGGAGAATGCATTGGCCGGTGGTTGTTTCTCTGATGAACTATCTTGTTACTGTACCTTCAAATGCAACGAACTTCCCTAAAACTCTACAAAAACACTAATCATATGTTTGATCAACCTTTGCCTCTGATATATATGCATTTGGTCCCATGTTGATTTATTGAAAGTTTGTACTCTCCATTTAATCTTATGTGTCCTTTTTTTTATTCTCTTTGATATTGTATAAAATAAAACCTTACTGTCCAGAAATCCTAACTCAACTGGCAGAAAATATCGAAATTACTAGGCCGGATGTCCATGACCTGAGTTCGAACTCCAGTCACTCAACTTGTATGTGTGGGTTTATTAGTGGCTTTGTCATCTCGTTTATGTACCCAAAAAAAACCTTCTGATTTATTAAGTATGTTTAAGTATATAAAAATCAAGTTTATATATGAATGCTTGAATAAATAAAAATCAAGAGTGTATGTATGTGTATGTGTAATTTACTGTATTATAGTCAGTCTTATAAAAGAAGAAAAAAATGGTCTCGAAGCCAAAGTATGATATGGCAAAATTTAATAGACAATAGTTCAATTTTAACTAATTTTTTTTGTACAAAAAAAGATATCACTATTATTATTATTCCTATTGTTGTTGTAACAATTCTATAACTCGTCCATAATATCTACTTTTATTTATTAATCAACAGTAGATATTATTTTCTTTACACTCTAAAATAAATTACATCTATAATATAGTGTGGCACAAATGTAAATATTTGGTCCATTAATCATTTAGTTATGAATCTCAGTAACACAAACACAAAAGATTATTCTCTGCAAATCACGGATGATACTTTTAATTTTTAAAAAAATGATTTACTCACTTTAGAGGATCGGTTAGTATAGAGCTCACCCAACTGATAAGCCTAAAAAAAATTAGTGAGACCTTAAAGAAAATAAAGCTTATAAAAATAAATTCAAAGTACTAAACCCTGATTTTTTTGGATTATAACATTTAAAAAAACAAGGTTTATAAAAAATAAATTAAACCTTGGTTTTTTTGAATTATAATATTTGAAACTTTATTTTAGAAAAAATTGACTTTATATGAAATTCTATTTCACCTCTATTTGAAAATAATACTTTTCAATATGCATCAATTCTAACATGATATTATTGTAAGAAAAATATAGAATAATATAATATGAAATAATAAGATTAAGAAATATATTCATATTAAATCATGTAGAATAGTCTAACCAACTTTAAATCATTATTTTTTTAACTTGTAGCCTAACTTTTTTGGCTAAAAAACTTTTATATGAGGTCTTCATTAACATATTATCACTCCCTACATGTCACTTCAAAATTGATTTACACAATAAACTTTGATATGTTTTGACTCTAAATATACTTTATCGATAAATTTAAAACACATTAATATATGGATTAAAAAAAAACACATTAATATGTAATAATAATCAAAAAAATTCCCAATGAAATTATACCCATCCTTGACTCCTATACAGTCTATATAGGCATGCATATTAATTTTAATAATAAAGTGAAAATTCGATTTTTGCCAATTAAAACTTTGACATCGTTTGGCTCCACGACAAATTATATGGGTGCATTAATTAAAACAGATTAATAATAATAAATTGAAAATCTCAACCCAGCTCATAAAGTTTTTGGGTAGTTTGTTATACATAGATGCAAGTATTTTAATTTGTGCGTATATTTTGTAGAGAACATTTACATTTGAAAATTTATGAATTTATCTGCCAGTAAAATTTACACTGTCTTCATGCTCTTCTTTCTTGCCATCATTCTCCTTATTCCTCCATGTGGTAAAAACTAACTATCCTTTGTGTGTGCTTAAGAAATTTTAAGCCTGATTTAAGCTCTTAATTAGTTTATTATAACTATTTCTCTTATTATTATTATTATTATTATTATTATTATAACCCACTTGGGTTGGCCTGGTGGTATTGGCTTGGGACTGAGAGTATGCTCCTCCTCGAGGTCTCAGGTTCGATTCTCTCCAGTGACAATTTAGGTGGGCTAGTTTAACTTCTTCAAAAAAAAATTATTATTATTATTATGGTAGATAAATATATTTAAGTATCATGGTTGACAGAATTAAATGTATCTCATGAAATTGGTTGTTGGCTATGAAATCATGCTCGCCTTATTTATTTCATGATTGGAATGTAAATCCCTTTTTTTGTTTAATTAGCTAACGGGATTAGTTTTGGTAGAGTACAACTTGTACTTAGCTGTTTTCGATAGGTTGAGTACCTTATGTACTTTATTTTAATCTTTCAATATATTCTTCTTTTGGCCGTTCAAAAAAAATTAAGTAGTAATATCTTAATTCAATATCATGTCATATATTTAGATTAAAACAAAAATTTGTTAATAACACCGTACTCAACAAAATGTTGAGTTTACCAAATAATTTAATTACCTTATTTTTATGTTTAGAGCCAATGGGAGCAAATGGAGGTGGTTGTAAAAAGATAAGTCAAACATTGGGAGACATTCCATGTAAGCACGATGACTCGGAATATTTATGTAATTTAGCATGCGTCAACTTTGAGCATGCAATGATCGGTGGTTGTTTCTCGGATAAACCTTCTGATAAACCAACTTATTATTGTTACTGTCTCTTCGAATGCAACGAAGAACTTCCCTAAAACTCTACAAGAGACTAATAAGATGTTTGCAATCAACCTTTGGCTTTGTTATGCATTTGATCCATGTTGATTTATTGAAAGTTTGTACTCTCCATTTAATCTTATGTGTAATCTTTTTTTTTTAATCTCTTTGACCATGTTATAAAATAAAACCTTGTACTATTTTATCAAGTATGCTTGAGTATATAAAATTCAAGTTTATATATGAATTAATGCTTGAGTATATAATTTACTGTATTATAGTTGGTCTTTTTTTTTTTGACAAAGTATTATAGTTGGTCTTAGAGCCTCTTATACAAAAGAAAAACAAATTGTCTCAAAGCCAAAGTATGATATGGCAAAATTTAAGAGACAATAGTTCAATTTTAACCGTTATTTTTGTTATTTGTGTCTGTTTGAATAGGAAATATATTTTAAGATATGTCTTAATTTTAAATTATATTTGTTGAGAGAATATTTTTTATTATTATATTTGTTAGGTTGTATATCTCTATAATAAAGAGATTTAGTTTAGATTTAAGATTATTCATTTGGTTATAAATACTAAGTTAGTATATGTTATTATTTAGGTCTTTAAGTATTGAATCATTGTTATTATCATTAATATTATTTTCTTCTCATCCTTTTACTTAAATATCTCAAATTCAACAGTATCAAATTGTTATTGTTATTATTATTATTCCTATTGTTGTTGTAAAAAATATTCTATAATTTATAATATCTACTTAAAAATTATTAAACTTGGAATTTTTGAATTATAACATTTTAAAAATAAGGCTTATAAAAAATAAATTCAAAAATAAGGTTTATAAAAATAAATTAAAAAAATGAATTGAAAATCTCAACCTTACTAGCTCGTAAATTGTTTGGCTTATATCATTTAAAATATTGAACTAGTTTTGTTACATATGCCTATATATATTGCTTTCTATATATACACACACATTAGATCTAAACAAATATTTTGTTGGTACCTTTTGTAGAGAACGTCATTAATTTATATCTTGAAATCATGACTTTCTGCGTTAGTAAATTCTACGCCTTGTTCATACTTCTTTGTCTTGTTATCATTCTCCTCATTTTCACATATGGTACAAATTAACTTTGCAATTTATGTTTATTCTCCCGTGATTTTTCAATTTTTCAATTCTAATTAGCTTTAATTTATTGTTAATTTTCTTGTTTATATTTAGAGGTGGAAGCAAAACAATATTGTAAAGAGTTTAGTCAGACATGGAAAGGAGGCATTTGTCTGTTTAGCCACAAGGAATGTAATTCAGTGTGCATCAACTCAGAGCATGCAAAGTTTGGTGCTTGTTTATTCCCTGTTTGCCTCTGCGTCTACAATTGCACCGAATATACACACCCGCAATTAGTTCAAACAAGTTTTACACTTCAATAAAAATATATTTAGTTAATAAGTTTTTATTCTTTATAATATATGCGAATTTTGATTAAAAAAATATTATTATTCAATATAATGTGAGAGTTTTATCATTTACTATTCGTTTATTATGTTGACTTTTTGTTCATGTGATATTAATTTTTTTTTTAAAAAAAAGTAGTTAACTTTTGCAGACACCTGACAATTGACTTTTGTTTAACAAAAAGTCAACATAATGAAGTGTAAATGATAAAATCTTTTTTTTTTTTTTGTCAGGTAGCCTAGTGGCTAGAAATTCACCCTTTAAAAATGATTAAGTGGGTGTATCCGAGTTCGAACCGGGATCCCTGCACTTTCGTGCAATATGTCCAACCAATTGAGCTAAACTCATGGGACGTAAATGATAAAATCTTTATATTACAAAGATAATAAAAAAAATTAGGAAAATAAATCAAAATGTTCTCACATTACAAAGTAAAAGTTAATTAACAAAAAAACTTATATATATATATAGAGAGAGAGTCTAATATCTTATATATTATACTTCCTCCATCTCAAAATATAAGAGAAATTTAGTCAGCAAAAGTCGATGTATCTAATTATGAATTTGGTCCAAATACATTAATTTTATTTAACTAAATTTCTCTTATATTTTGGGACGGAATAGTATATTATAAGATCTGGTATATATGGGCCTATGTAAGACTCTCACCTCAAAATTATTTTATTTTTGATCTACAAAATAAATTTTAAAATGTCTTTGACTCTTAAACATACTATATGGCCAAAATAAATAATTAATAATAATAATAATAATAATAATAATGAATAAAGAATGAAAATTGGATTTTTTTTTCCTCATTAAACTTTGTCGTGCTTTGGCTCAATGACAGACTATATGGGTGGGTTAAAAACATATTCATAATATTAATAAATTCAAAATCTCAATCTGGCTCATAATTGTTTTAGGTTATATGATTTTGAAAAATTAAAAATATAGTTTTATCATCATTAGTTATATTGTTCCTATTATATATACAGACACAAATATGTTGTTAATTGATAGTAGCTTATGTAGACCACAATTTAGATTTAGAAATCATGACTTTCTTTGCAAGTAAGTTCTACACCATCTTCATGTTCTTCTGTCTTGTCATCACTCTCCTTATTTCTTTATGTGGTACAAACTAACTATGCAATTTATAATATTCATTCTCATATTAATTCTAATAAGGTTTAATAGAGCTCGATCTTAGTTGGCTTTATTCGTTTTTTTTTCTTCTTCTTCTTCTTATTAATTTATTATTACTACATTTTTTCTTTTTTATGTTTAGAACCACTCGGAATGTTTAGACGTCGTCATTGTAGCAAGAGAAGTCAATCAGGAAAAATAGGGGCTTGTGTTTTTTACAACTCAGAATGTAATTCAGTGTGTGTCAACTTCGAGCATGCAATGTTTGGTCTATGTCAAGTTCCGTATTGTCACTGTTACTTCAATTGCAGTGATTCAGTGAATATACACCGTGATTAGATTAAACAAGTTTTACACTTTCAAGAAATGCCTACAGAGACTAATAAGATGTTTGTTCAAGTTCAACCATAGTATATAAATGTACTAAGATCTACGTAGTATTGTACATAACTAGTGACATAATGATAAATAAATGTGTTAATATTTTTTTGACTGTTAATTTTTTAAAACGGTAAATATATTAATAATTTGATTTTTGCACAAGATAAATAGGTAAAATGAAACACATAACAGAGACGTTGTATATATGTTAAACACCGAAAATAAACACTAAAACAAAAATCACATAAATAAGGTCTATCTCCAAATCCAATAAATCAAGAAAGCATCCCTCACCTTCGAGTCCACCATTATTACTGATGATTAGGATAAAGAAATAAGATATGATAAATGTACTAGATCTTACGTATAACTTTCTTTTGATGTATTGATTGGACAAGATACGATAATCTTATTTTTAATCATATCATATTGCCGCGTTATTTTCATAACAGTACGTTTCAATATGTAAAATGCTAATATAAGCTAATATACTTAATTAATTTCTTCTAAAGCTAAGGTTAGTAAACTTATAATTTAACACAAAATACAGAATATAATATAATTATATTAAAAAATGTTATTTATATTTAATAAATAGGTCGATATGCTAGACCCAAAATGTTTTTTTATAGTTTGTAATATGACATTTTCAACTAAAAAAACTTCAAAATAATCACAACCTTATATTTTTTTAAAATAAGTTCTGGCCTAGCTCTTAAAAGTAATATATGGACATATTAAAATACAATAAAAATAATAAATTGAAAATTTGATTTTTTGCCATTAAATTAAACTTATCCATCGGGATACATATCCTCTCTAAATAAATGGTTGTGATTTATTAATTGCATAAATTTTACAATGGAGGGAGTATGCTCCCCATCCATTGGCTCTTATACATACAATATAGGCATAATAATAATAATAATAATAATAATAATAATAATAATAATAATAATAATAATAATAATAATAATAATAATAATAATAATAATTGGATTTTGTCCATTAAATTTTATCATGTTTTGGCTCCAAGACAGGCTACATAGGTGGATTAAAACAAATTGAAAATAATAATATATTGAAAATTTAACCTTGCTCAATGTTTTGGGCTATATCATTTAAAAAAATCAAACTAGTTTTGTTACATATACCTATATTGCTTTTTATATAGTATATAATATATCGATACAATCATTTTATTGGTACTTTTATAGAGAACATACATAATTTACATATTGAAATCATGAAATCCTCTACAAGTAAATCCTACACTGTCTTCATGTTTCTTTGTCTTGCTATCATTCTCCTTATTTCTACATGTGGTACAAACTAACTATGCAATTTATAATATTTATTGTCACATGCTTCTTAATTAAATTATAAGCCATATTTAAGCTCTTAAGTATCTTGTTTTTTTTGTATGTGTAGAGCCACTCGGAATATTTAAACGTCGTTGTAGAGAGATAAGTCAAACATTGAATAATAGGCCTTGTAACGACTCAGAATGTAATTCAGGATGTGTCAAGTTGGAGAATGCAAGGTTTGGTTCTTGTCAATTTCCTAATTGTCATGGACCTCCTCGTGTTTGTCAAATTTTGTATTGTTATTGCTACTTCAATCGCAGTGAATCTTTACACCCACTATTATATTAGTTTAAACATGTTTTACACTTCAATAAAAACTTAGAGAGAGGCTATTAAGGTTGTTGTTTATTTTGTTAATCTTGATTGTGAGGTAGTGAATGAGACTCAAATGTATGATAAACTCCGACTAATGTAAGTAAAATTGGTGGATGTTGATTTGGCATGAGTTTGTACTCTCTATTTGATTTCTTTGTAATCTTATTTTTTTAGTCTATTTGACCGTTATCTAGTTAATAAAAGCCTATTATTTTATTAAGTAATGTTTGAGTGAAATTAAAATAGGGTCAATAAGGTAAATTAGGGTAAATAAGGTTTACCTATGTGAAATTAAAATTATATATTGTGTGTGTTTTATTTATGTTTGCCTTTCAACTCAACATGCATAATAATAAACGTAAGGCTAAAGATCCTCTTCTTCTTTTAACAAAAAAGACTAATATCCATTAGTTACTGAAATTATAACAACCTTATAATTTCTGAAATTATAACAAACTTATAATTTCAAAGTACAGAATCTAACTTAATAATAATAGTTATATAAGATATTGTTAAAAAAAATAATAGTAATATAAGATATTATTTATATTTATTTATGTATGTATAATGTCTAAAAAGAAAATGTGTGGTTTATTATAGCCTTATTATTTTAGCTAAAAAGAATTTATAAAAAGTTTAATCTAGGATTATCATTTGCTAGATTATAAATCAAGAAGATCGATGTAATTTATTCTTATTAACAATAGAGATAGAAATGTAAAAAAAAAGGAGGTTAGAGTTTCAATAAAAAACTTAATTACATAATAAAAGTTACAAGTAAATATATAATAAAATAAAATTGATTCTAAACCTAAGAGCCAAATATAATAAGCCCAATTACTTATTATCTAACAATTCTCACCCTCCCATTCGCCTTCAAATTATTTGATTTCTGCCCAATAAACTTTGCCATGTCTTAAAAAAATACAGCTTTTCCATCTCTTAGCTCTAGACATGCTATAGGGGTGGATTAAAACAAATTAATAATAAATTGAAATTTTGATGTTTGACCCAATAAACTTTGCCATCATGTCTTGGCTCTTAGACACACTATATGGGCTTATTGAAATAAAGTATTGTGTGTCTTAAGAATACAAATTAAAATAGTAAAAAAGTAAATATTTTGTATTTGGAATAACAATATGTTGATGTAAAAAAAATATTAATTTTTTTTTGAATCAATTTAAAAGTTGAATACACCACTTTTCAACACAAATTTTTTATACAGTATTAATTTTTTTAATAAGTGTCTTAACGTCACTCTTTAATACTTAACAAATCAAAAACTTTATACATAAAATAAAGACACTTGTTCTTCGCCTCCTCTAAATTGATCAATATCTCTCATGTCTCACCTATTAGGAGATAACTCTCATTAGTACAATTTCAATGAGAGTTATATCCTAGTAGAGCAAATCTTATCAAATAAATATTTTTGATAGTACAAATTCTAGCAGAAAATAATGTCTTTTTTAGTGTGAACAATATAAAGGGTGAAGAACAACATTCTAAAATAAATAGAAAACTGATTTTCGGCCCAATAAACTTTTTCATATCTTGGCTCCTAGACATACTATATAGGCATATAAAAATAAATTGAAAATATAAATAAATTAATCAAAACTGAACCCTCACAATATTTTCTGGCTAGATCATTTCAAAAAAAAAAAAAAAACTAATCTTGTCATCTTTTACTTATATTGCTTAATATATATCCATAGACAAAACCATTTTTGTGATACCTTTGGTAGAAACATCATTTACATTTACAAATCATGACTTCCTCTAGTAGTAGTAAGTTCCACATCATCTTCATATTCTTTTGTCTTTCCATTCTCTTTGTTTCACCTCAAGGTACAAAAACTAACTATGCAATATATATGCTCTCTCTCATATTTCTTCAATTTTAAACCTTATTGACATTCTTAATTTGTTTTTTTGTGTGTAGAAATTTGTAAAATTGAACGTAATTCAAGATTGGTATATGGTTGTAATAAGGAGATGTGTAATGTAGATTGTGTCAACAAGGATTGTGCATCTTATGGTGTTTGTTTGCCTGTAGCCATAATTATTTCATTTTGCTACTGTTACTACAAATGTCCCATTCCAAGGCTGGAAACTCCTTAGAATTATAAAAACACTTACAAAGGTAATATTATCTTCCATAAGATTACTAGAAAGAGTCAAATCTGGAATTCCTCAGATTCAATATATGTCTTTTTACTATATTAAATTAAACTTCTACTATTTCATCATATCAATTCATTTTTATGTATATGTTTAAAGTAATTAATTGTATGAAGAATTTTTATTTCGTCATATCAATTCATTTTTATCAATATATTTGTTTTTTTTCTTTCACCTCCAGGTTGTTAGGGGAATTAGAAGTTCTAGTAGTCCATAGTTTGGGGCAAATTCTCACATTAAGTATGTTTCAATCCCCGCCCAAACGCAATTGCGGGAGATCGAACCACGGTTCTCTCACTCCCTACCAAGTCCAACGTCAATCACCACTGGACCAACTAACATTTAATTTTTTTATCAATATATTTTAAAAATAATTGTATGAAGTGGAAAATAGTGAATTTTTATTGAATATTAATGTAAATTTTACATTTACAATATTTGCTGTTTCACCTCATACATAATTGGAGAAAATGGAAAATATTCTCTTAAAGTGAATCATTGCAACAGAGAGAAGAGAAAATGCAAGGAATAGACAATGTATTTCAAGAAATATTGGGGAAACAAGAAACTTAGGGGTGATCGCGGTGCGGTTTGGTTCGGTTTTGATCAAAAAAGCCAGCCGAACCGCGAGATAAAAATACATGCGGTTCGGTTTAGTTCGGTTGAATTTTAAAAGGTCATTCAAACCAAACCAAACCAAACTAATGCGGCTTGGTGCGGTTCGGTCGCCGCGGTTTATCGAGATATAAAAAACATGAGAATATTATCAACTTATAACAAAATAAACGTAAAAATATTAGTATTTTATTGTTTACTTTTACATTAAATAATGGAAAATGATAAACATTGCTCTAAGGGCAATGGTTAAGGAAATAAAAATAGCAAATAAACTCTTGAAATTTGTGTATAGTAGTTTTTAAAAACAATGACGCACAATTTCCAATGCAAGTGTTACCTTTTTTGGTAACCTTAACTAGTGCCCATGTATATACAGAAATTGCATATATCCTAAAACTTTTGTATATCTTATAAAAAGAGTTTATTTTTAATAACAATATTATAGTTCTTAATCGTGTAAAATGACATATTTTAACAACCTACTATTTTATAGACTCAATTTTGATTGAGTTTATTAAGTTGAATTGTGTAATAGGTTGATTGTTTATAGTTGATATAGTTAAGTTAAGTATTGCGGTTTGGTTCGGTTTTATGAAATGAAAACCGCGAACCAAACCAAACCGTGCGGTTTTAACTAAATGCGGTTTTTTGCGGTTTCGGTTTGGATTGGTTCGGTTTACGGTTTTACTTTTGGATTGGTTCGGATATGATCACCCCTAAGAAACTTATTTGACATTTTATTGTTTTCAAATTGCATTTTTATTGTTTTAAAATATATGTATGCGGTTCGGTTTGATTTGTATCGATTTTGAAAAATCAATCCAAAATCCGATCCAATCATAACGGTTTTCACAAATGAACATCCAATAATATTTGGTTTTTTGCAGTTTTCGGTATTTTGGATCGGTTTTGCGGTTTTATTTTGGATCGGTTTAGATTTGAACCCTACGCCAACGCACCACATTCGTCACCCTATCTATTATCTTTACATCAACGCAAAATCATAACATTCCTAAAGATGAATACATATAGAGAATGCATATAATGTAAGGGAAGTGAAAATCAATGCAACTAAGTGATTAACTACTTGGAAGAAAAAAAATCAATTTATAAACCATATATAAGCTTATCAACAAAAAAATATAACCAGATATAAAAAAAATAAGTGTATCCTCATTTTCCATTGCAGGCCAAAAGAAAATAGCTATGCAATAGCTTCATGAACTGGTTCTACTCTATATGCTACTTATTGGTTTAAGCTGTAGCATTTTGCTATGTTAAGAATAATATTATTCAAAATGGATCTGGTAGCAAAGAATGAACTGTTAGAACTCGAAGTTTCCTCTTCAATCTCTACTTTTGAATCATAAATTTCTAGAGACATCTGTTTCTTGCTCCGCTTCACCGTTTGCGCAGAAGTCAGTCACTCCTTGCTTACCGTCACAATCACCTCCATGCAATGAAGGTTCGACGTCAACCTTATTAAGCGGTCCTGGACTACGACTTTTCTTGTGTTCTACAATATTTTGTAACGAATAACAATTAAAGTTCAAGTAAAAAGAGGTAAGTTAAAAGACATGAAATAGTTGAAGGAGAAAAGAATAAGTACTTTTGCAGATTATTGTCTGTCGTGTCACAGCCAAGAATTCTTCCCATTTGAACTTGCTCAATTCGCGCTTTTCTTCTTCAGATAGCTCAAAATTGGGCTCCCTCGCACACATGAAAGCGGCCCTGAAAATAAATAGAACACAGATGGTAAGTAGGTCATAGTTAATATAAGCTATGCTTTCCGCGACCGTTTCCATTTCATAACATTATCATATACATATATCCAAAGAGACCTGTTTTCGGCATGAACATGTTAGAATTCAAAGTAGTACCTGTCATACAAGCGAGCAGCTTCTTCCTGTGACGCAAAGGTCCCTAGGTGGATCTGTTTCTTGTCCACTTTTATTGCTGCTTGCCACTTCATATTTTTGAAATACACCCCTCTCATTAAACATGCTTCTTGATTCTCTCTAGGTTTTCTTGAATGTCGCTTTCTACGTTTAATAGGACGACCTGAAAATTGCAGGCTGAAATAAGTCACAACCAGATAGAGTCATAAATACCAACGGAAAATTGAATGATGCTTCAAAATTGAGATGTAGACAAGTAGTATAAATGCATGATTGCCGAGTCCATATTAGATTTCTGCATACGTGTACTCGGCAGAAATCAGGAAAGAGAAATGTTTCTTAAATAACAAACCTATACTTAGTTGACTAGGCTCCTCTTTAGATGGGCTAGAACCAGATACATTTGATGATTCAGATTCATCTTTCACATTGGTGTTCTGAGAGTTCTGGAAAACACGTGCGAAAGAGTTTAGTTCGTACAAGATTCTGGTTATCTGAGATATTAATGAATATAGAATACATCTTTAATTTTATCAACTAGGTCTACATCTGATTTGACTTTTGAACCCGTCTTTCATAAATGCTAATTGATTTACCA
Organism: Trifolium dubium; assembly: GCA_951804385.1. Taxonomy (NCBI): domain Eukaryota; kingdom Viridiplantae; phylum Streptophyta; class Magnoliopsida; order Fabales; family Fabaceae; genus Trifolium; species Trifolium dubium. The sequence goes on along the minus strand of OX638063.1, from coordinate 2,083,691 downwards.
GTTGATACTTGTTGGAAATCAATCTAAAAGTTCAACTTGATTTTAGCATGGCTATCAAATCGGAATTCAAATCGTGAATCAGAAGACCTACTTTCCGAAGTGAGTTGAATCTTATTACGATCGAAAGATGCATTGTCAATAAAATTAAGACATTTTTAAGTAAAAACAAGTGGCATAGCATAGTTATAATCTAATATATCATCTACTAACCTCATAATAAAGATTCAAGTAGTAATTTGTAAATCAAATAACAAAAATAGAAGTCTCTCACTATACAAAATTGACAAAAATGTGGTTGGCTAAACTAAGTTTAGGTATTCATTAAAATGAATCAAAATTCATCATAGTGAACCGGAATACATTGTAATGAATCAGTACTCAAGATATGATTCATGTTCAAAATAAATACACACTAGAGATTCATACCAATTGGATTTAGTTTTGTATCGGCATCTTGCAAATTTTATCATGTGAATCAAGCACGAACAGAACACAGGAACAATTTTTTATAGAACCAACAGTGGGTATGGCAGATAACAAACAGAGTATCAAAGCATCAGAAATATTCAATCATTTACTATTAGTACCTGTGTTCCAACACTGTCCAGGACACTCACAATATCCGAAACCACAGATTGTTCGCTTTTAGGATTAGCATTCTGACATAAATTTTCATAAGGAGCTAGATTTTCACAGTATAGAGGAAGTGGAGTGACAAATGAATTGTTTCCTGAGAAGTTCCAAAGGCGTTATTTTATCGTGTTCCCATAGTAACAGTCAAAAGTAAACATAGAAGAATATAAATATATGTTATCAAACAGTTACCTGAGCATAATCCCAAAAGTCTGCGCCTTCTCAAGCTTACCATTGTTACTTCCAATCGATTATAAGTGTGCAGTGGTTTACTTATGATTCCAACTTCCCTTCAATACAAAAGGTAGAGTACCTAACACTAATAGAAGATTTTCAGCAAAAAAGTTGGACCGTAAAGGAATGAAAATATTCCAAAATCAGTAAGACATTGTTGCAAAAATAAACGGTAATAATGTTATAATTCAATCGTCATAAGTCAACAAAAATAAGAAATAAGAAACCTTCTAGTTCTACCAATGAGTAATGGCTAAGAAAATCTTAGAAAGATCTACTAATGCAATAAGAATTAACATTAACATTTTTCCAAGAATGAAGACATAAATTAAACACAGAAAGCAACATCCAAATAGATATAGCTAAAATTTATCATTGCTTTTTTTTGGTCAACGATAATATGTTTCATTCATTCAATCAGCTAAACATTACATCATGTGTAGATTACTATCCACTATCGGGGTAAAGTACAAAATTAATGCAGAATAAAAAAGATACAACTATAAGCATTGCGCCTGACTTATACATCTACCGACTATGGCTACTAACTTGGCAAGCTAAAAATGAACACATACATCACCAACATACAACAACCAAAGAGAAAACAAAGAATTTGAGCCGCTTGGCCGGCCGGTCCTGATAAAATGCAATCAAATTGATTATGGATAACAAATATGTGCTTAGACCATCAAAACAAATGCAGATAAACCCTGATCATATACCACCATATAGTTTCAACAATTGTTATCCATATCAAGAAAGAATCATTCAAAACAGAATTCCAATTTGATCACAGCAGAAACAAACCCTTACCTACCAAAAACATAATCAATTTAAAATAAAGTTCTTACTATAATTTGCATATGATTAATCCCATCAAATGAAATCAAAACTAGAGAGAAAAACAGAAAAAGAAAACAATTCACCCTCAAAAACACCATCTTGAATTTTGATATGAACTCAAAAATGTCTCCTAGTTTGCCAAGTCAACACCATAAACCCCACCACCTTTTTTTCTCGGAAAATGGTAACAGAAAAGACCAAAACAAACCCAATTGACCACATAAACCAAAAACAAAATAACAAAGACTCACAAAGTCAACAATTAAAAACAAACCCACAAGGTAAAACTAGAAAAAGACTAAGTTTTTAAGGCGTCAACGCAAAATGCACCATGAACCAACCAAAAACAAAACCATTGATAAAAGAAAAAACAGTGTTTGTACCTGAACACAAAATCCCAGATAAGCCATTGTTGTTGTTTTGCAGTTTCAAGAAGATGTTGGTGTTGGTGGTGTTGTGACATGTGAGGTTCAAAAAGATTGTATTTTTATCAATTTAATGTTGTTTTTTTGTTATGTATCTAACAATTACCCTTTGTGAATTTTCTCGTGTTTTTGTGTTTGTAACGTTAGAAGAGTGGTGTGACAATAGTGTGTGTGTGTTGTGGAATTTGTGACGGTGGTTGGTTTGGTTGAAAAGTTCAATTGTCAATGATGTCCTCTTAACTCTTACTTGAAAATAAAAGGGTTAGGTGATTTTTGAGTGTTTGAGATATAAGGAGGATTTTACATTATTACCCTCTTTTAAGATTGTGTTTGCTTCTGAAAAACTAAAACGTGATTTAGTTGATATTTTTTCGGGTTTTTTTTATAAATAAATCCATGAAAATAGGAATTGGATTCTGTGTGGCAACCTTTTATTGAGTGATGAGTGATAACTTACTTTCTAGTACTACTTAAGAGTTTACAAGTACTATAAAGATTACTTTTCAAGTTCTTACCAACATCAATTTGATCTCTTGAATATTTAGTAAAGTACCAATTATAAACATTGTACAAATTTGATTATAGCAACAAGTTGTGCCGTCAAAAAAAAATTGTATAGCAAAACTCAATCTTCAAAAAATTATATCTTTAAATTTAGGCGACACAACATGATTATACATGATATTTTGAACTCGTCTTAATTTGTAGAATTATTTGTTAAATTGTTCTGAAAAAATGTTCTTGCAAGACAAATTCAACTCGTTTTAATAAAAACTTATGTAATTTAGTTTTTATTTATTTTGTTTGGTGAGTTTGATTTGTGGCCTATCTTTTATTTTTATTTTCAACTTTATTATTAATAATATTCTTGGAGGTAAATTTTTTTTTCTTTTATAACATTGGAGTAATACTCTTGTATGTGCACCTTTTACAAAGCTTTCTTTGTTTGTCCTTGGGGAGGTAGGATCGAATTGAGGAATTGAATCCTCTCATGCATTTTATGTGCTACCTTCTCTCCTTTTTAAATTTAATAGTTGATTCATTAACAAAGAAAAAAAAAACACAATGCAGAAAAGAGAAAAAGAAGAATGACTGGATAAGATAAAAACAGAATCATGAGAGGAAAGACAGAAAATGATCCAAATCCTGGAATTGATGGTGTGTTGGTGGTCATTGATCAAGAGATTCATTGCTTGATAATATTATGTGAAGAAAAACAAAGGAACTAATACTAATAATAATTTTAACATGAGTGAATAATAATATTAGGTGTTCGACTTAAATTTTTTGATATTTCCTGTCACTTAAACTATATTTTTTGGACATGTAATATGGTAGTACCTGTTTTAGTAGGTTTATGATTTTAATATGACTTGTCAATAGCATGCATAATATTTTATTTTATTTGGAGCCACAAATCAAAAAAAAAAAAATATCAATAGTGGTGAACTTGCCTACAAATAATTGTTGGAATGATTAGCAAAAATATTGTTTAAATGGAGACTACAAAAAGGCAATCAAGTTGGTCCCATAATTACAATAGTACGTATTTGACTAATTTGGCAAATAATAAATTAATTAATTAATAAAAAGAAAATTGAATAATTAAATTAGAATGTCTTTTTTTGCAAAAGTGGCACAGAGGATGTATTAGAAAATAGAATTTCCTTTCTAGTTTCTTGAAAAAGAAAACACGAAACAGAATCAAATAGTAGTAATAATCTTGGACAACAAAATAATCAAGTTAATTGTTAATAATACAGTTAGAATAGTTGATATCAGAAAGAAAAAAAACTCCAAAGTTCCATCAACAAAAATATATACTCAGCCTAAACATCCACATTAGTGCATTACTAACACTTAATTGAATAATTTTTCTGCTACTTGAAAAACAACTGATAATAATTAATTAAAAGACAGTAGGAAAAAAAACCATCATCATCCAAAGGCAGAGGAATTTACTGTAATGTGTCTAAGAGGATGTGTAATATCTGTGCCTCCAGCATGCTGCACAAACTCAGCAGGTGAAAATGTGCTTCCATGACAGACACAAACAATGCTAACTTCATCACATTTTGAATATCTGTATAAAAAACCATTCACTGTTTTCCCATTTGGTCCATTTCCTTTGGTTGATACATATGGCATTTGAGGTAAAGCCTTCTTAATTGGAACTGGAATTGTTTCTTGTTCATTGAGTTTCATTGGAATTTGTTGCAATTGCATGTTGTTTGGATGAATTTGAGGTTCTTTCACATTGTTGTGATTTCTTATGAGTTGAGATGATGCAATTTCTTCAGGTTTGTTTTTTGTGATGTTGATTTGTTTGCAAATTTTCAATTGTGTTGGTTCTGCAAATGAATTAGCTGAATGGCTTCGGCTGTGGCTGTCGGTGCTTCCACCATCTGAGCAAGAAAAAATAGCAAGAATATTATAAGACATTGAACTATTGAATGAGAAATGAAAAAGATAAACCATTGTTCGAAAAAATACATGATTTAATACATTTATTCAAGTTAATTACATATGAATAATATACATGAATGAAAGGTAAACGGTATCAAATTGTGCCGCTACCCTTTTTCTGGACTCCACAACTAGAATCTATATCAATTTCAAAATTATTTAAGATTAAAAATTGAAAAACAAATGATATACTATATCAATTATCAATTTCAAAACCATGCATGCGAGTTCAAATGATTAATAAACACAAATAGTTCAAAAAGTAAGATTCATGTAAGAAAATAAATAAATAATGAGATTTTTAATTTTCACTAACATATTATTATTACAAGTTGTGTCTAAAAACAATGAGCCCAACAATTTGTAGTATTAACTAATTTCAATTTTGTTTCAAATTCTCACATGCATTTATCATAAACACAAAATAATGAAACCATGGCACATTATATCTATCCTTTGATTAATCTTTTCTATGAAATAAAAAATCAATTTGAAAGATTATATGAACTCACTCAAACAAATATATCATCAATTAAAAAAAAAAATTTAAAAAATTCACCTTCACGAGAAGAGCTTTGATAATCAGAAACAGCTGAAGAACTACACCTCGAAGAATTAGACCCATTAGATCTCACTTTTCCATCTCCACCGTTAAAACTAACACCGTCAATTCCACCCACATTCTTCTCACTCCCAAACCAATACGGAAACGCAACTCCGTTATTTAACGGTACAAACTGCACACCCCCAAACTGTTGAAACGGAGCCATCCACGAAACGCCTCCGTTAACAAACTCCTTCTTCTCCTTCTTAAAAACCGGTTCACATTCCGGTTCATGTTCAACTTCCGGTTCAGATTCTCCAACCCGGTTTCCGCTTCCTTTTTTCTGCTCTCTCTTTCTCTTTGCCTCCATTCTCCTTAAAGCCTGAATCTCACGCTTCTGATCCATTTTCTGACCCGAATTTAACCCGGATTCTAATTCAAATTCGGGTTTTGATTTTTCCACTGGTTTTTTAAAAGCTCCACCAATGGATAAACCTAAATCAAGCTCAACCTCTTCAAATTCCACCATTGTTGAAAATGAAAATGAAAATTATTATTACTACAGCTTCATATGCAAAAATGAAAATGGAAAATGAAAAAAATGGTGTTGAATTTTGAGTTTATAAAGTGGGGTTAGGAAAAAGAGAAAGGAAGGACACGTGGCGGAATATGAGAAGTTGAGAAAAGCGGTTATTGACACGTAATGAGCGTTAAGAAAGGAAGCACCGCTAAATAATCGAGAATCTGTTCTGGTGTGAGAAGATTCTGAGAAAGACACGTGGATGTTTTGCTTTGGAAAGTGGGAATAGGACACGTGGTGGATTATAAGGGGATAGTGTGGGAGGGTAATAAGGGACACGTGTGGGAATTGAGTAAGGTAGTCATGACAAAATCTAAATTTGATATTTTATATATGAGATTAATTATCATGCACCGTCGGAGTAAAATTTTTTACACAAGCAACCAATTACAATTCATCTTTTGTGTGACTTTTAAGTTAAAATTGATTAAAGTCAAATAATTCTCATAATCCAACGGGTATATTTTGTCGACAGTATAAAAAATCTTTATACTGTCGATGCATATCAATTAAATCCTTTATATATTAGGACATGCACCAATTTAAAAGTAAAATTTATTGCATGTACTTCCTTCAAAATAATTATCACAGTTAATTAATTTAAGTTTGTTAATCCACAATTTTAATAATTAATATTTTTAATTATATATTTTTAAAAATTTGATATTTTAAAAATACTGATTGATATAAATCAAATAGAATATTATATTTACATTTAAGTATTACTATCTCCATACTAAAATATAAGTTATACTTTGGTCATTACACGTTCGTCAATGCACAATTTTTATCACTAATATTTTTAATTGTGCATTAATAAAAATTATAAAATTTGATATTTTAAAAATACTTATCAAAATAAATCGAACAAGATCTTGTATACTAATATTTACATTTATAAATTATGAAGAAAAAAACGGTTAAAATAAGATAAATAAATAGTGTCATTCAGTCAAAATAAAATCTTATATATTAGGATGGAGAAAATATATTAATACAAAATCGAGATAATTCAAATAAAATCTTATTAATAATATATATTAATATTTTGACACATAAAAATATTTAAGAGTAAAAAATAACCTCACCAAAATATACTCCCTCCGTCCCAAAACTATTGTCCTTTTAGCTTTTTAATTTTGTCCCAAATCTATTGTCCTTTTCGGAAATCAATGTAAAATTAAAGTTAATTTACCATTTCTATCCTTACAAAAGTTAAAGCATTAATTAAATATATTTTCTCTTTCTTAATAAAGGGTAAAAGAGACTTAACTTATCAATATTTATTGTTTCTTAATCTACGTAAATAACATTAAAAGGACAATAGTTTTGAGACGGAGGGAGTACTGTTTAAAAGTAATTTTTACGAGAATGGGATGGGACATGACGATGAGTTTGTGTACCTCATTGGCCTGTACTTGCGGTGGGACTTGTTGGAAAAAGGGACACGTCATCCACATATTTGGAATTTATTTTACTCGTGCTCTGTCATACATTAGTAATTACTGGCTCCATTTCATAATACTATTGATTTAAAAAATTGATGAATACATTTAGACAAAGATTTAATTTAAAATTCTTTTTATTAAAAATTTAATCTAAATTTATACATCAGATATTTTGTATTATTTTTTATAAAAAAATTAGAAAAGGTGAAAAATTTTATTAATATTACCTCCTGTCCTTATTATAAGAAGAAAATAACTTTTTAAATATATAGAATGTTTGATGTATCTAGTTCATACATCAAATATTCTATGTATCTAAAAAGCAAATTTCTTCTTATAATAAGGACTGGAGGGAGTATTTGACATTAATGATCTTTTTATAATTATTTTTAACGAGAGTATTTAAAATGAAATTGTTAATTTTTTTTTGTCTGGTAACTTAACTGTTAGAAATTTACTCTTTAAGAGTCTGTTTGGATTGATGGTATAGAATGGAGCGGAGCGGAATGGAACATAACGGAATGGAATGAAGCGGAACGGAATGGAATAGTCATTCCATACCATTGTTTGGATATTTTACGATGGAATGAGGTTAATATCCCACTCCATTGTTTAGAAAGTAGACGGAGCAGAATGAACTATAACTTGTTTATTCCAATTTTATCCTTTATTTAAAAAACAATATTTTTTGAAAAAAAAAGATATTTTTTTTCAATATGAATCCCTTTTTCTAGGATTCAATTTTACAGATCTAAACTAATCCCTTTCGTGTTCTACAAACCAATCCCTCTCATTAATATGTTTTTCAATGAAAAGAGATAAATTAATTTTACCAAAACTAAGTGGGAAATGAATTTTTTGTCAATTGAATCAATCTCTTTTACAGAAACGTGAACCAATCCTTTTTTTTCAATTGAAAGTGATCCCTTTTTCAATTTTATTTTTCTTTCTTTCTGTACAGAAACATTATAAACAAAGAAAGTCATGTTCATGATGCATATTACATATGAGGAAGAAGCAACAAGTATGGGAAAAACAAACAACACAATATATAGGGAGTGACGCAAGAAGATGAGAGTGAAGAATGAGAATAATATTATAAAATTAGGGATAAAGTTGTAATTGTTAAATTAATCTGTTCCATTCCATCACATACACCCGAAATTGGGAGGAATAGAAAATTGGAGTAATGGGTGGTATTGGATGAAATGAGTTTCATCTCACTCCATTCCGTTCCATTCATATTTTGCAAAACCAAACAATGAAATCTAGTTCCATCCCATCCCATCTCATTCCATTCCACCACTTACCATCAATCCAAACAAAGCCTAAATGAATAAGTGGACATATCAGATTCGAATCTCGATTTCTTATCAATTAAGTTAGACTCATAAGAATACAATGTTAAAGCTCATATTAACTTTCTCTTATAAATAAATATAGATGTAAATAGATAACGAGCCTTCTACCAAAAAAATAAAAAGAACGAGCCTTAAAATAAGGTACAAGTTGCAAACTCTTGTTCACTATATTGTATAACAAAATCAAAGGTCATTAGACCGGCATCTTCTTCAAAAGTTGCCCTTGCATGAAGCTGAAAAAACAAAACAAAACAAATATAATATGAGTATTAATATATGCAACAACAAAAAGAAAAATCTCTTCTTGCTTATTTTGGTTAACTATCAACACACACTCTAATGCTCTTTTCCACAGGCAAAATTTTTATTAACTACTCTGCCCCTATTTGGTTCAGCATTTAAAAGCTATAGACGTGCATTTGAAACATATATCAAACGTAATTTTGTGATATTAGAGGTATACGGACGTTTGGCAATCACTTCTAATAGGGTTGATCCATTAATGAGACTAACACGAGGTCTCATATGATCAAGCCATATATAGGTCAATAACTCTTAATTGAGAGAAACTATATATAAATTTTGAATATACAAGAAAATAAATAAGTTTAGATACCAAAATGATTTACCTCTTGATGTAATAGTAACAAAAATCTGCTAAGATGAAAGACTGAACGAACTCTATTACTTGAAGAACCACCATCCAATAATAACCATAACCGAAGAAAAATAGATATCTCCCTCGAGTTTCATAAATCTACAAAAGGTTAGAAAACATTATAATATGCATTATTCAATGTATTCCCATCTTAATATACTTTACATTCCCTATGGTTTATAGAGTTTTATTTAAAAATTATTAACTACAGGATTACATTCCCATAGTAATATATTTGATTCGAGATCGAAATTAGCGTCTAATAGTATCTTTTTGTGTGTGATTGATGTTTATGTGGTAGTTTGCGTCTTTGCGACATGAAGAGTGTCTTTCTAATTAAGAATGGGATTAGAGGGACCTCTATTAGGTGGTAAATGTTTTGGTTTTTATTTATTGTTGTTCCGCTTATATACGATACATTTGTCTTGTAGTTCCTCTTTTACTGATCTCTGCTCGTCTTGTGCATTGATCTGATTATTAATAATAATATATTTATTGTTCAAAAAAAAAATTAAGCTATACATAGTTTTTTTAATATCAACCCTCAGATTTATAGAGCAACATAGTTTTAATAGTCTATAAGTCACGAAGTAACTAAAATCTAACTGAGTTGGTTTACTCATAAATCAAATCCGATTTTTTTTCAAAATTTGTCTTTACATATATATTTAAAATACCACCAACTATTTTATTATATTTATAATTAAAATACCAATAATAACTATTTTATTAAAAAATTAGAAAAAAAATTAATGATCAATCTTACATGAATAGCCCAATAAGCAAGTGCGAAGAATCTTGAGACACCAAGAGCAAATACATAATATCCTGTAAATGTTTCAATCATCTGAAAATTGAAAACATACACGTCAGAATTACAACATATATACTACATTTATAAATAAATGTGCATTTTTATTGAATAATAATTAATATGTCTAATCTATTAATTATTCAATAAAAATACATTTTTTACATATAAAACTATAGTAGAACACAGTCCATAGAGTTTAAACCTTTGCATTTTGCATATAACGAATTTGAGGAAGTATTGCAACAGTTTCCACATACAAAGTGAATGCAAAAACGACTCGAGCTATCCAATAATGAGGTGTCATTGGTTGGACTAGTACTGCTAGAATTGCACAAGGAACCACCTATAGTACACAATCAATAAAAATGTTTCAAGTAAATATGCAACAAAATGTAAATTATATTATTCTTTCAACACAAACAATAAAATTGATGTATCTGAATATTATAGATAAAATAGTATATCAGTTATTTAATAAATTTATAAAGTAAAATGTTTCTTATAATAAGACTAAAAATATATAGGAAGTGACACGTCAACATTGTTAATAATTTAAAAAATTAAATATAACTATATGTGTCAGTGTCATGTTGATGTCAGATAAGATACATGTATAACTCTCGGATATGTTTAATTTGAGTAGTTTTGTAGTTCAATGCTTCATGATATAGAATGACACAAGAGAAAGTGAAGATGAAACCATATTATTTACCAAAAAGGATAACCGCATGTTGTCAAACTCCTTGATATAGGATGATTTGAGTCTGAATCTAATCAACCAAATAATTGTTAAAGTTAACAAGAGATATAGAAAATCAAACACAGTGCGGTAGTCAGCCTCCATGTGGATGCTACAAATTAATCTTGTTATTAGGTATACAACTGTGAGCTCTTGGAACTTGAGGGATAAACCTAAAAATATAAAATTGTTCTTTATGTTAGCATGAAGTAAAAACTTATTTCTTCGGGTTTTTATTATCAGAAACATTTATATAATTTTTTTGAATTCATTGAATAAATGATGCATCAAATGTATCATTTATTTAATAAACTTAAAAAATAAAATGTTTTTTTATAATAAAAATGGAAAGGAGTAAAACATAACAATTCACTAATGAAATAGATAATTCAGATCAAATAAACACTATATGGGATAGGCATAACACTACTTAAAAATAAAAATAGTATACAAACAAAAGAACATGACCGTGACATTTATGTGGAATATTCATTAAGCTTGCCCCAAAAATATATAACTAATGCTATTAAGTTTTCACAATTATTTATTTAGGAACATTGCAAAACACAAAATAAATAAGGATTCATGGTGGAAAGACATTTGTTTAATACACAATCAATTACATTTTGACATGTTTTTTGGTCGATTTGAAATGTTTATATAAAACTCATTGTAATTTAAGTTGGATTATCTCCGTAATACACTTTAATTAGTTATTAAACATTAGGTGGTTTAGACTTTAGACTTAATAGAAAGGACCATGATTCGATCTTCCGCAAATGCATTTGGCAAAGAACTGAAAACACTTGATACCAAAATTTATTTTGAAATTTTGACTACTAATGTCCCTTTCTCCTAGAAATCAAGGGTAAAAACAAAAACAAAAAATAGTTATCAAATATTTATTTGTCAATGATTAACAATATCAATTTAATCAAAGCAATATCGACTCATAAAATTTCAGCCCAAATAGTTAATGGACTCTGTCTAAAGAGACTTAATAGTTAGAGATAATTAGTTGATTCAGTGGTTGATTGATACTAAATTTAATAGGAAAAATACGACTCTGTCCTCCAAATGCGTTCGGCTGAAATCACTTGATGTCATAACCGATCTCTAAATCAGATTAAACTGACGGTAAAAAAGTACCGAACTCAATTCTAAGTGATAAATCAAATTTTAGCTAAATTTTATTTTGTGATTTTGCTCGAACATGTATTAGTCTAGTGTCCCCTTTACTCAGCAAGAAATCAAAAAGAAAAATAAAACAATCAAGACAATGAGAGACCATGATCCTTAATGTCAATGTTTTTCGTATTCTATTATGAATTGAATCTAATTTCACCTCAAAACCCCAATTTAAAGAAGAGGCGATTATCTAATTCAATATTATCAAATTGGGTTCATAAAACCCTATTTGCAAATGAAAATTGGTAACATATATATTCACGCTTTTAGAACAAATGTGATTATTGGATTGAGATTAGACGATCAAATTCCAAGTTCATATATATATTTGATTTCGATCCAACAATTTAGACATTTATCTTAAATGCGTGAATGGGGCAATATATAAACAATTTGGACAATGTGTAATTTTTTATGAGAAATTAAGAAACGAAGTCAAAAAAAAAAATGAGAAATTAAGAAACGTACCCGAACAAGTCTTGTAAACAAAGAGCTTGTATACAAGAACAGCAAGACCAACAGTATGGGTTGTACCAGAGGCTATGAAGAAAAAATCAGGTTCTGTGATAGTGTACCTTAAAATCACTACACCACAAAATGCAATCAATAACCCCAAAAAGATCTTCACTTTCATTGATCTCTTACTCAACCATCCAGACAAAAAATTCACTGCCAAATCCTTCTTTGATCCCATTTTGTGACCAAAAGAATAAAATTCAGCAGCTAAGATAGAGGAGGTATTATTTTTCTTGATTTTTATTTGTGCTCACACAATATTTTAGAGTGATTTAGGTGGAGAGTAATATTAGAAAATAATATATTTTATATTTTTGGAATAGAATAATATATTTTTTATTTGATATTGAGACCACATATTGACTATGGAAACCGTTTCATTAAAGTCCAATAGGAAAATATGGAAAGTCTTGAATGTGGATCTGTTTTGGCAAAAAAAGTAATATTATTCTATTTTGTAAAGCAAAAGGAAAAGGTTTTCTTTGACGCACTTGAATTACTTGCTTTCTTACTATTATTTTTTTGGTCAACTTATTCTTATATCAAATAATTTTTATTTAATGAGAGTTTCCATGTCTCATAAACATTTAAATAATCTGGATTTTCGAGGGTGAGAGTGTGTATAGTGGTTGAAGTTTATTTTCCTTTAATTAAAGATTGAGGATTTGATCTTTTATTGGATATGAAACAGTTTTGAATCTCTAGGTCAATTGTCTCATCCATTGAAATGCTTCCAATCAAACGAGAAATATAGTATTGTGTTCGGCGGTTAATATCTTAGTTTCAATAAAAAATAAGAAATATTTAAGTTTTACCTCAAAAAATAAATTTAAAATTTCTATCTAAACATAAAATGGTATACCATAAAAAATTTAACTTTTTTTTATCAAGAAAAAAATTAACTTTCTCAAAGTATATATTTTTTTTCTTCGAAAAATTCAGTGACGAGACACACACACACACAAAATATCTAAGCTTTTTATATAAAATATTCATCAAATAGTTTATTAAAGAATAATATAATATTTATACATATGAAAAATAATTAAAAAAATAGTGAGTAGAGATGGATGGAGAGAGAGATGGCCGGAGAAAGATGAATGGTTAGATCGGCCCAACACTAACCGAGACTTAAAACAGATATTAAAGTGAGACTTTTTTGCTTTAAATGTTTTTATCAATAATATTTTTGTTTTATTTATATTTTTTAATCATTAAATTTTTTGAACATTTTTTTTAAACAAATTCATTTATTAAATTATCATAAAAAAATTATTTAATATTTTTTTCAATCTATAATAAAGTAATACATTTAGTTTTTGCGATTATTGAAGACGCTTTGGTTGGACCAACAACAAAAATAACATTTACACTAATAAAAGTGACCATAACCGATTACTTTTCTAAGAGACCATTTATTAACTGATAACATTTTACACTCTTAATCTTGGATATGAAAACTTCAATTCTCTAAAAAGATCAATTTTTTTTGGTTGAACAAAGTATTTTTCCAAGTTCATAATCTTATCTTTTATTGTTGTTCATCATGGTGAATTTGTCACAAATAGTGTGTGAGAGAGATGGAAATGTCAACATCACAAAAGAGTGTTGCATTTGAGCAAAAAGAGTGAAAAGAGTTACCAACCACAATGTACAGTGTGTTGTTGCTTCAGAATGCCATCTATAGCCCCTGAGGCATGATCTGATCAAAACAAATGTTCTCCCTCATTCCTTATTCAGGAATTTACTTCAGAACAAATGCTAAATGCTAATCTGATCTATAGTACCTCTTTATTTATTTTATTTATTTATCTTGACGAAATTCTTTTAACTTCTCTTTATATGAAAATTATCCTAATCACAAGTTTGAAGAAGTAGAATAAAAAAAGTATAAAAGAGATATTTGTTTATACATTCAGAAGAATAAATGTAAAAAAAATAATATAAAAACATTAAACTAATTAAGTTATAGTTGTAAACTCTTCTTCAATACATTAAAAACCAAATCAAGATCATTAAACAGGCATCTTCTTCAAAAGGTTCCCTTGCATGAAGCTGAGAAACAAAACAAATTGAAAATGAGTAATATATACACCGAAAAAAAATTCTTACATGATTTCATTTTGCTAACAACACACTTTAATCATCGTCGGTCCTAACGGTGACCCTTTTCGCCCACCCTTAAGGTCACCACTGACTCTAAGTCTTCACAACATTAACACTCATTTTTTTACGAGAAAATAGTGAAATAATGCATAAAAAATTACTATTTAGAAGAGAAAAAAAATAGTCTACCTCTTGATGTAATAGTAACAAAAGTTTGCCAAGATAAAAGACTGCACTATCTCTGATAAAAAAATCGCTAGCATCCAAAAATAGCCATGGCGGATAAAAAATAGGTACTCCCCTCCAGTTTCATAAGTCTACAAAAGGTTAGAAAACGTTATACATTATTTAATAATGTGCTCCCATCGTAATATGATTCACACAAATTTTTATTTCAAAACTTTCTTATCTTATGAGTTATGAAATGAGCTACTATTCTAATTTGCTATGGACATTGTCCATTTTGAGAATATTGGAATAAAAATTGAAATCAGATAAGATAAAACTAATTAATATCATAAATGTAAAATATACTACAATAGAAAAGAGTTTTAAATTATTTTTTTCGTTTTATAACGCTCAAAATTACTATTATAATTTATAAGTCTTGCTGTTATAGGTATGATACCTATAACGCTTTAAAAACGTTGTTATATGCCATATTTTTGATATTTTTTTTGGTAAGACATGTTTTGATATATTTAAAATGTTAATGACTATATATTTTAATTTCTACGCGTCAATTTATTTTTTTCTTATACTAGCAATTTATGTTTGTATAACTATATTGACTAACAATATTTAAAGAATTATAAAAGTTTAATGAATCTCACATGAATAATCCAAAAGGCCAGTGAGAAGAATCTCGAGATACCAAGAGCAAATACATAAAATCCTGTAAATGTTTCAACCATCTGAAACATATATGTCATAATTAAAATATGCTCTATAAGACATAAAAAAGTTAGTATATATATGCAGAAAAAAGTCTAGAAGCTTCATACCATTGATTTTTTCATATAACGAAGTTGAGGAAGTATGGAAATAGTTTCCAAATATGTATGGAATGCCCAAAGGACACGAGCTAACCACATATGTTGTGTAAATCTTGGATGGACTACTATTGCCAAAATTAGTGTAGGCACCACCTTATACACAACAATGAACAAAGTTATTTTTGAAAAGAAAAAAAATTGAACTTAATTAATATGAAAACATAGCATTGAAAATAATTTGAATATTTCAAGTAAATTAATGCACCATATATATAACACATTCTTTAAATGCATACATACAAGAAATTTTCTAAATTATGATCTATAGAATTGAATAACAAATTAGAGAATATATAATTATAATTATATTTACCAAAAATGATAGCCACATGTTGTCAAACTCCTTGATATAGGACGACTTGAGCTTAAATTTTATCAACCAAATAATGAGTAACGTTGTTAAGAGAAGTATCAAATCCAACAAAGTGTGGATGTTAGATTGTATGTAGACAGTACAACCTATTCTTGTTGCTATAAATAAAGCTGTTAGCTCTTGACTCTTGAGGGACAAACCTAAAAATATGGAAATTAAAGTTCTTAAGTTAAAATACATCAATCCATACAAAATTTTGTTTATTTTAATGGTGAGAAACTAAGAAAGTTACGTACCGGAGCAACTCTTGTGAACAAAAAGTTTGTATATAAGGACAATAAGGCCAATAATATGGATTGTTTTAGAGGTTTCAAAGAAATAATCTGGATCTTCGATAGTAAACTTTAGAACAACCAAAGCACAAAAAGCAAGCAATATTCCCAAAAAGATCTTCATTTTCATCGATCTCTTCCTCAACCATCTTGACAAAATAATCACTGGGGAATCCCTCTTTGAACCCATTTTGTATCCAAAAATATAAATATTCAACAACAAAATATGGGTATTTTTATTTGAGTTTGTACTTATGCTCACAGCAAAAAATAGTGGATTAGAGAATTGGTACACTATGATTTTACAACCAAGTAGTAACTTGTTAGCTTATGTATTTGTAAAAGGTTAAAACTTAAAAGACTTCATAGTCTCTTTGTATGTAAAAGGGGCAAAAAAATTAATATTAATATTTTATGTATGTAAGGCCGATCCAAAGATCAAATAGTCAAAATCATAATTTTTAAGTCTCAAAATTTTAGAAAAAAAAGGCTTAAATTTTTTAATTTAGTTATAGTTATAAATATATAACATTAATCAATAATATAATATTTGCTTAATTCTGTTAATTAGTTAAGTTGAGGGCTTCAACGCAAATTAAATTCTACTTACCTTAGATTCAAACAAAATTTGATTTATTTTATTTTATTCTTGTATTAAATTTTGTGTTAATTTTTTAAATTTAAAATGCCTCAGAATGAGACAAAATATTTTTCCGATGTACCAAAAAAATGAAATAAAATAAAAAAAAGGGATAGAAACAATATGGTTAATAAATTAATTAGAAGAAGGAAGAGTGAGCGAGAGAACACATATTTACATCGCAACGAAGGCACAACTTAGTGTAATGATAATGTTTTGTTCAAACAAAAAGATAATGGAATAGATTAATTCTGATTGCTTCACGATATATAGCTGCATATTGAATGGTAAAGACAAAAATTACAAAAATTATCCCTTAATAAAAGATTTACAAAGAGTCATCGTGAGTTTAACCCAATTGATTAAAAATATCGCACGTTATGTGTAAAAACCGAAGTTTGAACATGGAAGCAAATATGATCCATTTATTTGGTTTGAACCAACTCAACACATATCTTTACTCGAATCCGTTTGAATTTCATTTGAATCATTTAGTTGAAATTTCAAGTATTGTTTGATTTTTTTTTGACATAAAAGTATAGTTTGTTTTTTTTAGTATATCGGAAATAGAAATTACTCCTGGCAAGGATCGAACTCTAGACCTCCCCTACTCAATCCATATTCCTCAGTTCTCACCACTTGAGTTATTCTACATGGACAAAAGTATAGTTTAATTAAGATAACAAATTTGTGATGCCAATTAAAGACATGAATTCACGTGCTCAACATACATATTTAAAATAGTTGTTGCATTTTATATTTTGATAATATATTTTAAAATGTGTTGAAATTTTAATTTTAATTTTTTTTCATAAATATGATGTCATTTAATTATAATTTTTAGCAACTTTTTTAAAAAAATATATTTAATTACTCTTATTCACCTAACCTAAACTAATTAACTAACACACTCATCAACAGGTTGAATCGATTCGAGTTTGATAAAAAAAAATGAGTTTTAGGTTCAACCCAAATAAATTTATTAAATTTGATTGAGTCAGATAACATGTTGGACTTAAAATATAAGTTGGCGAAAGTAGAGAAGTATGTTACGCCTAGGAGGGAACATATAATCACTTGATATTAGAATTTGTCATAAATCAGATATTAGTCGACTAGTCGGCCAGACATAAACTAATGGTGAAAAAAAAATAGAGAAAAGTATGACACCAATTGACATAATCAATATCTAGAGCAAATTAAACATCATCCATGGTGAAGCTCCCACTTAGCTTTGCAACTTACGATATGGAAGAATTGTCTCATGAGGCTTAAATTAATCACTTATTCACAAATATACAGTCTTAGCTACTTATCTTTCCAAAAGAAAATGGTGAAACCACATCACAAATTATCTGAGAACTGCAAGATTTAACAACATTATACATGAAAAGTGTTTTTCTTTTTACCAAAATGATAAGAGTTTATACATAATCTTTCAGAATTATGCTATAAAAAAGCCTCAAATTAAGTTACATTATCAAATTCATCTTCAATACACCCTAAACATTACCAAGTTCTAAACGGGCATCTTCTTTAAAATTTGTCCTTGCATGAAGCTGAAAAACAAAAAAATTTTAAAGTAAGTAATAATTCATACAAAAAAGTGTTTGGTATACAATGTCATTTCGCTAGCACCACAATTTTTCTCTTATCTCTTCGATTTGTATCTTTTTAAAATAAGAATTTATCTTTATATGAGAGAAAATATAAAATGGTTTACCTCTTTATGTAATAGTAACAAAAGTCAGCTAGGATTAAAGATTGAACTATCTCAGATATAAAAACTGCAAGCATCCAAAAATAGCCATGTCCAAAGAAAAATAGATATTCTCCTCGAGTTTCATAAGTCTGCAAAAGGTTGAAAAACATTACCATTGTCAATTTCACATTCTCCATGGTAATTATACAAAGTTTGTTACATTATTAAACAAAAAAAGATGTCATTTATTTTCTTGACATATATAATATAATCCACTTTGATGATATTTGAATAAATTAAAAATTATGGATATAAATTCAATCATTTGACAATGATTAAAATTATATCATGATACATAACTACTCCAAATTAAAAGTAATTTTAAAGTATGATTATTTTTCATTAAGAATGCAATTATACTAAACAAAATTAAATTCTTACAATATTCATGCAATTCTTGTGATAAATAGAATATTTATGATTAAATGCCCTGGATTAGTAGACTCAATAGGCCGGAGGATACTGATAGTAAAAAAAAATTAATTTTATGAAATAACAATTCTTACAAAACTTGATTTTTTATATTTAAAATGGCCATGACTATTTTCACATAGCAATTTAAGTTTCTATGACTGAGGCATATGATATTTGAGAAAATATATAAAAAAATAACAAATCTTACATGAATAATCCAATAAGCTAGTGAGAAGAATCTTGAGATGCCAAGAGCAAATACATAATATCCTGTGAATGTTTCCACTATCTGAAACATATATTAGAATTAAAATTTATACTCTACGAGGTGTCCAAAAAGATATACTCTTTCAACTTTGGTTATAAGTAAATATTTTTTTGAACAACATTTTTTAATTTTTTTTATTGAATAACTGATATATTTGACCAAGATCAATGACCAAATATATTAATTATTTAATAAATTCTAAATATTTATTTATAATTAAAAAAATAAATAAAGTATAACAAAATTGAATCAAGATGTTTCAAACCTTCGCCTTCTGCATATAACGAAGTTGAGGAAATATTGATATAGTTTCCAAATACCTAGCGAAAGCCCAAGTGACTCGAATTATCCAGGTATAAAGTGCAGATGGATGGATAAATAGTGCTAAAATTGTAGATGGTACCACCTTGTACACAAAATTATTAATATGTTATTTTCAACTTTTCTTCCTCTTATGAATAATGAACATACATATATAACTTAAAATATAATGTGTTATTTTCAACTTTCTTGAATGTTTCAAGTAAATTCATCATGTAACATATTTTTTGAATGCATTGCATATAAAAAAATAATAATAAATTAATATCTAGAATTACCAAAAAGGATAACCACATGTTGTCAAACTCCTTCATATAGGATGACTTTAACTTGAATCTTATCAACCAAATGACCAATAATGTTGACAAGAGAAGTGACAAATCTAGCACAGTGTGGATGTTACCCTCCATGTAGACACTACCCCCAAATCTTATTGCTATGAATAAAGCCGTGAGCTCTTGGCTCTTAAGGGATATACCTAGAAAATAATAAAAATGTTATTTAGATTTTAGGTTGTAGATAAATATCAATCAAATTTTATGAGATAGACATATTCATCAACTAGCCACAAAAAACACGACTAATGTCAATCAAATTTCCACAACCATTTTATCACTTCAAAAATAAAATCAAATATAATGAATTTTTAAATTCATATTAATAGAACATATTCCTTCCTTCGGAAACATAAAACTCATTTCTCTTCAATAAACAAAAATCTCTTCTACAATTTAATATCCATGCCAAAAATTCTCTCAACTCGTTTTCCAATATATCTTATGTTGGAAAATAAAGGATTGTTGGACTAAATTTGATTTGATGCGGCCACCATGTTAACGTTTGATGTTTATGAACATCAGATATTGATCAGACGAATCAAAAAAAGTGTAAATTTAACTTTATTTTTAACATTAAAAATCCGATTATAAATCTAGACCGTTTGATGGTGGCCACATACATGAGACCACACAAATTTGCTGATTGCAAAAAAACTAAGTCGATGTTGGATGTAAATGGTTAACTAATGAAATAAGATTATTTGCATTCAATTTTTTTTGCGTTTTACTACATTTGTATTACCTTTCAAGATGTTTGGTGTATTTTGATCATAATATAAACTATCTTCACTCATTCTCTCTTCGACACACATTTGAACTAATTAATGCAAGACTTGTAGTCGAATTCAACAACAATCGTGATTATAATTTTAGTTTTTGTTTAAAGAGACGCGCATGTAACCTAGTTCATATAGATTACTCTAAGGACCCATTTTCTCAAAGGTGAAATAAGACAATTGTGCCTAAAAAAAATCAAGACAATGTCCAAATGATGAGAAATTAAGAGTTACTTACCAGAGCAACTCTTGTGAGCAAAGAGCTTGTAAATGAGGACAATCATGCCAACAATATGGGTTGATTCAGAGGCTATGTAGAAAATATCTGGATCTCTTATAGTAAATTTAAGAGCAACCAAAGCACAAAAAGCAAGCAATATCCCCAAAAAGATCTTCACTTTCATTGATCTCTTCCTCAACCATCTTGTCAAAATTTCCACAGGAGAATCCCTCTTTGATCCCATTTTGCATAAAAAAAAATTTTAAAAAAATTGAGAAACCAAAATATGGGTATTTTGTTTTGTGACACTAGGAGAACATGCAATTGATGGTTTCATATATATTGTGGCAATTTAAACCGTTGCTGAAAAGTCCAAATGGCAAATTTGGACTATCTTAATGTGGGCACTATTTTGGCAGAAAAATAAAACTATTTTTTCCTTTCTAAAAATAAAGTGAAAAGTAAAATTCTTGAATTATTTCCTCTCTTTGTTTTTTAGTCAAGCTTGAATTACATACTTTTATCTATTCGTTTAGGATATATAATATATACAGTATTTGTAAATTAATGAGAGTTTCCTTATTAGTACAATAGGACGAATATTTTAAAATTTTCTTTTTGACTGGTATTATTTTAAATTTCTATTTTAAGATGAAATTGTTAAACAAAAACAATATACCTTTTTAAAATAATTTTTGGTCAGCACACAAAAAAAATCAATTTTTTCTAAAAATTTTCTAAATTTTTTTAATTTACTATGATGTATAAATTTTTTCCTTATGCTCCGTGCATAAATAATGAAAATTGCTTAGTGCACCCCTCAAATTTCTAGCACACCTCTCAAGTACACCCCCCAAATTTCTAGTACACCCCTAATTTGGGGGGTGTGTTAGAAATTTGAAAGGTGCACTAAACAATCTGGTTGGGGTGCATTAAAAATTTGAGGGGTGCGTCAAGTAATATGGAGTATTTATGCACGGTGCATAAGCATGACTTATGCACAAAACTTTGGTGCATTTCAGATATCTATGTGAGCCTTGTATGCATGATATCATTATTTTATAATTTATTATTCCATGTTAATAAATATTCAATCATTTCAACTCAGCATATTAGTTTTTTTTAATTATGAGAACATTTTTTTCTCATCGTCAATCAATTCTTTTCTCATTTTCAACTCAGCATATTAATTTTTGGTCCACTTTAATATGTGGTCAGAGTTCGATTTCTAACTCGTGTGTATGTAGAAAATTCGATTAGAATGAGAGAACTCACCTTATATGTTCCACAGACAGAGATTAATCATCACTAACGGCAATATAAACTTCGTACGTACTAATATCATAGTAATCTAAATAGAAAAAACTAGTTCATATATTACAGTAATTACGTAACTTATGTTGCAAAGATTTGATTTCGCTAGTATAAAAAAATTATAATTCAAAAAACTATTAAATTTAGAGAGAAAAAACATGTGGGGTAAACAATTGTCTATAGATCTTAGCTCAAATGTCAGAGTTACCAAAATTGATTGAACCCCGACATCTCTACTCTATGTGAGTGAATTTTTAATAATTTTACTAAAAAAAAGAATAATTTACTGATTGGATTTCCCTAATCTTATAATAAAAAATCCAAATTTTTATCAAGATCCAAATCCTTGTTTTTACGGAATCCAAAACCCATTTTTATTTTATTTTTGGAAAATTTTCCCTTCCACCCCTACATTTAAACTTTCACCCCTACGAATTATTCAATATTCCAAATTTATCCCTCTTGCCAAAAAAAAAATTACACTTCATTTACAAATTTATCAGTTTTCCAAACATTTCATACCGGAACACTTAAAAATTGTTCCTATTAAAATTCGTACCGAAACACTTGAATATTAATACCGGAAAACTATCAAAACTATTCCGGTATTACAAATATCTACATTATTCTTGTATGATGAATACAGAGGACATTAAAAAAACAAAAGTTAATGAAATAAATTGTAAACAGAGCAAGGGTGCGACCAGAATTACCAACCCATTAATTTTTTGATAAAAAGAACAAAATTTTAGGATGTAAACAAAGCAAGAGTGTGAATTAAAATTACCAACCCATCAAAATTTTCAATCAAATGACAAAGATTTATGACAAATTTTCAATTTTGTTAAGTGGTAAAATTTTAATCTAAAGACTATGATATGATTATAAAGACTATGATATGATGTTGATTTATGACAAATTTTCAATTTTGTTAAGTGGTAAATTAATCTACTTTTTTATGACAAATTGAAAATTTATTTACTTAAAAATCTATTAAAACAGAGATTTTTTCTAATATTGTGGCAAACCCATTTTTCTTTTGTCATTCTTTATAGACTAGCTAGTCTATCTCACAATAATAAAAATAATCTAATAATAATACTCTCATTCAAAAGAAAAAAACTATAACAATACCCAAATGCATATATCTACATCACTTGTAGGTTAATCAAAATTGTCTCTGGCCCCCCATGGTTCAACAACATTAAAACTTTTGATATAGAGTTTTATTGTCTATTGCGTTCAAGTCTTTTTAAGATATTAATCTTTACAATTGTGTGCATAAGATATTCGATTTACATATAAAAAGAGAAAACACATAAAAATATATATTATTGATATAATTCATAGGGTAATCGTGGAGTCAAAATAACTTGCAATGGAGTTAACTTAGGCAAGGTTATACCCAACCCTTCTCTCATATCAACAACTTCATCCATTGGCACTTCAAAATCAAATCCTTGAAGCAAACGAGCAAGTGTAATGAGACTAACTTGTGTAGCAAACATAGAACCAGGACAAGCTCTTCTCCCTAATCCAAAAGGAAGATACTCAAAATGATGACTTTCATGATCAATTTCTCCATTCTCATTAATAAATCTCTCAGGCAAAAACTTTTCAGGCTCTAACCAAATACTTGGATCTCTATGTAATTTCCACACATTGGCAAATACACGTGTCCCTTTTGGTACATAATAGCCTTGAATGTAACAATCTTCGGTTCCTTCATGGGGTACTAATAATGGACCTGGAGGGTATAACCTTAAAGTTTCTTTGAAAATTGCTTGTAAATAAACTAGATTTTTTATGTCTGGTGATTCTACCCTTCTGTTCTTACCTATGTGATGTTCAATTTCGTCTTGTGCGCGCTTTAAAGCATTCATATTATTCAACAATATGGCTAGGATCCATGTCATTGTTGTTGATGTTGTGTCTGACCCGGCTAGCATAAGATTCTGAATATAAAAAACAAAGTTGACTTGTTGACTAATAACAATAATAGGCAGAGCAAATAGGCAGAGGTGTTATGTTATTTTCCTATGCAATTTTTTGTTGAAAATATATTTAGAGGTTAAGATAACTAAGTTTAATCATAGATGAATAAATCAGTAGTTAAATGTTACCTACAAATATATAATTGACCATAGGTGTATTAGAATAATTGCAGCAATTTTTCTAATCAGTGCGTGGTTGAAATGTCTTAATCAACATATAAACAATTTTCATATGAGCTTTTAAAAAAAAAAAAATATCATATGAAAAACTTATTACAAAATTCATCAGATAAAATACATACATACCATAACATTTGCTTTGATGATAGTGTCACGACTATGACCAGAAGCATGATCATCTTCAATCACAGAAAGCATCACATCAATAAAATCATTTTTCTCATTTGAATTATCATCATCACTCTTCTCAACATGTTCTTCAAGCCAGCTTCCAACAAGTATATCCAAATCTCTAGCAATTCTTTTCATAGATTTAAGCACTTTTCCTTGAAAACCAAACCAACCAAGAATTGGAATCAAATCCTTAGGAACAAACTCACCAGAAATATGCATAAACTCTTTTATTAGTTTCACAATATTACCATGTGCTTCTACATCATCAACATCTTGTAAATACTCAAAATACCTTTTCCCACAAATCATCTTAGTGATTATATTAAATGATAACCTTTCCAACCATTCACTAATCACAACCTTAACCTTTCCAACCTTAACATATAAGAATAAATCCTTAATCAAAGTGTCGGTCTCCGATTCGTAAACATGTCTCAACGATTCGATGCGACGAGACGAGAGTAATTCAAACATGGTTAATTTTCTTAACTTAGTCCAATATGTACCATAAGGTGCAAAACCAAAGCCAGCATAGTTATAACCAAGGTAAATTCCATGACTTGATTTTGGTCTTGAAGCTAAGATTTTATCATTTGTTGTGAAACATTCTTTGATTGCTTCTTGGTTGGAAATAATTAGAGCAGGGTATGCTCCTAAATAGATTTGGAAAATTGGACCATATTTGTCTGAAAAAGAAGCAAAAATTCTTGCAAGGTGTATTTTATTTCCTAGTAGATGAAGGTGACCTATTAAAGGTAATACAAATGATGGTTCTGGTGGTTTCTTATCTTTGTTGAATTTGTTACTAGGTTTTTTTATTCTCCATATGTTGTATAGAAGCACTAAAACTATAGTAGTTAGTACTATAGTTGTTGGTTGTGAAAGAAAATTATTATCCATTTTTTAGGGAGTGAGGATGGATAACATGATTTTTGAGAAGAGAATTGTCCTAGCTTTGTAATAGTGATTAATTTCAAGAGTTAATGCATTGAAATGGAGAGGAAGAAAATTTTAGAGAAATAAATGGATAATTAAGGGGATAAAAAAGTCAGCAAATATGAAACTTCTTTAATCTTTAGGCATACACTTGTGCTTGGATGTGACTTGTAACCAATCGGAGTAATTGCTTTTGAAAATGACCATAAGCTTTAAGACTTTTTGACTTATTTAAAAAACACAATAATGGAAGCTACTCACCATAAAAATATCACAACAATGAAAAAATGAATTTGAATCCACAGAGTGACATAGGAAAGTAATGAAATTCATATAACTCATTTGATAAAGACATTCTATAATTTCAAACATTCACTTATTTTTTTTCCAATGTACCAAAAAAAAATTCACTTATTCATCCTATAAAAATGTAGTATTATAACCACCAGATACTATTTGACAAAAAATGAGTCACTTTGGAGCACATAGTTTGTGGTATTCATGTGTATGCAAGCACTAATTAAGGACCAATGATACATTATTTTGTGCTCCATTCTTAGAGCATTTTTTTTTTAATTTTTTTTTTCTTACACAGTTTACACAATTGAAAATTCAAAGGCTTTCATAAAGCTTCAATGGAAGACGTGGTTGTAACATAACCTCAAGTGAATTTTCCTTAGGCAAAGCCAATCCCAATCCTTCATTCATATCAACTACAACACCTTCTTTTGTGAATATATCAAACCCTTGAATCAACCTAGCTAGTGTCAAATGCAACACTTGCAACCCAAATGTTGCACCAGCACATGACCTTCTTCCATAGCTAAATGGCACATACCCAAAATCTTGATTTTGAAAATCAATTTGGTCAAAAGTATTGTAAAACCTTTCAGGTTGAAATTCATTAGGGTTTGACCATATTTGAGGGTCCCTTTGTAATTTCCATAGGTTAATAAGCAAACGTGTACCTTTAAGGACATGATAGCCTGCCACGTGGCAATCATCAGTGGCTTCTCTTATTCCAGTTAAGGGTGCTGGTGGATATAACCTAAGTGTCTCTTTGATAATGGATTGAAGATATTTGAGATCTTTGATATCAGATTCTTGGACCCATTTGTGTTTTCCTACGTTTGTGGCCAATTCTTGTTGGGCTTTTTTTAAGACCTTTGGATGGTTTAGAAGTAGGGAAAGAGCCCATACTAGTGTTATTGCTGTGCTTCCTGAGGCTGTTAGGATAAGTATCTGCACCCAAAATTTTGATTTTATTTTTTTGTTTTTCATGTAATGGATGAAATCTTCAAATATGTTTGAGAGAGATTTAATTTGTGTATGCTCTGTAAAATATTTTATACTTATATCTAATCAAATTAAATCATGTTAATCGAAGTGGTACTATAATGTGATTTTTTTTGTAAGGTTGTGATTTGATTGAATACATGTATCAAAAAGTTTTACATCATTAATACACAACAATTAATGTATATATTCAAGTACAATAAAATCTCTATAAATTAATAGAGTCAGGACCGGAGAAATTTATTAATTTAGAGAGTTATTAATTTACCGATAAATTAATAATTATTAATTTAAAGAGTTTTTAATGACTTGTCAAACACTCTTCACAACTTATGATACAATACAAAAATACAACACCTGAGCTATTTGATGTAATAAGAAAAGTTAGAGATGAGCTCCAAATAGACTTGAACTTTAAAGAAAAACAGACAACTATTGAATCATATTTTAATAGAATGTAATATATATTTTTTCAGTTTCTATGAATTATTAATTTATGATTTTCTTGGGACCGAAAAATTACAAAGGGATCTCCCGAAAAATTATTATCTTATTATTTTATCGAATTTTTCAATTTTTTACACTGGCTCAAATCGAGACCGGACAACTTTATTATTTTAGAGAGTTTATTAATTTACCGAGTATTAATTTAAAGAGATTTTACTGTATCTTTTTAAGCTAAAAAGATATAATTTTCAAAAGTATATTTGAGTTATCCCATCAAATAGTCGAATTAAAATAAAAAATCAGAGAAAAAAAATTAATATCTTTACTGATATTCATATGTCAAGATTTAATTATCCTGAGTGAAAAGATATTCAATGTTAGTATAAATTAATTTTATACTAACATACAACAATAAGAAGAGTTATTTAAATTTTCATGTGGTATCAAAAAAGTAAAATGATAACAAAAATACACAATTGTTATTAAAATTATATCACAACTTTAATGGTTGACCGTGTAATTTAATTGTTATTAAATTAATATACTTTTGTTCATTAGAAATATATAACTTAAAAATATCTTCAAACTTAGCCTTAACTTTTTAACTAGAACTAGAATGACATGTATCTAAGTATCATCACAACTTTAAGTTTTTTTGTGATGTATCATGAAAAAGTTGTTAACTTATTTGGCAAAAAAAATATATTGTTAACTTTACTAATTTAATAGATAGATGTCTTGACAAAAAAAAACAAGATTATAGAAGCATATGCAAGGAAAACTTACCATGGAGGTTGCTTTGATAACGACCTCTCGTTCATGGCCACAAATTTCATCATGCTCTTCAAACATTGATATTAACACATCCATGAAATCATCTTCACATTTACTATTTTGTCCCTCATCTCTTTTTCTATAATGCTCACACATCCACTTATCAAGAATATAATCCATTTCCTTAAAAGTCTTCTTCATGAAACTCACATGACCTTGAAAATCAAACCAACTAAGGAAAGGAATTGCATCAGCCATCACAAAAACTCCACTTAGATATGTTGCATCTTTAATTGCATTCCTTAATCTCCATGCCTCACTATCTTCTTGATTTATTGTTTCACCTCCAAATCTTTTGCCAGCTATCATCTTCACAATTATATTAAATGTCATATGATCTAAAAATTTGCTAATAGGTACTTCAATTGCACCATTTGAATTTTTTACAAATGTGTACAAATTTTTTACTAGAGAATATATCTCTAAATCTCTATTGTGCTTTAGCTTTTCAAGTCTATGACTTGATAAAAGCTCAATAGTAGCAATTTTTCTCATATTTCTCCAATAATTACCATAAGGGGCAAGAGCTAAAACAGCATTGTTGTAACCTAAGTATCTACCTGCGGCTACATTAGGCCTTGAGGCAAAAACTTGGTCATTTTTTGTGAGACATTCTTTGGCTATTTCCCTACTACTCACCACTAGAGTTTTGTGACAACCAAGCCTAAGGGAAAAGATTGAACCATATTTTTCAGCCATGGTTGAAAAGGTTCTAAAATATGGTTCTTTAGTGCTTAGAAGATGAAGGTGGCCTATGAAAGGTAAAGCATAACATGGTTTAGGTATTTTGTTGTGCTTGATGTTGAATAATGTAGTTATTTTAGGTGATCTAATAGATCTTGACACAAATTGTACAATCAATAAGGCTAAGATGGATGCAATAAATTGAAAACAAGAAGGAAGATCCATGGAGTCTTCTTGGATTGAGAGGTTATGGTTATAGACTTATAGTAGCCATGGTGTGTCTATTTATAGCATTAATTGAAATATGAATGACAAAACACGTGTGGGAATTAATATGGTGAATTCTCGTGAATAATGTTGTGTTTGATCGTAATTTTGTGAAAGACTGACTCAAGTGGTGTATGATGTACAAGTCATGAATAATATTATAATGAATATGAATTATACAAATTTACTGTTAGATTAAAAGTCTATATATTATATAGATAACCCATAAAAAATTTAAAGAAATTAAAAATCATTTGATATGTTATTTAAAGTGTATTCAATTAATAAAAATTCATATAAACTATTAATCATAACGTGTCTCATTAATAAATATCAAATAATTTAAATTTAAATTTTTATTAAAAATATTATAGATAATCTATATAAAATAATGCTATTCATGACTTATACAGTTACACACACTTGAACCATTCTTTCACAAAGCATAAATTTCTTATATTTAGACATGGCTACAAACATTAACATTATGAATATCCGAATACGAATTCAATATTATAAAATTCACTATTGAACCACTATCTAGATGATATATTAGACATAACCTATAGCTACAATATTAACATTTTCTAAATATAAAAAAACATGTTTTTTTATATTTAGAAAATGTTTGGTGACCCCAAACATTTCAATGGCACGTTGAGATACACAAAAGATAGAGAAATATTTTTTTTTAAGTGTCATTTTAATATAATTTTTTTTAATTAAGATAGTGAATTGTTGGAGTTCTTTTCTCTATTCTACCCTTATTTAATCCACTATTTACTCTCTTTTCAAAGACTCTGAAAAAATAAATGAGAGTTATTAAAAAAGAAGTTGATTTTATGGAAAATGTGAAGTGAAGTTGTTGAGAAGTAATTAGAATATAACTGACAAATTATAACTTTAAACTATCAAAATGACACTTAAATAGAATTTAAAAAATTATTCTAAATTTTCACTTAAAAATAACGAATAAAATATAATAGAAGTGATATACTCGTATTATACCAATAAGAATCATTTTATTGATAAATAGTTAATTTGTAAATTAATAAAGGTTGACCAAGTTGTCTTACGGTGCAAATTCAAGCTTATAAAATTCTCCATTTCTAAGTTTTAGTGCGTACGAAACATTTTTTCATTAAATATTTTGTAAACTTAGCTCAATATAATTGATAGTATATGTATAAGGATTGGAGTTTAGAATCTAATACATTTGTTTATTCATTTTTAAGGAGAGAAATTTTAATCATTAAACTATTTGATAAAAAAAATATTTTATCAATAATAGATGAATCCACTATTAGTATTGATCAAGTTAATAAGTTATAGTATTTGATAATCATTAAGGGCATGTATGGTGCGCAGGTTAAGGAAATAAGATATGTTAAAGTTTTTCAATTTTGTTTAAATCCGTTGTTTGGTGCATCGATAGAAAATGATAAATTTAACTTACCATTAAGTTTATCCAATTACACTTTGTTATTTTAAGCCTACCCAATTGCTTTTTATGTTTTTTATTTTATTTTAGTGTTATTTATGTGTGCACCAAACACATGATATGATATGTGCTAATCTTGTCACTATCATATCATATTATTAATCAACTTCGTATCATATCTTGTTTTTATCTATCCGTCGCATCAAACGGGTCCTAAGTGCGTGAGTTTAAACCTCACTTATTAATGATGTCATGATGTGAATACTTCATTGGTCATTTGGTTGTCATTATAGCAAAGACTAATGTAGGGTTGTTGGCATGGGTTGTGGCCCTTCTTTTCTTCACGACCATAAAAAAAAAAAAAATTTGAAAAACTATAAAAAATTATTTTGACCACAATTGTCAATAAAATAATATTTTTTAAATTTATTAAATAAAGAATATATTTTTTTTTATATTATATGTTTTTTAAAATATATTTATCGAATAATAGATTCATTGAATAACACAATAAATCTGAAAATTGCAGTTTCATTTATAATTATGGTCGGAGAGATTAATATATGTAAGATTGAGTGTGAGATTGCACTGGTTTATGCATTACGTGCATCTTTTTTGAGTTATGTATTAAAAATATTTTAATTACTTTTTTTTTTACCAAATTTTAATTACGTTTATTAAATAATACTAGTATTTCTTTTTGCTAGGCAAAATATGTTAAAGAGTGAGTTTCATTCTAATCTCAATTTTAGATGTTCATTTTTTGATGTAATAGAAAGAAAAATAATAAAAAACGACAAAATTAAAGTTAGGGGAATGATATCCCCATTGAATTAACAAGAAGATACGTATGTACAAAGAGGAGTTGAACACTGCTTCTAATAGACTTTGTCCCCCTGCAATTTTGCTCATATTTAGCTAACCAGTCAACACAACTATTACCTTTCCTCATGAAATGATGGAAAGACAAGAGTCAAGGATAATCAATAAACATCTTGATGAGATCAATAACAGATGCGTAAAGGTGTGTAACAAATGTTCATTTTCTTCCTCCTTCTTTCATTCTCTTTATTCTAAATCCATTGGATAAACATAAGAGGGTGGTGGGTTAAACGTCTAGGACTCTTAATTGATCTTGTTTCTTAATTTTTGTTAAACGTAACGGTATAAGATATAAATAACAAATATCACATATTCTTTCTTTTTCTTTTTAATTGTCATGATCACTACTCACATGTTAATATCTTTAATTATATATCCATTGAAATAAATTGAACAATATCTTACATACTAATATTTTTTATTTTTGTTTGAAATAATAAAATATTTAAGCAACTCAAGCGTACAAATCCCTCCCTCATAAGACTACAACAAAGCGTACAAGTCCCACACACCAGCCACCCCATAACCGAAACCAAGCACATGGACCATACACTAGCCGTCTCCAAACAACAATTATTGCGATAGGCAATCTCCCAAATTTCACATCGACTCATAGAACAAGCACAGAGACATTTTTAGTTTGGTTAAATTCTACTTTCAACTTAACACTTTAATTGTATCAACCATTTTCTTTGGATTATAAACGCCATTGACAAAGATGACATTATTTATAGCCTTCCAAATAGACTAAGTGCATGTTTGGTATTACGGTGGATGCGTCAGAAATCCAGTGTTCCACCGTGATTTCCTGAAGCTACAAGTTGTAGCTTCTGCAAAATCACGGTGGATCACCGCAATTCTGACACATCCACCGTGATACCAAACATAGGCTAAATGGTTATATATCAAACCATCAAAAAACCCATTTTAGTCTTAGAATTCACCACCACACCCTAAAACCCGTAAACCCTTACTATATATTAACAAAAATGTACGGTTAAAAAAAGTTATATGAATAGTGTGTATGTTAAAAAACAGTTAAGAAAAAGGATGGAGTAATAATTAACTTAATAGTCCACTTAAATGGGACTATTAAGTTATTATCAATAAAGGACAACTACACAAAATAGATACATTAATAACACTAACAAATTTTTTTAATATATATTTTGTTAGGGTTATATTTGAAAGGTGACTTATATACATTTAATAATAAGTTTTTCAATGAATACTTGTGAATTGTAATTACATATAGAAAGAGTATTTAAAAGACAATTCAGTCTGATAAAAAAAATTGAGTCATAAATTTTGGTTCATGGACTAATATATCCCAATTTTTTTTTAAGAGATTGAAAGTCTAAGGTTTTTTTTTTCTCTCATACTAATATAATTTGGCAAATGCTAACAAGTGTTTTAGTGACATTTGTTAAAATTTAAATTTAAAAATAGTATTTCATTAAAAATTATGTCAATATATATAACAATTTTTTATTTTCCTTTTTTTAATTCCTTAATAAACACTTCAGAGTATTTGTTAGTAACACCTATATAAATCTCATATTTTATATGAGATATTTATTTCAGTGAGACTTCATTTTGCGATATTTTCTTAACAAACAAGAATTTGGCTTCATTTGGTTTTATTTGATTTATGGTTCACGTACATTTTTGTAAGTTCCCCTCAATTATTTGACTAACCAAAAACAGAGGTAAGTGTGAGTCACTGTCAACGCATTTTATGGTATTCCATTCTCCAGCACTTCACATCTTCATCTTGTATTGTATCTTTAGTAACATTTAATAATATCTAGCTTTAGAGGACCATCAACCAGACATTTAATATCTAAAATTTAATATTTAATACTTTTAATATTTATATTTAGAACAAATGTTAGTAAAACAAGAAACATATTGACAAGATTAGGCGCCTAAATATGTCACTAATCCGGCCTAATTGCTTGCCAGCAACAATAATGATACTACTTGATAAAAATTCTGTAAATGACTATATATACCAAGAAAAAAAATTCAATGAATGAAGACCCTTCATTTTCCTCTTCCTTTTTTTCAACTCCAAGATTTTTTTTTTGACAAGATTAAAACGCTAATATCACGCCTAAATCTCAATTTTGTGCATCGCACGGGTAAAAGTACTAGTCTAACTTTAGAGAACTATCAACCAGGCATTGAGGGAGCCACTTTCATTAAAATTTATTTATATTTAGAACCAATGTTGTGGTGCATAATTTTATATTCTCATTTATTTTTAAGTTTATATATCATAAAGTAAAATTTCACATTATCAATACATATTCTTTTTTCTTTGAAAAACTAGAATATGCACTTTTAAAGTAAAATAGTTTTACTTGTACCAAAAAAAAAAGTAAAATTGTTTTACTATTATATGAGCATCTTCTATTCAGCAGTTCATCGAGTTTTTTCAAAATTAGTTATATAACTACAATATAATGTTGGAGAGAATATTCTGTTAGAAATAATATAAAATCGTTGATGTGGTCTTTCCTAACAGCTTAAACTTTTGGGATAATCGGTCATCCGACATGGTATTAGAGCCGATGGTTAAAGACCGGGCTCCTTGTATCGAAAGTCTTCCTGGAAAAGGTGGTCAGGCGGCGGGTCCTGTTGAGTGCAGTGGCAACGGCGGTACAAGTAATTGGATTGTTGGAAAAGCTTCCGCTTGAGGGGGAGCATAATGATATGAAGACTCACACTTGAGGGAGAGAATGTTGTGGCAAGTGTGAGTAAGTCCCACATTGCTTAAAAAAGTGGAGGTTGAACACTTTATAAGTAGAAAGACTCATAAACTCAATGTCTTAAGGTTTTGGGTAAGAGTGTGGTGTCCAACACTTATATCGTTGTTCTAGACCCAATGTGGATGATCCCCCGACTACCCTTTCGATGTCCCAACGGGCTCTTGCGTGAGGAGGCGCGTTAGAAATAATATAAAACCGTTGATGTGGTCTATCCTAACAGATTAAACTTTTAGAATAATCGGTCATTTGACATATTTTCTAGCGCTCCTCAAAATTGAATAATTGGGGAGACAAGACAAATATGAAAAGTGGTAGCATGTTTCATGTTTATTAGGTGGCAGTTTCATGTTTCATACTACTATTTCAATTTTCAAATATGTAAATTCAAAACTCTACATTGACGTGCGGTGCGGCAGTAATGGATTTTCTCAATAGAAATACTCTCTCTAGACTTTTTCTTTTTAATTAAAAGGTTGGTTAACATGTGCTCTATAACTATGACACATGTTAAATAACTTAAAATTGAAAATTTTGTTTAAAAACATTAAAATTTTGACTTATAAAAAGTTTCAAGATAAATTTTCGATATTGAGTATATAAACATGTGCTCTTAGGTATATGTTAACTTTCTCCTTTAATTAAATAATATTATAGTGGTTAGACTTATTCTAAAGTTTTTCAAATTTTTTAAGGTTATTGAATAAATGATATAATATATAATTGATTTTATAGAAAAGATATATCAACTGTTCAATAAAGTCCAATCTAGCGAGGGATTAGTCACTACGTTCGGTGGTGGATACCCCGGTCTCGACAAAAAATTATCAATAAAGTTAAAAGATTACATAAAAAAGCAAACTTAAAAAATTATTTATTTCTAATAACAAGGATTAGAGGGAGTATCTACACCTTCATATATTTTTTTGACAGAAACCCTTAATTTCAATTTTAATATTTAAAGCCTCATATTTTTTATTTCTAATCAGTTCTGTTGTAGTAATGAATTGTCTCAGGCTGAAACTACTCATGTTTGAGATTTAATCATTTTCAATACTTCTATCTTTGAACAAAAATAAAAGAACTTCATACTCGATCTTGATTCACAGTTCATCTATTGTTCGCATGATTCTTAAAGGGGAGAGGATTTGTCTCTTAAATTGGAGTTTGTTTCAAAAGATCAGTAAATTATTTCAATTAAATTGAGAGGTGAAGATTCAATATACTCCAATTTTATTGAAATAATTTACTGATCTTTCAAAACAATTTAATCTGTATCAACATTATTGAATCGTGTACTTTCACCATAGTTATAGATCTTTTCACGGCCAATTCTATGGTGCACAAGTGAGATAAATCTCTTTTGTCAAAAAAAAAAAGTGAGATAAATCTTACGTTATAAACACGAGTTAAGTTTACAATAATGGATCAACAAATTCCACCATTAGATCAAACGAGATATGATAGAACTTATTAATCTATTCGTAAAAAAAACATTTGAGCTTGGTGCAAGACTATTTTACTTGTTCATATTAGAAAGTCTATTTTCACCAGTGGAAAACAACAGTGACTAGTTATATATCCTTCCTTAAAGCAAGACAGTTCCATGAATCAGGTTCAACAATTACCCTCTTGTAACCATGATGAATAAATATCCCATAGCTCAGCTTAAAGCACCAATTCCACTACTACAAAACTAAGGGAGATAAAGAGTAAAATAACATTACAACTAGTTTTGTCTACATTTCCAGCACATTAAGTTATTTACATTATTATCTCAAGAGTACTAAAAATCAAGCATGAGATAAACTTAGTTGTAACTTGTAATCTAAAAGCTTATCCCATAACATTCTCGAGCGCAGATTCCTCATCAACGAGCCTTGAACAACCTCTTCTTGATTGCCATATAGAAATTGTTAACAAAAATTCCTCTCTGTTTTTACTTTTTTCCCTTCTTGGCCTGCTTCTTCTCTGTATGAATTGTACAAAAAGGAATATTAAAACTAGTCATAAAACTGAGTTAGATAATTGATAATTTCGTTGTTCCTAATCTTCTTTAAACTCGGTTATATCACACAGATTACATCTTGAGTGTCGGTAAAATCTGACTTAAAAGCAGATGGATGAATCTAAGTAAGCCATGTTTTGATAAACAACCTAATTAAATTGCTTATAACATGGGTGCTTATGAATCAAAACTATTGTCTTATAAGCTATGTTGAGCGTATGTAAATAAGCTGAAAACAGTTTCTGAACATGTCATAAGTTGTTTTCATAAGTTTTCTCAAACATTCTCACAAGTGCTTTTACCTATGGATAAGCTCTAATAAGCCAATTCATACAGACTCATAATCAAATAGTAGATGACATACTCAACTTTTCAGCAGCAAGTTCAGTTGAGAAGCAAAAATACAACTAAGCACACATACTGCATTACAAGGCTGTATCTGTATGTATGAAGAGAGTTACCTAGTTTCCTCTTAGCTTCAGATTTCGCAAAGAACTCTTTCCATTCATCAGTTAGAACAAAAACTGGTTCATCATCCTCTTCATCACCATCTACCTCAATATGCTCCAGCTCTTGTGAAATTCTGATGCCACCAAAAGCGTCAGAAGATAGTTTACTTTCATATACGATAAACAAAGATGATAGACAAATTAGCCTTACTAAAACCTACGACTGAATCCATTTCACAGATTTCTAATTATAACAAGAAAGTACATGCAGCAAGGGATTGAAGCATGCAACAACAATCAAACCTTATCTCATTAAGTAAGGTCGGCTACATATGTGGATCAAACGATGCCATAATATTGTGTCATATATAATATCTCCATCCAACTAATTAATCTGTAAGTCTTACTCAATAGTTTCTCTTATAGTTAGTTTTGCTATACATAGTTGTTCCAAAACCCGAATAAAAAGGAGAGGGTTGTGTTAGGCAATGGACAGCCAAAGTATTTTTTTTTGAAAACTCGGTATCCAGCCCAAAGATCGACTAATCCGAGGGGTCCAATCCCACCGTCCACTTGCCGGGGGGGGATTTAAAGGCAGGGTTTTTTGTTCTATATGGATTAGCACACCGAAATTGGCACCAAGGGGAATCGAACCTGAGACCTTGTGAGGAGCACACTCCAAGGTCCCAAACCAAAACCTAAGTGGGTTCAGCCAAAGTAAAACTTAATTGAATCTCTATGATATAGATCAAACCATGCACAATCAGAGATATATAGTTAGAAACTAAGCTAACCAGGACAGGACAGCATCCAGAATCTAATGAAATGCATCAGGCAGGTAAAATTAGTCGGGTCAGTTATCGAAGGAAAAGCCTTAAAGTTTAAATGGTAATGTATCATTGGTTTTTGATCAAATGAGGGAACTCTTGGTGAGACAATTAATCGAAGTTTCTTTGGTAACAATCTCAAACTGCAAGAACAAGTTGGTAATAAATTATAAACATTTGCAGTTTACATTCTCCTCTTGATTCATACTAATGGAAATCACAATCTATTTTCAATTGTTAAATTCAAAATTTAGATATTTTCATAACACTAGGTACCTAAAGTTTCAAACTAGCACTATTTATTCTCTAAATTGGATCATACAAATTTCATAATTTTTCACCAAACTTAAGGTTGTAGCATCTTATTTAATTAATATCAATCAAGGGAACTTCAATTTGATTTCAATGTAAAAATTTCTAGCTATTTGCAAAGATTGAATCAATATAATTAAACCTAAAAGAGAGAGAGAGAGAGAGAGAGAGAGAGAGAGAGAGAGAGAGAGAGAGAAGGAAAGGAAGTTACTGACTGAGCATGTGGAGAAGTAATAGGTTGATTGAGAGGAGGGAGGTTGTTGTGGAGGGGGCAGTGATAGCAGTGACGGCGGAGGGGACAGTGTGGGCAGTGGTGGTGGTGACTGTGATTGTGAAGGAGGCAGCGTCCATGCGAACAAGAAGAAGAAGCCATTGATGATACAAATTCACCTCTCCAACATTTATATATTTGTAAAGTTATTTTACAAATACATCTAATAATAATATATTCTTATATTATTTAATAAATGTGATATGCTATATTTTTTTTTAAGAAGTTAAAATGGAATATATTATTAAGATTATTAGAAATTTTAGAACGAGGAGGGCTGAAAAATTAGTAAAAAATATCAAATTACATCAAAAGACAGAAAAGAAGAAGAATGAAAAAAGAATATAGTCGCTCAATTACAAGAATATGTTTTTAAACGATGTATGAAAAAAAATAAAACTACACATCTATCATATGTTCGATAGTAACACTTGTCTTGTCGGTTAACAAATACAAATTAACATGAAGAAGACATTGTTTATATATTATCAAATTAATATTCAACTTACAAACTATATAGGCTAATATATCATATTTATTTATTTTGTTTTCACCACTCATTTCCAATTTATTAGACCAACTAATATAATTCGAATCAAGTTTTAACATCAAATAATTTCAGTCATTTTCAAATACAATTACACGGGCTAATATACATATTTATTTAGTGGTAAAAGTGATAGCTTTTATCTCCTAATCAAAATTCAACATTTAGCTAATCTTTTGAATCAGTTTCATGCTTGTTACACTGATAATTTTATATTAAATAATAATATAAAATTATTTTACCGTCAATTTTTAATTAAACTTATTATAATACACAGCTCAAAAATATAAATATAGTACTATAATTTTGGCATTACTTCCCCATAATATGTGAAATTATAATCCATTACCGGGAGTTTTAGGTCCCCAAGTTCCATTTGGGATTTTAGGCAAAGGTTTGCCACGAGCAAAATGACAAGCATAACAAATAAAAGGATTATATAAACACATATAGGGTCTATAATCTGTTTGGCAATACTTTTTAATTTTTTCCCATCTTGAACGTGAAATTATAGCCAATGAATCATAATCTGAAAGACCTCTTCTTGCAGCCTCAGCACCATTCACAAATATTGTCACAACAAAGAGAATTAATACAAGACAAATAGTGCTGGATTTTACCATGATATAGTACTATATTTGTTTTGTTTCATTTAATTTTTTTATGGATGAATTTGCTTTCAAATCACTGTAACTTATAGTACTGATGATGAGAGTTATGTGAACTATAAATTGTTTGAACTTTGAAACGTAAAGTGAATTAAATTGCTCTTTTCGTTATTGTACTATATGAAAATGAAAATGAAAATTTTACGGTGATTGTTTGTGGGAACAGTAAGAAATATGCATGATTTTATATATTCATTACGGTTCAATTTTCGCAACTGCGTTTGAGAGGGAATTTGAATCACGACCATTAGGACCTCTTTTTTTTTTTTTTTTAAGCATCCTCTTCTACTACTACTATAATAAAATTAATGATTATCAAAATTCCTTATTTACTCTCACAAATTTTAGTGGAATTCCAAATCTTTTACCTTTATGTGTCATTTCACTTTTAATTACCTTTTATTATTATTTTATTTTATATTTTCTTTCTTACTTTTTAAATTTTTTATTATTTCTCTTTCCACCACTCTTCTCTCTCTTGCTTTTTTATTAATTATTCTCTCTCTCTCTCTCTCTCTCTCTCTCTCTCTCTCTCTCTCTCTCTCTCTCTTATTTTTCAATTTTTCATTAATTTATTTTCTTTTCTAACTTTTTTTTTATTTTTCCTCTTTTAATTTATTATTTAAATTTAAATCATCTATCTTAATACAAAATTTTATTTTCACTTTTTTGATAAATATATTTTACATCTCTATTTATTTTTTAATTTCTTTTTTCATTATCTACTTCGTATTTTCACTCTCATTAACGAATGTTCAACATTTTATTAAAATTTATTTTAATAACATATTATCGTTGTGGTTCATTATTATTATGGACTCGAAGATCACTTTATTTAAATTTATATAATTGTGTATTGATCGATATTAATTAAAAATATGAAACAAATATATCTCATTGTTAAATAAATAAAAATGTGACAAGATGAGTCTTTGTCACTCATAAAGTTATAAAAAAAGCACAAAATGAGTGTTTGTCACTGAGAAACAATAATTTGAATAAATTCGACAAATAAAACAAAAATGTTTGTAAACACAAATATAAACATATAAATTTTTCAACGGCACGGGGTAATATTAAAATGGCTTTCCAAATATAAAATAAATAAATATTTTATTCAAATACTGTATTAATATTGATATTTAAAATATCATTGAATATTTTTTCTCCATTTTAAAATAACATTTACCGTCAAATATAATTAAAATAACTATATTTAACTAACATACTTTAAAATTTCATTAAGAAAACTTTAAAATTTGTAAAAGTGGACAAAATATATGTCACTAATATATAACATTAACAAGAAATAAATATTTGTCACTGATAAAAATATATGAGATATAACAAATTGCATCTACATATATAAAAATATAAAATCTACAACGGGATGAAATACAAATATTTTATTAAAACAACAGTTTAAAATATTCATAAATTTTCAAAATCTTAACTATTAATTAATAATTAACATACCCGTGCATCGCACGGGTATTTTGCTAGTTTCTTAAGAATCAAATGGTGAAAATAAAAATAAAAACAAAAACAACTCTATTAGTATTAATATTATAATACAAAATACAATTTTTTTACATAAAAAAATATGATTTTTTTTTTTGTTAACAACAGTTTAAATATGAAAAAAATAAATAAACAAATAAAATTTAATAACAAAATTAAAGACCATTTTTTATTTTTTGGATGTGAAAGTTATGATGACATTTTAGTGTTGCAAAATTGGTTGGTGATGTTGTATTCATTCAGATAGGCCGACAACACAATCCAACCCACACAAATTCCATAATCATTCATTCATTTTCTTCCTTTCTTGTTTCTTAGTGCTGTGGTGGGATCCTCCATTCTCATTATTATATTTATTAAGTTACATAGAAACCTCAAAACCAAGGATCCAATGTTTTTTATGTGTCTCTTTGATTTCTGATTTACATGTTTTTGATTCGTTTTATGTTGTTCTAAGAATTTTATTCGATACCCTTTATTTGATTTGTTGTAAAGTTTGATACTTTTATACAAATCTGAGTCAAAATCTTAGTTTTTTCAATTTTTTGTGTGTTATTATTTCAATGGGGTGTTTTGATGAAGGGCATGTCAATGGTGAGCTTGAAAATGGTGTGAGTATGTTTGGTTGTAGTGAGGTTGAAGATGAGGCAAATACAGTTGCTATTGAAGATGCTGTCAAGGTTCTCTTGTTGGGTCTTGGTGAAGATATTAATAGGGAAGGTCTTAAAAAGACACCACTTCGTGTTGCAAAGGCTTTACGTGAAGGAACTAGAGGTGATTTTCATTTTCATTTTGTTTTTGTTTGGTTTTTGTGATTTTCAAACTTTGTAGTGAATTTGATTTGATATCTCAATTATTGTAATTTAGTTGATGTTTCTCTTATGAGATATTCATTATTAAGAGCTTAGCATATGAGTTGAGTGTTAAATTTTTTGAGAAGGAAAGGTTTCTTTCAAGTACTCTGATATTATCAGTGTTGACGTGTCAATGTCGGGTGCTTGTGCCGTGTATCTGTTAGTGCTTCCTAGATTATCATTGTCTTTGATGTTGCAATTATATGACTATATTCAATTAACAAGTTATATGACTATAATGCAATTTACTGCACTTTATGTTAACCAATAACCATCATGATGTATAAGTTATAGTTAAGGTTAGAGTGGGAACAATAATTATTGTTTATTTAAATAGCTTTGTAATTGTAAGTACTCCGTCTGTTTCAAAATGAGTGTCACTTGCAAAAAAAAGTTGTTTGTTTCAAAATGAATTTCAATTACACTTTTCATTGTAGGTTAATTTGTTTTCTTCCAATTTTATCCTCAAATGTTTATTGTGTACACTATTTCCAAAGCATTACATTCCACTTTAATAGTAGTCAATAAGGTTTGTTTAGTAAAAGTGTCATATACCATTGTCTTTCGTAATCTGTGTGCAAAAACCTTAAACAACACTCATTTTGAAACGGCAAGAGTAGTTCAGTATTTGTTGAGCACTATTTTGCTCCTTCCTCCATATTTGGCTTCTTGTTTTACATTTTTTACTACTATTTACATAGTTTCTCTCAATAAGTATGTCCATTTGTTATTGTGTAAAATTAAAAAAAATTGTCATATTTTCTTGCATAGTATTGTTACTAATCTTGAAGAAAAATCTCTTTTTCCCAGGTTATAGACAAAAAGTGAAGGACATTGTTGAAGGTGCTTTATTTCCTGAAGCTGGCCTAGAAAATAACAAAATTGGACATGCCGGGGGTGCAGGCGGACTTGTGATTGTCCGAGACATTGACCTTTATTCCTACTGTGAATCTTGCATGCTACCTTTCCAGGTCAAATGTCATGTCGGTTACGTCCCTTCTGGCCAAAGAGTTGTTGGATTAAGCAAGCTCTCTCGTGTTGCCGAAGTATTTGCCAAACGACTTCAAGAGCCTCATCGTCTAGCAGACGAGGTGTGTTTGGCTTTGCAACAGGGAATAAGACCGGCAGGTGTAGCTGTCGTACTTCAGTGTACACATATTCACTTTCCAGACATTGAATCAATCTTTCTAGAATCAAACCAGATAGGTTGGGTGAAAATACATGTTTCATCAGGTTCTGGTGTCTTTGAAAGCAAAACCGCAGATGTATGGGCCGATTTCTTTTACCTTATTAAATCTAGAGGCGTTGATATGGAAAAAATTCATGTTCAAGGTTCATCTGACCAATGTTGGTGTCCATCTCTCTCGGCTCTTTCCACTAAAGTTTCCTCCAAAACCGGACCAATCAATCCGGCAATGGTCACTGCAGTATCATCAATTTTAAAGTCTTTGGGAGAAGATTCAGTTAGGAAGGAGCTTGCAGGGACTCCTAATCGATTCGTGAAATGGCTGTTAAACTTCCAAAGCATTGACATGGATGTGAAGCTGAACGGCTCCATTTGTAGGGGGATAAAACCTTTGAATGCCGCCTGCGAGGTGGTAAATAGCATCGACAAACAAATATACTCCGAGTTGAACTTACC
Source organism: Trifolium dubium (assembly GCA_951804385.1). Lineage (NCBI taxonomy): Eukaryota > Viridiplantae > Streptophyta > Magnoliopsida > Fabales > Fabaceae > Trifolium > Trifolium dubium. Next base: position 2,040,378 of record OX638063.1, on the reverse strand, counting down.
ATTTTGGTCACAATGTGAGCATCATATACTTCCATTTCATGGTGTTGTTCACATAGGATACTTCCTTTCAGAAGGATTCAATCCAATTGGAAAATCACATTTACAGTCAATAGTACATTTTTATGGTTTCAAGCTCCAAGTTCAGGAAAGGCTTACAAAGCAAATAGCAGAAACAATTTCACCACTTTTAGGTGGAAATGTAATAGTAGTTGTAGAGGCAAGTCACACATGCATGATTTCTAGGGGAATTGAGAAGTTTGGAAGCAGCACAGCTACCATTGCTGTATTAGGATGCTTTTCAACTGACCTTGCTTCTAGGACCTCATTCTTGCAAAGTATTGCAAATGCTACATCTTCGGGAGGGCAATAATCATTCTCTTCGATCACATTTTGCAATGATTAATTGCATACATTCTCTGCATTTTTTGAAGGTTTTACTACCAGCAATGCAGCAGCCTATGTACACATTGATAAATCCAGAAGCAAGGTCATTACATTTCAAAGTCCAATCCCAAGTCAGACTTTACTTACCTCTGGGCCGGACTATGGATTACCATGACCCTCTTTACATGGAAATCGGAAGAGTAAGACAAAAAAGTCCACCAAATTTTGTTCTGGTGACACAGTCTTACACTCTGAAGTTACCCGATGATTGATAGCCAAATCACTTCAGAAATATTAAGGTGAGTCACTTTGTCAAGATTTACACGCCGGCAGACTCTAGTATTAGTCGATCCTCAAAATATTTATGTGTTTAATTTACAAAGGTTGATACCTGTTTACATTATTTTATGTAATATAAATGTTTTGTTGATGTGCTTGCAAATGCTTGATTGCAATGGAAATTTAGTGATTGAATGGATCACCATAGCATCTACCTTCCAGTGTTGAATTGATGGTTATATAAATTTTGATGATTATTTTACTTGTCTTTTACCTTATTTGAGCTCTTAGCCTTATTTTTTGGATGGCAAAAAGAGCTTGTGCATCCTTTTGTTGCTTATCCTTCAAAGTCTTGTTTTCTGTAGCAAATAATGTTAAAATATATCTATTATAAGGGAATACTAAACTGATTGGTTGTGAGACTAATCTATAGTTGGTTGTTTGGAGCGCATAAACCGTGTTCTATAAGATTCGAACTCATGTTCTTATCATTCAATTGAGAATACTTACCACTCGACCGACCCTTGATTGATATAAAAGTGCATCACATTTAACAACGAGCATATGCATGACATTAGCTTTGTTCAAATTCGCCAACAATTTCATACAACTATTCTCAAGAAATAATAACATCTTTATATAAACGACTTTGAGTTAGAGCTCTACATATTGGATTGGATGACATTATCATCTCAAAATATGATAGCATGCATGCTTTAAGAGCTTTCTTTGAAACTCTTGTTAACTCATATATATTGCTATCCTTTACATTTTATACAATTTATGAACACCAACAAAATACATGAACAAAATATGCTAGTGGTTGGAAACAATTGACCACAGCTATAATATGGGATTCAAACACTTAATGCTTTTAACAAACCAGCAGCATATTGTCTTGCCCATTGATCATAGTGAAGAATATCTTCAAGTGAAGGAGCTACTACCAAATCTTTTTGATGTTCATTACATGTTAGCTCCACAACCTTGAAAATATCTAGATAACTAATCCTGAAAACAGAAATAATATTTTAATCCACAAATTTCACATCGAATTTCGACAATAATTTAGATAGTTAACACAGTCGAAATATTTGCTTAATTACATTCAGTGGATGATTAATGAATATAAAAAGATGTCGCAACTCATTAAATTGCAGAACTATAATTTTGGATGATTATTTCATGAACATTTTTCAACTACATGCCTAGCTAGTTATTCTTCTCCTTTAGGACAAATAACTTGTTCAACTCACAAAATTCAATATGATCACACAAAACTGCAGTAGAATTAGATTATACTTACTTTTCTGCAACAAACAGTTCTACAGCTATCTCATTTGCAGCGCTAATAACTCCGGTCATGGTGCCTCCGGCACGTCCAGCAGCGTAGCAAAGATTCACAGATGGAAACTTCTTAGTGTCTGGAGCTTGAAATGTTAGAGAACCATACCTGAGTCATTAGAAATTGTCACTTTATTAAATGATTCATTCAAACATTTATACAGAAAAGACACATATTGATGATGAACATTACGTAATTATAAAAAGCTTTAGACCCTGTTTGGATAAAAAAAAACTTAATTTTCTGGCTTGCAAGTTATGCTATAAGGATATAAGCGCTTATGTATAAGTTACTTCTATATTCAAAGAAAAAATAAAGTTAAACTATTTTCATATATGATATAAGTTATATTCATAAGCTATCCTGGTGAAATTTATAGAACATGTCATAAACTGTTTTCAAAAGATTTTCCAGAGTCTCATAAGTGCGTATATCATTAGATAAGTTCAAATAAGTCAATCCAATCAGATTCTATAATATAGCAACATTATTCCTTTTGTTTGTCATGATTTAAGTCATGTAAAAAATTGTGAAAATATGAAAAAAGGAAAAATGATTGTACTTGGTAAGATCAAGGCGAGGCCAAGTTATTTCGGAACAATAGACTCTTTCTGGCCAAGACAAAGTATAAAGGAGTGGCAACCGCATATCAGGTAACCCCAACTGTGCAATAACAGAAGAATCCTGCAAATAACAACATCAAAACTCATAAGAAGAAGACATCAACTTGTAGATATTGTCATTCATTATATTCTTATTTGTATGTACTTTTATATTAACAAGTATTAGTGATAGTGAACACATTATATTGTAAGGATTAAACTTAAACCTGTGTTTCAACCAATGAATGTATGATTGATTGTGGATGAATAACAATCTCAATATCATCATATTCTGCTCCAAACAAGTAATGTGCTTCAATTACTTCTAAACCCTGCCAAGAAGGAAAAAAAAAAATTATATAAAAGAACACATCATTAAATAGATTTGCAAGAAAAGTGTTTTTCATGAGAAAACATTGATTGTAGCATTAACAAAGTTAGTTACCTTATTGAAAAGGGTAGCAGAATCTACAGTTATCTTTCTTCCCAAAGTCCAAATGGGATGTTTCAATGCATCTTTAAGTTTAATATCTTTCATCTTTTCAATAGGCCATTCTCTATCGACATCAGGAATGAAAGATAATTCAGGTCAATTTTATAGAGCTTAGAAGCAGCACTAAGAGATGGAACAATTATAGGTTTCTACTAGTAAAAGAATCTTGATTAAAATAAATTTACTTGGATTGCTTGTAGTCAGTGTGTCACTGATCGTTGGATTGAGATCAGACGGTCAAGATTTCAAGCTTGGTATTTTAAATTAAGAAGAAAAAAAAATCAAAATCTGCATTGAAATTTGGATTGTCTGGTCACGGTCCAACGGTCACCGATGTGTTGACTACATGAATGCACCATTTGGCAACTGCTTTTGAACTACTTTGTTATACCTGAAAGCCCCTCCAGAACCGGTTAATTGGATTTTCCTAAGTGCACCCTTTGGCAACCCTTGGATACACTGTGTAGACAAAAATCCATAAGCATCTGTGATTAATATCAGCAACAATAATGGATGCAAATGATGATGGACTTAAAATACCTGAAAAATGGCAGAATGTTCTGAATCAGCTGGAAGAATTTTGATGTTATTTTTGTGAGCAAGAGGAAGAACGAAAGCGCCTCCGGCAATCATTGTCTCTTTGTTTGCCAATGCTATGTCTTTCCCTGCTTCAATCGCCGCAACTGTTGGCTGTATAAAACAACAAAATGAAACATCAGTTGTCTGATAAGTTATAACCAATAATTTTATTTGAGTTTCAAACTCTTATATCAAATAATTATGTTACATAAATCACTATGAACACGAGGTGATTAATAAATATTTCAGGTGTCAAAAGTCATTAACCATCAACATACACTTCATTAAACACAAATTTGAACATGAGTTTCTACATCTGATACATCCATTAATCATCTAGTGTAAACCATTAACCACGTATTTGAACTGTATTAACCACATAAATGTCGTCTAAATTTGGTTGTGTTTATGAAAATTAAAGATCACATTGGTTAATAAGTATCATGATTGAGTGAAAGAGACATGATCCAAATTTACCTTTAATCCTGCACAGCCAACTATTCCGGTAACTACTGTGGCTGCATCAGGGTGACGAGCAACCTGAAAGAAAAAATCAATTTTACTTGGAAGGAAGAAAGAAAACAATAGTGGTTTCATAAAGCCAATCATATGAAGATTTTTACCTCAATAACACCTTGTTCTCCAGGAATGATTTCAGGTTTGTGTTCCAAATCAGCCAAAGCCTCTTTGAGTTCATCAATTTTAGACTCATCTCTAAGAGCTACTATTTCAGGCTTAAATGTCTTTATCTGCACAATATCAAATACTAAGAAAATGAGATTTAATCAAAGATATGACATTGATGTATATGAAGCACCGACATAGACACAAACATGTCTGATGTCTTCAATCTGAAGTGTCGGTGTCCGAACATACCTGATCAGCAAGAAGAGTAACATTTGAACCAGCTGCAAGTCCCACAATTCTGAATCTTTCTGGAAACTCAGCCACTATATTAAGTGTCTGCAAAAGTAAACAAGATTAAAACAAATATAAAAATGTAGAAGAACAAGCTAATTATTTAAAGTTGCTCTTTCATTTCAAAGATTCAAAAATAGAAGACACCAAAAAACTTAGAATTTTAATTTTCATAGACTTTAGGGAATGCAAATTTGACTCATTATTAAAATCTTTTATTATGAATATGGTATATTAACAAAGATGTCAGTTACAAATCTAAGAGTTAAGATAACCTTCATATAAATTAACCAATATATGAATATCATATAGTACTAGTAACTAGTTTCAAGTTACAAAGTTATATTGTGGTATATTTCAAAAAAAATTATATTGGGATATTTGTAAGAGCTAACTTGATTTTATCTAATAACATAAGCACTTTGTTAGTATTTGAAACAATACATAAACATCTTGACATCCAAAATCTTAAGGCATTGAGTGTCACCTCTTGTATATATCATTTATTTAGTTCATTTCTAGTCGGTTTGAAACTAATATTTGCCTATTAAAAAAAAATCAATGTGAGACCAACTACTAAGACTTGGATTTTTACCGAATCAAACTCTCGAGTGTGAGTCTCTCATGTCACTCGCTATATTTGATCCATTACATGTGGATCCACTCTCGTTCTCCCACCAAGCCGAACCAGAGCTATGATATTGATAATGATACCATTTTTTTGTACATATAATATAGCATGTATTATGATAGTTATTGATGGAGAAATTGAGGTTAATTATACCTGAGTTCCAATAGAACCAGTTGAGCCTAAGACAGAGATGGGTTTTGGTCCATCCCATGTTTTGAAATCACTAGGTTCAGGTATAGCTGTTCCTGGCCAAGCTGGTTGTGGTGAATTTGCAGAGCAATGAACTCTTCTCTTTAGTATTTTTGTGTCACCCTCTTTTCTCTTCAATGCAAAGCTACCTGATCATTACCAAACCACAATCATCAAACTCGACTTAGCTTACCAATCAACTAATACTAACAAAATTGTAATAATAGGATATAACATATACTATAGCATGAAAAATAATTTGAACATAGCACAAATTAGCATCATACAAATCATCTATTTAATTTTTACTTATTTTTATTTTGAAAAGTTTAGGTGAATTTAAATTTTACCTCTGAGAACACTAACAGAGATATTTACATATTATCCACCAACGAATATGCATGAGACTTGTGAGACTCTAAAAAAACATTAACTATCTCTAAAAAAATATGCATGGAATATTTTTTTTTTTGTTGACAAATATGCATGGAATATTATCCACCAAAACATTTAACTTTGGTCTCTAAAAAAATTATTCCACACTTATGGTTATGGTCCCCCAATGGAAGGCAGCCAAAGAAATTTCTTAACACTTCTAGAAATATTTTGAGGGTCCACTTATAATTTAAATAACTTATTATAGATTAAATTGTTTTTAAAAATCATGTGATGAAGTATAACTTATTATTAATTGCACAAATAGCCAGTTAAAAAAATGATAAGGTGAATTAAAAATAAATCACCTACTCCCTTGCAAAATAAAATTAATCTCTTGCTTTTTATACATCCTATCGTATTACCTATTTCCTCTTACAAACACGTACCATCTGAAACCAAAAATAAATAAAATACCTTCTTTAGTGTTATTAATGTTTTTTCCCTTTGAGTAAAAATACAAAATGTCTTTTACCTATGATTTTATGTTTATATTGCTGATTGGGAAAGAAAAAAAAAATAACAGGTGATTTTAATCCAATTCAATAAAAATATAAAATACTAATATGTAACACAAGTTATGGTAAAATAATAATAAGCTATTCAAAAAATAATAATAACTTTATTTTGTAGAAAAAAAGTAATACTAACTTATAATCAAGGAAGTTAACACAAATATATGTTAGAAAAGAGGAAGCTCTTATCATGATTATTATTATTATTTTGAATAAATTATCATGATCATTATTTATTTATCCACCATATATATGTACATGATGAGACAAAGACATGAGGGAAGAACCTGGAAGTTTTGAGGTGTTAGAGTTAATCGTATCAGAGAAAAATAAAGGTTTAACTTGAGCTGGGGAAGACAAATTCAAAGCCATGATCAATGAATTAATTAGTTGAATCAACCACTCAATATACAATGACCAAAAAAATGAACCAATGAGAGTATTTATAGGCTATCAATTAAGTACGTACCTAGTGAGAAATATTAGCAAATAATTAAGTGAAAATATTGTTGCCACAATTTATATGTGTGGTGTAAGAAATGATAACCTCGATGACAAGGATAATATTATTACAAACCTTTGAGGAAGACTTTTTTATTCCTTTCAAACAGAAAAAATAAATTATTTCATCCTAAAATATTTAGATAAAATGGCGCGAATCTCTTTTAACTAAATCAAGATCTTGAATTGTCTAGAAGTCCTAGCTCAAATGGTGAATGCCGAAATTGCTAGGCTGAACTTCGTGACCCGGGGTTCGAACATGGGACCTCACAGCTGTGTGAGTTATTTAATTTCAGCGAATTTCTGCTTCATCTAAGACAAAAAAAATCAAGATCTTAAATTTAATTTTTAATTGAACATACAACAATATTAAAACTCGTATGAGAAGTTACTTACTTATTTGAATCCCACTATACTTAAGAGATTTGGTCTCTGAAGTTGCGCGTCGAAAATATATAATTTTTTAAATATAAAAAACTATTTTTTATTGGTACACCTGTTAAGTTTTTCTTGTATGAAAACAAAAATTGGATAATGGGGTCATTGGTCAAGAACTAGAAGTAACTATAAATTGGGTCCAATGAATAACCGACACAAGTTGTTGGATACATATTGATCAAGAAATTGAGATTCTCAATAAATAAAAAAATAGAAAAAGAAATTGAGATATAGATTCATGGGGTCTCCTCACAAGTGATGAAACTTCCATAATGCATAATAATACTAACCACATAACAAGTGAAGACAATGTATTGAAAAACAATTCACGTGGTCCCCAAATTAATATGATTTTGATTTGATGCATTTTGCTCATTGAAATTGAAATATATGTTTAATTATTTTTAGTAAACTACCATATAATACATAATGATATTTTTTAAGTAAACTTCCATAATGCATAATGATCTTAAAAAGTGTATGATAATTTATAAACTCAAATATGCAAAATATTAAATTGCTCCTTTGAATTATTCAACATCAGCCAAAATACTTTCTCTGTCAAATAATTCTGTTAGGAGAGATGACGTAAAAGTAAAACTGTGATTTGTCCAAGTAAATCAATTAGCACTAATGACTAATGAGGGTTTTACGCTTAAGAATTTAAGTTTATTTTTTTGACAATACAAGAATTTATGTTTTTGAAAACTTCAATTTAAGAATTAAAGTTTTTAACAAGTACTATAAAACTTGAATTTAGGATTTCCAATGACGTAGCATCAACTTGGAAAATCTATTGTATCATTTACCGGGATACATCAACACATCTAACAGAGCTACTTAGCAAAAAGAACATTTTGATCGACAATAAACAATTTTAAAGATTAATTAAATACTTCGTAAATTTGGGGTCACAAATGGCTAGACACATACAATTTGAAACATAAAAAGATAATTTACTCTTGTTTTTGTTAGAATACTCTTCATTTTTACTAGTAATAGGAAACTAGTTCTTATTGAAAAATGAGGATATAACTATGGATTCTGTTTTAGGGGCAGAGGAAAATACAACATACAAAATAACTATGATAAAGTCATAGAATTGGAATAGCTATTTTGAGAGGCTATTTTCTATCTACCACGGCGGTTTAGAAATGGAATTACATGAGCAATCGATTGTGATAACAATACTACAATAGAATAATATGATCTGCAACTGTTTAGTCCTTGTAAAGAAGTTCCAACATGGCATACAAGAAAGAACTATTAGAATGCAAGAATGAGCTGATTATTTATAGATGCAAAAATATACATTTTACAATATCAAAATTTACAGAGCAATTTTCCAAAAGGCGGCATGGGGAATACAGTGGGGGACTCAACATATTTATTTACAGTACCATCATGTGGTAGTTAATTATACGAACTTCGCTCTTAGTGTAGCAGGTGGAGAACACTAACTGTGTAGCTATATAACCGAGCAAGTGATCATCAACATTCCTTTTACCATTTTTGGAAGGATTTCGATTTGGCATATGGAATGGCCACTCCTCATATTCAGGCTTCAGTCAACCAAAGTTTTCATCAACAAACAGCAACATCATAGTTACAAGATCAACGGCTCACAAGCCAACCTGGTTTAATTAGGATGTCTTCCTTAAAATTGCGACCAGAGACAGACACTGACTCGCCTTGACGGCGGTAACACTGCAAAGTATTAGAAGCAAATTAAGAAAAACCCATCTCTAATAACAACGTCAGTATTAAAAGAAGCATAGCTAAACAATCAAGGAGAAAGTTCCATCAATGTAATCTACCAAGAGAAGAATACCAAATCAAAGTTTAGTGAAGACAAACATGTCAAGGATTACAAAAATAACACATTGGGAAACAGCTTAGCAGTACAAAGATGGATGAGGCAAGGAAGTTTGGGCAAAAGCTCTATTTGAGGAATCAATTGAGAGAAGTGATCAAGCACTAACCTTGTAACATACAACAGTATCGTCAGGGTACATTGCAAATAACTTCGTACCAAGGCGTGCATTACAGGAATCGCAGAGACTCTCATCATTAATCTGCACATGCCTTGACCTTTCATCTAATCTTGACAACCTTGCATCAATGTCTACGGCACGGGATAAATTATGCACGATCTGAAACATATGTCATTCAAGTTACCAATACCAGTCCACAATACTTGGTTGTCTACAAAGTTTAATGAAAGTATGGCAAGAAAATGTCAACCGTGAAATGTCACGCTGCAAAAAAGTCATCTCAAAAAGATTGCACACGAGGAAATTTTGGTAAAAAGGATTCAAGTTCAGGAACAACTATGAACTCGAGTGGTAAAAATCCACATTAACTAGCTATTGTTGTTGTTGCGAAATTCTTGTGGAATGCACCTCACTAGGAGAGAACATACAGAAAAATAAGATTACCTCCTGATAGCAACCACTACATTCTGATTTTTATTATGTCCCTCCCTCAATTGGAAAAAATGTAATCTCTAAGGTTATGGAAAATCTATCTGGAAAAGAAAACCATGAAAGTACCTGTCCTTGACGATGATGATGAACTCTGGCCCTGAACATTCTTAGTAAAGTCTCAGAAGCAAGTTGAAGCGGCATATCTGGTGATAGTTTCTGCATTTAAAAGCCAAAAGATTTAGCAAGTACCTGGGGAGTGCATACAAATAATATACAAAAACAGCTAAAAAGAAGAGAGCGAAAATCTGAAAATGATTAGATGCAGAGTCCTTCAATCCATCCAATCCTGATAATTATACTCGAGGATTTATGAAGCATTGAATACTGCTGAAATAATGCATGTACATTTCAAACTATCTCTTCTAGTGATTGACTTGTCGTGTTAATATTCTAATAACAAGATATCAGACCCGTCGATAAAAATATTTTCCTATTTATTCCTACCAAAACCTCTTGTCAAAGAGCATTTAAAGCAGTAAGGTAAAAACACGAGCAATTTTACATCACATGCTACATGCAACACCCAACTTTACAAGATAACGGACAAAAATCATCCTAATGGCATGAGCTGCAGGAATCGTTGGATTAGCAAAACAATACATGACCTCAATCTCTCCTGATGCAATGATGAGTATAAATAGGTGTATTTTGTATCACACCATTATGGCCAATCTGGTGACACTCAACCAATGCCATCATATCCCACACCCTCAAAACAAAAAGGGTGTCTGACTATTTTTTAAATTTGATTGTGTCCTAGTATATCTGACACACTATTACTAGCACTCAACAGGTTCAATGGTCCTAAAGCTGGTCCAAACTAGGGGTTTGTGACCTGAACAAACCAGCCAATGAGACAGCACAGTATGAAACAGTCTCGAGTCTCGCTACTTCTTAAAGCTGATATAGACTGAACTTAATACCTCTAAAACTTGCAATGGGTCCAATGATTCTCCATGGTTGTGGAGAAGGCGAACAGCAGCAGTAAACATGGGATCCTTACCATCTTGTGGATCCAAATACATGTCTAGCAATCTGAAGACATTCGACAAAAAAGTAAAACAGCATTAAGCATAATTGTGGTAAATAACCGTAGCTTACATAAATACAGCATTAAAAGGATAAAATCGAGACAAACTGCATGTAGGCATCGGCTCTTCCAATCTCAGCACAATACTGCTCAGCAGCTTCACTGTCTTCTAGTTTCCTGGGAGCCAACAGACAACAATAATAAATAAATGAACAGTGCTTTTGTTATTTTACACTTTGTAATATGTAAACTTTTTTAAACTTACAAAGCCAAAATTTGGAGGACCAAAGTCTCTTGCCCCAATCTTCTATATAGAATAGCCTGTCCAGTAAGCCCAATTAAACAAAAAAAGTTGAAAAAGGTAATGAACATAAGGGAATTTATCACAACTCGTCCAAAAGATAGTCTATGAAACAAAACACCATAAATAGAAAATACATCAAACTATACAGACTTTAGATAACATAGTCAAATGACTTGTTATTACCTTTTCCAACCATAATTCTGATCCTTCAATCAAGTCGAGAACTTCTTCTGGATCATACAAGTCTGATGATTGCAAAAAGATCTGTAATCTTTCCCTGACAGAAGTCTGAAAGATAGAAGTAGCCAAATATGTTCCATCGGTGTTTCTACTAGCAAGATTTTCAGAGATATTTTCCAACTCAAAGGCTTCAATTGCTGATTTGGCAAGTGAAAGGGCATACAATGTATGCAACTGAGTATCAAAGCAGTCTTGGTCTTCAATCAACCATTGGAGATACCTACAATAAGTAGGATGTCAGGGTAAGCAAAGAAGCAGCGCATTAAAAATAGAGTATAAATCAATATTACAACAACCAACCCTTAACCCATTAGGTGTAATCATAGACGTTAGAGCATAAAAGCAATGAAGATGGGACAATAAAAGAATTAATACCATAATGAAATCCTGAGAATCAATAATCATATACATCTCAATACAAGTTTCCAACAAATACCTCTGTAAAATTTCTACTTTCTGTGGATCAATAGCTGTAATGACTTCATCTGCAGTATGAAATGAACATATCACTAATGGTTTAATAAATAAAATCAAATTACCAGAGACGGAAAACAAAATCATCATGATAAAGATGATATTTGAGAACCCTTGGCATATTACATTAGCCATTCTTTGATAATAGACAAGTGGACCAAATTATGCAAAACAATATATTCAAAATTTGCATTTCTCACGATCCAAAACATTATCATAATATAATTGTAGAAACTCATGAGGGTGAGAATGCTTGAAGAATCAAGGCCAACCAGGAGAAAGCTGGATCTCTCGTTTGTCCGATGTTAGAACTTCGACTGCAAGAAGCTGGCTGATATCTGCAATCTGGAATGATAAAGTCCAAAAAGAAGAGTCATGGAATTGTATACATTCTATTTGCACTAACTACCAACTTCTTAACCACTCATAGTCATACCCATCCTAGATGTTGGAGAATCAAATCTTGGTCAGATGACTCTCCAAGAATCTTAGAAGCTTCAGCTGCTGCAATTGCCTTGCCAGAAATAAGGTTTTCCCCACTATCCTGTATAATAGTCTCCAAAGCAGGGTCTTTCCGCAAGCTAGATGAATAGCTTCTTGCTAGGATGCGCCAAATAGCCACAGCTTTTGAGCTCATTCCTTTACTGGCATATAGAAAGGCAAGGGTCCGTAGGTGCCCTGACTCCTCTAACATGTGTTCCAACTCCTCCTGCAAAGAAATGTATATCATAAGGTCATCTCTCAGGACAACCCAACACAATTGCAAACATGTCATGCAGTGAAACAGCATGTCTTTGTTTAAGAAGCAGCACTGATTTAAACAAAGGGGGACACCTCTTTTATTTTTTGTTAACACTTGTGGTTAATGTTCCAAGCAGGTTTTATCATTCCAGTTTAGCAGCTTAATTTTGCAGTAGATACAAGTATCTTTTTGAAAAATGTTAAATGTGGCCATTCCAAGAACAAGGTTTTTTTCAAGTTTTCTAAAAGAATAATAGGCACTTTAATGTCCAGATTTAGAAAATGTACTAAAATCTCTTCAATCAAATAATTAATACATAAAATTGACACACTAATATAAATGCAAAACATAACAATTTGTATGCATTGAATAATTTGAATACACAATACCAATAATCTGCACATACCACAACACACCAATTCGTTGAAGACGCCAACCTCTCCATGTCCTCCACACGATTCAAAGCTCTATAGAGATACATTAATAGAGTGTCAACCCCCTCACTGACTGTCTGCATTAACTTTTTCTCTCGACAGGCCTCCAAATACCTATGCATAATATTCATCAATAAAGGATCACCGAGAAGATGATTGAAGATGATTAATATATAAAAATCATGGATACTTCAAAAAAGCAAGCCTACATCAATGCGGGCTGGGCTGGAAGTACTACGGTCAGAAGATCTGCTGGTGGTTATTGTACATTGGTCAAAAAGAACCTTATTACATGGCAAAGTATGAAACAAAATTTGGTGGCAAAAGCATTGTGTCAAAGAGCCCCACATTGGAAGTGAGATGGCCTATACACGGGTCATGGGTTGATAAGTAGAGGTAATCCTCACCTTACAAGCCAGTTTTGTAGGGTTGAGTTAGGCCCAACTCCCAATTATAAGAAGCATAATTTAGATCAAGGACCCATGGAATGTGTGAAATTATTTGGATCAAAAGACTACAAAAGAATTAATGTTACGAATACACCAATGTAAGTCTACTGCGACAAGTAAACAACCTGCATAGCTCACAATTCTATTCTCCATGATAGAGCCAAGCATATGGAAGTAGATAAACACTTCACTGAAGAGAAGATAAAAAAGGGTGAGTTCTGCATACCCTATGTCATTACAAGTTTACAACAAATCAAGTTGCAAACATTCTCACGAAGGGGACGTCCAAGAAGTACCTTAATGATTTCATCGACAAGCTGTCTATGGGAGGCATTTCCAAGCCAGCTTGCAGAAGGGTGTCCTAAGAACCAAACGAGATTTTAAATCCTATGTCCTGGATAATAGGACTTTGAATAGGATAAATGCAGCTAATGGTACTGGTAATAAGATAAAATAATTTCTGATATTTTGGGATGTAGATAAGTAGTATACACTACCCAGATTCATGTCATATTGCTTCTATTAAACAGGACTGTTCTATTTTTCCAGATCAAACAAAAAAATACATTTTTTTCAAATGAAATATATAACAAACTAATACATTTTTTTCAAGTAAAATATATAACAAACTAAAGGAATATAAACTTTTCATAAAACAAAAAAGGAATATAAACCTGCTAATATTTTTGATTGCTGACTCCAGCAAATCAGCTCTATTTGGTGGATTCAGAAAATGATCATTGTCTACTATTGTTTCTACCCCTGCTTTTCTTAGGAAAGATGCTCTCTGGATTGTCATCAAGCCATCATCGACTACATCTTCAAGAGGGGCTGGGGGTGGATGCAAACCCCAATACCGATTCCTAGGAACCTACAAAAGCCAGTTTGAACCTCTGTACCACATTCATAAAGCACAAATTTTAAATATTTGAATAATTCATATGCATTAAGAACATGTAGAAAACTTCACTGACATTACCAGTTCAACTATTATGTCATAAGGAAATGAATGAGAAAATAATCCACCACATGGTCATGCAAGATCATACCAACTCACTTGCACAATCACATGGATGTATAATGCTCAACAATGAAGAGAGCGTAATATGGCTATATATTGGTGTCGTGTAAAAGAACGTAGCTCAAATAGTTTATCCCATTACGACAAATAAAAAATTAAAATCTAGTCACTAAATAGTATCTAATGAATTGAAACACTGAAGCTTTTAAAATGGTTGCTGTGCAAAAACTGCATTCGGACTTTGTATTCTAAGTTAATATTCATTTGAAGTGAAAACAAGGCATGAATTACAAAACTGCATTCAGACTTTGTATTCTACCTTAATATTTATTAGATGAGAAGACGAGGCATGAGACAAATATACAAATCTTCTACCCAATTTACATCTTATAACTGTTGCTAATATAGTAATTGACACTAATCAAAGGTGGAGAATTTCTTCACATTTAAAGTTTTATTTCTGTTGGCTTCACCCACAGCAGAGACAAAAAAAATACTTGTAGCATTAGCATTAATATGTTAAAAGGGAGACAAACACAATAGTACCAGTAAGGACCAGCGATTTGGGTCTCGCATTATGAATGGGAATATTTCAGAAGGTTGCATCGTCTCAGAGAGCAGAAAGTGGTCCACCGCTTCTTCAAAATGCAAGTCAAAAAGCAAGAGGAATCCCACTTGAGCATGAACAAATGAGAGCAAGTCTTTTGACATTTCACCTTCATACTCAAGCTCTTCTACCAAGGATATAGCTCCCTTATAGTTCTTCTTCCTCAAAAGGTCTTTTATTTGTTCTACAGACGGTACTTTCTGATAGCACACAACCTAGAAGTATATGTTAAAATAAAAATAAATACATGAGTTTCTTCAATGACCTAGATTTGAGAGCATAAAGGTCACGGTTAAAACAAATTACATGAGTTTCTTCAATGACCTACAACGAATGTCAGAAATATATAAGAACATATAGTACTGCATAGGGAGCATTCAGTCCAATATGACATTTGGTACTTGATGATATTGAGTTGAAGGATATCATCTTGGAATGGAATCAAATTAATAGCTTCAACTTGAAATGCTCAGTCAAATTAGAACTCGAGCCTTTATTTCTACTTCCTCAAGCCTTTACTACTTTGATTAATGAAGTAAACAAAAATATATTTTTCAGTTTTGAGGCCTCTACAACTACTTCAAGTAAGTTCCCATTTCCTTTGTCATTTAAAGCATGTATGTTTTAGAATGAGTTTTCTAATCCGAGAAATGCTATTTGTTACTTCTTCATATAAAGGGCTTCATGACAGACCTATCTTTTTTTGGTAACATTGGAAAGATAAATTGCTCCCTGCCAGGAATTGATCCATGGTCCTCCCCCTACCCAACCCATATGCCCCTCGGCTCTTACCACTTGAGCTATCCTACGGGGACCATGACAGACCTGTCTACAAACTACTTAAAAGCTTCTTTATTTATTTTTTTTCCTACAGATTTGCCCGTACCGTATATATTTAATAGGGATTCGTTGTTATAATGAAAGGGTCTCTATTCTGCTTATCTAAACAGTCCGAATATAATATATATCAACAAATCAAACAAGTATACAAAAAGGTCATCCAAACTATAGACATAACCACAAGTGTGAAAGTGTACATCCTGAATGAAGATCACATTCAAACGAGAACATACCTTGGTAGCAGTTGCAACAGCAACAACCTTTCCACCTCTATCTTCCTCACTAGCAACAACACAAGGCCCAATCCCTTCCCCACCAAACGGCAAAACCTGAACACATCCCCCATTTTTCTTATTATACAGCTCAATCTTCCCATCACTCACCACAACCACATAAAACGACAACTCACCAACTGAATCCAACCCATGCCGAAACACCAAACTACCCCCAACCGGCTGCCCTTGCGCATCAACAATAATCCCCACATTATCCACCAACAACAACACCCTCCAATCCCTATACAACAACTTCAACCTCGGCGGCCTAGACACATCCGGCAACGAAAATATAACACTACTCTGTCCACTAACACACGAAATCAAACTATAACCATTGGCAGTACCAACAATAATCGAATCATCAATCCAAACCATAGTACTAACAACACCATCAACACATTGAATCTCTTTCAAAACAACAAGTGATGCATTACCAACATCTTTAACAACAAGCTCAACTATCACTAATCTTTTCTCAATAGCAATTGCCAAAACACATCCACCAAAACTCTCACTATCTGACACACCTTCTTTACCTATCAAACCTCCCAATTTCTGAAAAAACTTTTGATTACTAGAATCCAAACCTAAACCTAAACCTTCAGATTCATTATTTCTCATTTTTCTTCTAGTTACAACAGAAATACCTTTCGAAAACGCTAACTTAACAGCGCGATTCGATAAATCCGAATCGACTAAAAACAAGGAACCATCGGATAGAACTAAAACGTTTTGTAAATCAGGTAAAAGTAAAATAGCGTCAATTGAAGAGTTAGTTACGGAAACGCTTCGAAGAAAAGAGAGTTTGTGTAAAACGGAGTCGTTTTGAGGGGAGTTGGTGTTAGGGGAGAGGGAAAAGAGAGTGCCGGAGTGAGTACCGACGTAGAGAATGGTGGAAAGAGTGGAGATGGCGAGGGATCGGACGGTGGTGGTGCGAGAGTGAGATGATAGGTCGAATTGGGAGAGTGGTTCGATTACGATTCGGGTTGGTTCAATTTTTGCCATTGGAAGTAACGAATAACGATGATGAGAGTGTTGTTGTTAAGAGTAGAATTGGTGAATTGAAAGCATTACTTCCTCTTAGCAGCTTAGTTGGTTGGACTCTGCTAAGAAATGAAGAGAGTGGTGATGAAGAATTGAAGATCACACTATTTTAAGCAATGTGTGTTTAATTTAGTTGAATGAATTTGATTAATTCCAGCAATATAAGTTGTTGGGGATTTTCGCTAGATCACGGCACGCACCTGATTGTCAAATTGTTCCCTTCGTCTTAAAATATACTCCATCCATCCGTATCGAAATATAAGTCGTTTTGAGAAAAAAATTTGTACCAAAATATAAGTCGTTTTACAATACCAATGCAACATTAAATGCTAATTTTCTTATTATACCATTAACTATTTATTACTCTCTCTTCTTTTACTTCTACAATTTATCTTTTCCATACCATTAATGAAGGACAATTTTGTAAACTAACTCATAATTTCTCTTTTCCATACAACAATCATTACGTTTCTTAATTTGTATGATTTGGTCAAAGCGATTTATATTTTGGTACGGAGGGAGTAAAAGAGAAAAATAGTCAAAAAAAATTATGTATCTGATTAAAAAATTGGACTATATATATTAAATTTTTTAACTAGTTTTTTCTTATATTTTAGAACATATAAGTATTATTGTTGTGATAAGTAGAGTTGATTACTCTAGTGAACCTACATCACGGCGTGAAAAAAGAAATGAATCGATTAAACTAAAATTTTAAACTAAAACTAAATTCCTCGAATTTAGAATTTATATTTGGAATGGAATTAAAACTATTTGATGTTATACTAGAATTGATTCGTAAACTAAATTGGTGTCTAGGGAATCAAATACCGGTGGTGAAAACCAAAAAACAAAAGTTAAATTAAGTTGAAAAATATTTTGTTCACTTCAAAAATCAAATCAAACCCACTATTTAGTTTGATTCTCAATGTTCTTTCATACAAAATGGATAAATCAAATTGATATGTTATTGATAGGGAAATTCTATGGTACTTTTGCCAAAAGGTAATGTACCGGTACAATAGAAAATTTAACCAATAAAAAACTACCTTTTATCCACATCATCACTTTTATATTATATTTTAAGAATTAATTATTGCCACATGGCAAATACAATCCAATGTGTCATCTAACTATTGGTCAATATATTCTATTGTACCGGTACATGATGATATATCAAGTGTACCGTAGCATCTCCCGTTATTGATATTATGTAGTTTAACTTCGATTTACAAATCTCATAAAAAAACATTCGTTAAAATGCTATGTTTCAAGTTACAATCAACAATGGAGGTAGTTTGTTCAATCATCTTTGTTGGATTTCCGCCGTCAACTTGCGGGGCCAAACGTTTTCTTTCGGTACATGTATTTGGTTGCTTGTAAATAAACTAAGTTTTTTATATTTGACAATTTTACCCTTTTATCCTTGCTACATGATAGTCAATCCCATCTTATGCACGCTTTAAAGCATTCATATTATTCAACAATATGGCTAAGATGTATGTCGTTGTTGTTGATGTTGTGTCTGACCCAACTAGCATAAGATTTTAAATATAAAAAACTTACACTAACTAAAGAAATAATGTTTAAATTCAAGTGCAAGTAAAAAGATATCCACATAGTGTTATGAGAGTTGATGATATATTTCCCTTAAAAAAAGAATTTAGATTCAATTTTTTAAGTTTAAAGACAGGCCAAACCTAATAAAAAAAATATGTATAAGCTGTGGGGACATATAAAAATATTTCGTGGCAAAAATCAAGTTTTAAAATGGATTTGCTTGCGTAAAAAAAAAATCAAGTGATTTGTTATAAGATAAAAGGAAATGACTATGATGTGCATTATATGAAAGTGGTATCATATAATTTTAAATATACTTATGAGCACCATAAAGTCTTAATTTTGTATAAAATAATTGTATTTGGAACTTAATAAAAAGAAATGCTATTATATGTTATGCAAAAAAAGTTATTATATGTTATTATACACTTGTATTCACTACTATGAAGTATATATTGAAAGAAAATCAAGTATTTCAACTAGGATGATGGATTTTTACCTGTTTTTCATGTTTTACTTGCTTTCGTATCAGTAGTTGAACATATTTTATTGTTAAAGTACCGGCATGTGTTTGGCATGACAAATCAAACACGAAATATAATCATATCAAATAAATCATATCTAGTGTGGTAAAACACATTGTACTACAACACAGTGACAAAGTGATATACATTGTAGAACACGATATATATATATATATATATATATATATATATATATATGGGGGCTGCTAACATCCTCCATGTGGGAGGAAGTTAGCAAGCATCCTCCCACTACACATTTACTATAATACCCTTATAATTACTTTGTACCCCCCATTTTTTCTAATGGCACCCCCCGCCCCCCCATTTCTCATCGCCCCCCCCCACCCTTTTTTACTTCGCGCGCCCCCCCAATTGCTGGGCGCGCCCCCCAACCCCCCTCCCCACCCCCCCCACCCCAATTTTTTTTTTTTTTTTTATAGTTTTTTTTAGTTATTTAAAATACATTCCTCTCCACCTTCATTTTTTTTTTATAATTTTTTTTTAAAAAAATTTTGTGAAATTTTTTATTTAATTAAATTTTAATTAAATAGATCTTTGAAACCATGAACATTGTTTAATGGTTTTAAGACGTTATAAACTGAAACCATTAGTATGGTCTAATGGTTTCGATACCCTAACTAGAAAAAATTTGAGTAAAATTTTAAAACAAGATGATATGGTTTATAATAAAGTAAAAGAACAATGAAATTATTATTATAAAATATTTTTAAATAATGATTATGGCTGAAATCTTAAAATAAACCTTTAAAACCATTAATATGATTAAATGGTTTCAAGATGTTATAACTTGAAACCATTAATATGGTCTAATGGTTTCCATACATAAAATAAATTTTGTGGAGTTTTTTTATTTAATTACGTTTTAATAAATAGATGTTTGAAACCATAAACATTGTTAAATGGTTTCAAGACGTTATAAACGGAAACCATTAGTATGGTCTAATGGTTTCGTTATCCTAACATATAAAAAATTCGAGTCAAATATTAATACAATATGTTATGGTTTCTAATAAAGATAAAAGGACAATAAAATTATTATTGTTAAATGGTTTTAAATAATGATTATGACTGAAATCATAAAATAAATGTTTGAAACCATAAACATTGTTAAATGGTTTCACGACGTTATAAACTGAAACCATTAGTATGGTCGAATGGTTTCGATACCCTAAATAGAAAAAATTGAGTCAAATATTAATACAAGATGATATAGTTTCTAATAAAGTAAAAAAACAATGAAATTATTATTGTTAAATGAATTTAAATAATGATTATGACTGAAATCATAAAATAGATCTTTGAAACCATAAACATTGTTAAATGGTTTCAAGACGTTATAAAGTGAAACCATTAGTATGGTCTAATGGTTTCGAATGGTTTAATACCCTAAAAAAGAAAAAAAATTGAGTCAAATATTAAAACAAGATGATATGATTTCTAATAAAGATAACAGGACAATAAAATTATTATTGTTAAATGGTTTTAAATAATAATTATGACTGAAATCATAAAATAAATCTTTGAAACCATAAACATTGTTAAATGGTTTCACGACGTTATAAACTGAAACCATTAGTATGGTCTAATGGTTTCGTTATTCTAAAATAGAAAAAATTTGAGTCAAATATTAATACAAGATGTTATGGTTGCTAATAAAATAAAAGAACAATGAGATTATTATTGTTAAATTATTATTAGTATGTCAAAACCATATTTGCTCCATTTAATAATTTTTATATTAATTGTCATAAATTAAACATAATTATAGTACATGTTTTAGTATGCAATTTTAAATCAGAATAAAGATATATAAACATCAAAAAAATATTTTTGTAATATATTTATATATTTTAAATGAACAAAAAAACTAAAAAAAAAAGGTTAGAAAAAAAACATAAAAAACAGGTTGGAGAAATAAACTAAAAAAAAAATACAAAAAAATAGGTTTTGGGGAGGGGGGGGGGTGGGGGGGCGCCCAGCAATTGGGGGGGGGCGCAGTAAAAAAGGGTGGGGGGCGCTGAGAAATGGGGGGGGGCGCAAATGAGAAGAGGGTGTGTGGGGGGTGCCATTAGAAAAAATGGGGGGATGTGGAGCAATTGTGAGGGTGTTATAATAAATTGCTAGTGGGAGGAGGTTTGCTAACTTCCTCCCACATGGGAGGAAGTTAGCAAACCCCTATATATATATATATATATATATATATATATATGCTAACTTCCTCCTATATAAGAGGAAGTTAGCAAGCCTTAGCAGCCCCCTATATATAAAATCGTAGATAAATGAATCATAAAAAATGGGAGAGGTAAATATTAATGAGGACGGATTAGAGGAGTGGTGTTGTGCAGATTTAGAATGTTGAGTCATCCATCACTCACATTCGACTCAAGCATTCAATAAAACTATGTAATTAGTGAAAGAGATATTGTACAAAAATATTTAAGCAATATAAATATTTTTGGCCATGTTATAGAGATCAAATAGAAAGATTAAATAAATAGGGTCAAACTTAGGAGGCAAATATATATTACTGTATACTTTTTTTTAGGATTAAATATATTTTTTATCTCTATAAATTGAGAACTTTCAAAGTTAGTCCTTATTTAACTTTTATTATATTTCTAAGTTTAGTCCTTATAAAATGGAAACTTTCTAATGAAGTTGTGGATCTCCACAAATTCCATAGGCATTTTAGTACAACACACATGAAAGTGGAAATGTTTACAACTTTGGTTATTGTTCAATAAACTACCAAAAGAGATACATATCATGATTTTCTCTTCATATGACTATGCCTAGACAATTAGTTAGATCTTGTGAACACCATAACCAGCATCCTCTGATGTTAAATCCTCTTTCCAATTCTCAAATTCTTTTCCACCAAACACTACTTGCTTGATCCCAACAAAGCTATCAATAACAAAGAGCCAAATCAATTCATGGGATAAATATAAACATGTAATGAGAATGAAAAGGAAGACTAAAACGTTTTATCTTATAGAGTACTTTATTTTAACTGCAAATAATTGAACTGAAGTAGATAACTAATCCAACAGAACAAGTGGAACATACTCAGAACTTATCTGTGTCAACGCATTTATCAAAACATCTAGAATCAGCGGTTCATTAGTTCCGATATCCACCCTGTTATATCACAAGAAGAAATTATTAGAATTTGCATTTCATATTACATTAATATTATGTATAACAAAACATTATGAATGAAGGAATATGCAATTAGCGCTGCACCATATTCTAGCCAAGTTATCTTGAAGCTCAAGATCCCCAATGTTGTAAAATGTAGTTGGTGTTACATTTGCTCCCTGAATATAATCATAACTTGGTCGTTTTTCAATTTCAGACTGTGACAGCTGTTGGAATCATGCAAGTTCTATAAGCACTACAATCGTGTGTGAAAAACTCACTATAAATAAATATTAAGGAAAAATGAGAGAGAAAGAAAATATGGTTTCCATGGGAGAAGATAAAAACAACTTACTTGCATGTTCATGGCATTGCATCCTCCAAGACGTGCTACAATGTGCCATGCTCGAATAGCCTACAAAGACCAAAATTTTACTAATAGTGTGCATCGTTCGTGGAGAATGTACAACAAAATGAAGTAATAGGATGAATTTACTTACATCACAAATTAAAGAGATGTCTTTTTCCAATGGAGCATTGTATAATTCAAACCATATATATGAGTTTGAAAAATCAAATCTGGAAATGCCAGCATTTGGGGGGTAAGCAAAACAGAATACATTTTTGATAGAAAATAAATACTAGAGAAACTTTCCTGTTAGTTGAAAGGAAATTATCAGAAACATAATTCTATGATGATAATTGTAGAATGAATCTACATTCCATGGATATTCCTTATTACTACTTTCCAATGCTAGAGCTATAGTGCTATACTATTGACTAAAAACTGTCCTGATAAAAGGAAATTAAGTAACAAATCAATACAAGGAAACATAATAATAACAGGAATTAGAACTCTCAACATCACTATATCCTACTCACTAGCTAGTGGAAAAGAGAATATGAAAGAAAGTATATATTGACCAATCTCACCGACTATGCGAATTTACTAACAATAATAGCTTCAATTCCTCCACTGTACATTTCTAAATTCTAGCACACCAAATAGCAGAGAAATGGAAACTTCATAGTAAGAAACTCGCAACTACATCAGCGCAAACAACAGAAAACTGCATGGTTCAGTCACATAGATATACACACACGGTTGAACTTACTTATTAAATGACACTTTCATTGGTACGCCTGATCCAGTTTTTGTGTGCAGTATTTTGTTCCTGTTCTTTCTTAGTCTATCTTCCATCTGCAAATTAACCAAAGCTCATTTCATCTTATCTCGGCATCATAGCTGGAAAGTAATTTGAAGCTTCAACTTATAAATTTTCAACAACTTAAAAGGTAACAAACATCGCCTTTAAAACATGGAAACAAAATAAACCCCCTCATATGAAAGATAGATTCGACTACTTGATGTATAACACTATAAGTCGTGAAACTGGCATTTTAAAAAGGGGACTAAGGTGATCAAACTAGTAGTGAGACTTTTAGGTCATGGTTCAACCGTGGTTGAAGCAGATGACAAACAAATAGTAAAAAAAATATATAAAAATTAAAAAGTGAAAAAGAAAAACAAAACAAAACAAAACAAATGAATCAACAGTAGTTCAACTAGCTCAAACAGACTGCAGGCAACTAGAGTCAAACCAACCGGGGAATCAGCCGATTTCGTGTATGTTTGGTACCACGGTGAATATGCCAGAATCACGGAAATTAACTGTGATTTTATAAATGCTACAAGTTGTAGCTTCTGTAAAATCACAGTGGATCGCCATAATTCTAGCATTTCTACCGTAATACCAAACATGCACATCAGGTTCAAGTTTCAACTAGTTCCAATTATTAAAACAGTGCATAAAACATCAACAGATCGCATTGCTTACTCTGGATTGTGCCTTTTGAGGATCATCAAGAAAACCACCAAGTATTTCGGCATATTCTGGATTTCTATCAAAATCCTTCTCGTCCCCACCATTATACGGTCCTCCACCTGAATATCTTCTGGCATCACCGTCATCTTGTCCTACATCTACATCAATAATATCCTTTGTTTCCATCCCTTGAGCTGAAAATCCACCATAATCATCATTCTCACTTGTAGCACTACTACATAACAATGTTGGTGTTTTGGCATTTCTCAGGAGTATAAAAGGAGGAATAAAGGGTTTGGATTTGATGAAGTGATTATTTTGGTAAAAAGGTTTGGAGCATGTAATTGAAATGCAAGAAGGAAGAGGTGCAAAGGGGTGTGATAAAATCATGGGTTGCATAAAACAAATTGTTAGAAAAGAGTGTATTTTCTCTCAGTTGAAAAGTAAATTCAGATTCTGAACTCTATTTATAAACCTGCACAAAAAATCACAATGTTGAAACAAATAAATGAATTTATAACACAAATCAGCAACTACTACTAAGTAGTAACTTGTATAGCTCAGTTAGATATTTCATAAACTCTCTGAAATAAATAGCTTTTGAAAACAGCTTATAGCTTATAAAAAACAGCTTATAAAAACAGCTCAAACATAAGCACTTGTGACAGGACACTGAAATTGACACGTCGACCGATAATTTTTTTTAAATAGTGATATAATTTAATGTAATTGTAAGTATCTGTGTCGGAACATGTCTAATCTAAGGAGTGACGGAGCTTCGTATAGTTAAGTTGTCCATTGAAACAAAGTCTAAACAGAAAGTGTCTGTAGTTAGAGTAAAGTACCTTCTTGTTTTTCTTACGCCAGTCCTTCTTTCACAATAGTTGCAGTTGCTCCAATAACATCAACAACAACAAGAATAGCTCTATAAGAACCAAGTCTTGTGAAAGCCAAAACAGAGAGAGAGAGAGAGAGAGAGAGAGAGAGAGAGAGAGAGCAAAATGTTTTATTTTTTTCTTTCCGTTATCCTTCTTTTTTTGCCCGCGTTTTTGGATCATAAGATAAGAAAAATTACTCTCCGCCTCCCCTACACTTCTCAATTACCCCTGAAATTTCAATTTATCCTTCATTTAACATTAAGAAAGCAGTTCGGATAAAATATTCCGAATTAAATCATGAGAAAAAACAGTTCGGGAAATTTTATCCGATATATTTTTTAGTGAAAGTTTGGAAAAACAAATCCGAGTTAGTTAGGGAAAAATAATCCGAACTAGTTAGGGAAATATAATCCTAACTAGTTAGGAAAAAATAATCTGAACGTGAACCTATCTTACTTAAGTTCAGCTATAGATCACTTTCCCCAACTTCTTCTACACACAATATAAACTCAATATTGGAACATTAGAGAGATTTGCACACACTTTAGAGCGTTAACATAAGGTAATCTTTCATTTAATCGCCCCAAAGTGTGTGCAAATCCCTCTCTAATGTTCCAATGTTGAGTTTAGATCTTCAAGTCAACCAAATGAAATAGTTTTGTGAAGAGATTTTTTGATTGTGTGTAGAAGAAGTTGGAGAAAGTGAGTTGCAGCTGAACTTAAGTAAGACAGGTTCATGTGGTTCGAATTATTTTTCCCTAACCAGTTAGGATTATTTTTTCCTAACCAGTTCGGATTATTTTTTCCTAACCCCTACGATCTGCCAATCGCGTTTTCTGGTTTTGTAAACTGCTAAGTTTGGATTTTTTTTTCCGAACTTGTATGGAAAATTCGGATAATATTATCCGAACCCCTCTGAAGCGCAAGTAAAGGCAAAACGGGTAGTTAGGGGGGAAAGAGAAACAAGGGGGGTGCGTAGAGTAATTTTCTAAGATAAGAGTAACTTGGTAGATTGGGCCTTTTTTCAGTCCGTTTTCCTTTCTCTTCTAATTTTTTCTTTTTTTTGAAAATTGCTCTTCTTCCCACGTCATTGCTCATAATTCTCCGGTATTTCAAAAATATCCCTAATATCTACTTGAAGATATAAGTTTGTAGATACTTATCGAAAAATATCTTTCAGTATTATTGATTTATAACTTTCGATAGACATTTGCGATCGCGAATAAACATAACTTGCTCTTACTTTTTTATTCGTTTTCATTGTTCCAAACATACAAAATCCTTTTTTTTTTGTTTGAATTCAACCCTCTTTTCACCCTCTTCTCATCAATATAGTAACTTATATAGTAACTTATTTATTTAACACATATATTGAGTAACATTTTATTACATGCTTATCAAGATGGACGAGAAACAAACCAAGCTCATGCCTAATACCACCCAACTCTTATGAACAAACAAACTATATGCTTAATTGAAAATACATGACATAAAGACACATATATAGAGGAAATTAAATCCTCGTTTATTTAGTCACATATAGAAATTAAAATAACATAGGACATGAGCTTTTTTGTTCATATTAATAATTTGTTTACTTCTTGTCCTCAGGTGCAAGGTGAGCATCAACATATTTGAGAACCTCAACAGACAAATGAAACAAGGAATGAGGATTAGGGACATTGTTATTAAGCTTCTCATATTCAACAATCCAACGCACCACACTTCCTTCTCTTTGTGGAACAATTTGCATTATGAATTTGAAGCTCTTGTAATCCTCCAATAAGTCTCCACCCAACACTTTGTATGTTATTTTGTTGTTTTCTTTGTCTATTTCTTCAATCCTTTGCTTAGAAACACAAGTTTTTCCAGCTTTTTTTGTCCAAAGCCCGAACAAAAAATAATTAAATTAACAAACATATATATCTTTATTAAATCACACAAGAAAATGAGCCAAACAAATATCTCATTATAAAAAAAAATTGAGTTGGAAGCTCATGACTTACCAAAAACATAATTCCAAGAAATAATGGATCCCTCAGTGCCCCAATCACCTTCATGAAAGTCAATACCCTTTACTATATCAGGGCAAACATTGGATATATGGTGTGTCTTGTTGCACAAGACTTCATAAAACTGCTGAGGAGTTGCCTTAATAGGCACATCAATTTCTATCTTTTCAATTGCAGATGCTGCCATATTTCTTTCACCCTTAGAAGGAAAAATAAAAAATAAAGTTGTAGTGAGATTTTTGCTGAAGTTATTGGTATTATATAAAGAGAGTTAAGTAGCACATTACCAACAAAAACTAATTCTTATCTCATTAACTGGGGTCACTACTTAGGTCAATCAACACAATATTGTTTTATCATAAATTGTATCTCTATCAACAAATAACAAATTGCTCCAAATGATAAGAGTTTTGGACTCATTAAGCAGGTGAACAGAAGTTCATAAAATATCATATCATTAGGACGAGAATCCCACGTTGAACATGTTCATGATTTATTTGTTCTGATTTAGGACGAGAAAATTTGTTCACTTAGATTAGATTGGTTTATAAGAAAAGGTGCTTTGACAATATCAACCATCTTACCAGCTTTGTTTCCATTAATTTCGTCTTATTATCAAGATCTGTTATGTCACATTCATGTTAGATTTTTCTTAGGATTTTGTTGTCATTATATCATTGACGCAGCTCCAAAAAAATTAGTGTTTTGGGCGTTAACCATCTTTTCTATCAAAAAAAATAAATAGTGTTTGGTTGACGCAAAATTTTAGGGTGTTTGGAACTGCAGTCAAGACATGCTAGACCTGCATTTTTTCGAAGCAGAAATTCCTAGCTTCTCATTTTTCACGTTGAAATTCCTAGCTGCTGTGGAAAGAATTGAAACCAAATACATATTCTGCACATTTAGAATCAATTGTAACACTCCAAAAATGGAACCAAACGTACATATATGGCTGACAAATAACGATGATAAATGGTTTACATTAAATTAAAATTTTAATAAACATGAAAAGTTTTCAATAACAAGGGAGGGGAAAGTAGCTCCCCTATAGTTTGGGTTACATTCACGTTTCAATTATTTTGACTCTAAAAAAGGTAGTTGTTCAAATTACAAATACAATGAGATCATATATCCTTGTAGAAATTGTTTGGTATTTACATGTACATTTCACGATAATGTGAAAGTATTTTTAATACTAAAAAGAGCTGTACAAACAATTAACTTCAATAAAATAAAAAAAATAAAAACTGTTTGATGCGTTATCAAGATCTTGCGGCACTGTTCAAAGGCAATGCCCGCGCTGGAACGGAGAAGACAGTGTCAAAAATGGTGTAGTTAAGATGTTAGGCTGCAAAGGTTGAAAAGAAAATCCTGTTGTCTGTGGAACTCCAATTGGCTGGTGTTGAACAGATCTGTTAAGAAGACAAGCCAATGCAAAAGAAAGGGAAACGACAAATCATGGATTGCTAGATCAGATTGCTAAACAAAAAGTAATGCATATACCTAATATCTAATTAATCTAATCGAATATAAACTGCAGCACTTTATCTTGTGCATATTTAAAATGATCCACTTGTATACCTATCATCACCTTACATAAAAAGCACAGTTCTGTTTAATTTAAAAATGAAACTGTTGAGGGATGAATTATTCACCCCCAAAGAAAAAAGAATCACTAAATCACTTGTTATAATTTTTTATCTGCATCATGTGTATTTCATATTCTTCATAATGGATTTAAATCTCTAGGAGCACTTGAGTTTCTTCCCTAAAAAAAGAGCAGTTGAACATATAATATTTTTTGAGTAAAGAAGTATTTGATCCCAGATACTAAGGCCAATCACAATCAATTCCTATTCATTTAATAAGTCAAAAACATAGTCTTGGTTCCGCTTCAACTTTACTTTATGATCAATACCATGGAGATATTTATTCCACAAATATCACTATTACAAAATTAAAAATAAACTCCATTTATGTATGATGAGAATACGCAAGAGCTTACCCAAATGACAATGATAATGAAGTCTCTGCTGAGTTGTGAACTCCATTCTGATCAGGAGATAATAATGTCCAAAAAACTAGATCACACAATAATAGAAGTCATTAGTATCATCAAGTACAGTGAAAATAATAGTAGCAGAAAATTTTCAAAAGAGAAGTAGAAATGTCACATCTCAATCTAGAAAGTAAGAAACTAAGAAGCACCTGATTTGTCTGAATGATCATTAAAATCTGAGCAAAATAGCATATTCTGCATTTGCACATTGCATTAAGTCAAACAAGATGTAAACAT